>CAXIVR010000010.1:16602807-17075307 GCA_964035755.1 Teleogryllus oceanicus
TTACGACTTCATTCATCAGATTGGAAAAATTAAACCTAATTATGTAATGAACATTAAAATTTAACCAAAGAGTATTTCTGTCGCTACTTTTACATATAATTTTCAATAGTCTTTTGAACTTTCTCGCACAAGTAAAACTTTTCATGAAGAAAAATCCCAACGGAGTTCCCATCCGAAGATTCAATTCAATAAAATGCTCCGTTCGTTCGGTTTAGTCTTCATTCTTATGTTTGGTTGTCGAGATCTGTCCCCTCACTCCCCCCAAACCACCTCCCCGCCCCCTTCCTCTAACAATCCTCCCCCATCCTATCCCCTTCTTCCTCTCACTCCCCTTCCAGCACAATTTCCCACACCGTTTCCACCTACACCTTCCTCTCTCCCTCGAAAGAAAATTCTGTGGCGATTTGAATGCCTCTTTCGTCAAGATATAATTTCCATCGAGGTTACTCTCTATCCTCTAAAGTGACAAGTCCTGTTCTTTACAATGCAACTGAAGGCAACGTCGCGAGAACTCCCTCTTCCTATATTTAAATTTTTCGATTTCCTTTCGAAGTTCCGTCACCTTTCGTCGTTTCCGATTTGTTTGTTCCGCTCCCGCAATCTCGCCTTCTCCCCCATGCGTGTCAAGAGACACGCGTGCTCGCACGCAAGCCGCTCGCTCACGCATTCTGCGGTAAACGAGGTTAACCACATTGATTTATTCATTAAGATAGGATTCACAGTGACCGCTGTAAAGAAACGATAAGGAGCATGATTAGTGGGAGGAATTTAGACCCAAGATTATCTTTCGATTAAAAAAACAAAACCACGATTGCTCTAATGATAATGCTCTAATAAAATTGCGGATTTGGTGGTATAAGCGTACCGGACTGTTGTACCCGAGTTTGCGGGTTCAAACCCGATCGAAGCCGTGGATTTTTAAGGGCAAAAAATCCTTCGTACGCCTTCCTTCGGAGGGGAAGTAAAGTCGGCTGTCCCATGTAGTAGATTTACTGCACGTAAAAGCTCCTCGAGCCTAAAAGAAATCTCTGAACAAAATTGAGATCCGCCAGTTTCGTCGCCCTAGTTAATACCTCCTTTCTCCGCTAGGTGGTGAAAGGAGCGTAGCGAAATTTGCTTGGTTGGACGGAAGAGTGGGCCTGATGGCCCGAGTCTCGCCACGTAAAATAAGGCATTAACTAACTAACTAATGTATGGTTCAAGGGTCTAAATTACGATTCTTCTCGAAACATTGAACATTTGAAATCTTCAACTTTATCATCTTCCTCTTCGGCGCGCCGTCGCTTTCGCCATCTCTTGCCACTCCTGCCATCTCTTGTCACCTCCATCTCTTGCTGCCTCCACCATCCTTCCACCTTGCAATATCTTGTCGCCCCGTCATCTCTTGCGCCGCCGTCTTCCCTTTGCTGCCCCCCCATGACCATCCCGTCTCTTTCCATCTCTATCTCCTACTACCACCTTTCTATCACTATAACCAGCACACCTTCGTCTCCACCGTTACCGCTACCTTCACCTCCGCCACTACCACCATCGTCACCCCCCTACTCAACCGTTTACATACACAGACGCCTGCGCCGCTACTGCAGACGAGCAACGCCGCCTCCCCCTCCCTCTGAGGCGGGGGTGGGGGTGGGGGCGGCGCGTGCCGCGTTAGACTGCGGAAGGGGAAGCGACGAGGGCCCCCGCCTCCTGGAACGGCTGCGGGGGCGGCGGCGGCGGCGGCGGCGGGCGGCGGGCGGCGGAGGGAAGAGGACGCAGCGGCTGCCAATTGGCGGAGGAAAGAGCAACGCGGACGCGCTCTTGGCGAGTGTGGTGCGCTTTGTTCGGACCAATGCGGACGATTTCTGTTACTGTTGAGTCGATTGATTGATTGATTCATTGGTGTTTTCGGACGCTTCAACTGATAGTTGAACTGATTGTTTAGTATTGTAAGTGTATGTGTTTATCGCGGGAGGTGGCAGTGATCTCCCGCTGGATGGCGAGATCCGGCACTGACCTACACGTCGGTTTATGGGGTTCCCCAACTGTATACCAGCGGATACCGCCACAGCCGAGACAATCTTTCAGCTCCCGACGTACGTTTATGTTGTAGTGGAGTGCCTGTAAAAATATAAGTAGCGGATAGGGAAAGGGAGAGGATGGAAAGATCGCGCGCGGTCCGTGGCCCGTTTGGTAGTACTGCTCCGGCATTCGCCTGGTGTTGATCGGAGAAACTACGGAAAACTACCGATCAGAGCAGCCGTCCGCTAGAATCCTCCTCCAGACAGCGGCTGAGTTGTACCTAGCCGTTGAGACGAAGACTACATTGCTCTGCGAAATGTATATTTCTGAAAGCCAGATGAGCCGTAAAGTGCGAGTTAGCCGTGCAGTCGTATAGACGAAGAGTGCGTGAAGTTACAGGTTAGGTATAATTTTTACACGTTATTAGAGAGCTTGTACATGCCATAGCGGAGGGCACTATCGATCTTCTGCGCATGCGCAGACGCCCTAAAGTGGTGCGAAACTTGAACTGCGCATGCGCAGACGCACTAAAGTGGTGCGAAACTTGAACTGCGCATGCGCAGACGCACTAAAGTGGTGCGAAACTTGAACTGCGCATGCGCAGACGCACTAAAGTGGTGCGAAACTGGAAGTGCGCATGCGCAGAAGATCGATTGTGCTTTAACGTTCGAGGGCACACCTACTCTCTATTTTGGCTACATTGTTCCGATGTTGTCACTAAAAGCAATATTGTAAGAATTGATTAAAATCATTTTGAAAAGACGATAAGAATTCGCAGGCTTGTGGCTTATGTCATCGAACGGTTGTAACCGGACAGGTCATAAAAACGAATTTTAAAGAGACAGCGATTTTACTTTTATTCTACTTTCAGTAGACTAAATTTTAAACAAAGAATTATGTAAGTAAATGCATTTTCTTAAAAAAGAAGTTTTAAAATACACTTTTCTGCAATCGAGATGCGTAAATATCTTGCTTTGAAGCAAACATTTCCTAATTAGCGGAATTGAAAAAAATAAATAGACACAGCCGAAGTTAGCCAACGTTTGTGAAACTAATGGAAATTAGGTTTACGTGAAACTCATCGACCACGCCCTCCAAGTTGGTTGGGCTGAATGAATGCGACAATAACTGCAATAGTCTCTGAAGAGACAAAAGGATCAAAGATGCCTCGCTACTCTTGATCGTATAAGCAAGTTTTCAAAATCCTGAAAGTGATTAGATATTAGTTTAACTGAGATTGCTACAGTTTTGTACCTTCTTAAACCGAGCGTATTCATGTCTTGTGACTGAATATCTTATTATTATTATTATAAGAAAAAGTACGAATATAGACATCAAAAGAAACAATACGTGCAAGTATTAAAAAACAGATACAAAATACAAACAAACCAACAAAAACACAAACGTGACAAATAGTCACGTGACAATTAATCAATTTTTTATACGTGACTAGATGTGCCCATCTGTACTTCTATCTCATCACTTCATTTCACTGCCCTATCCCTTTGGAAGTCGGTAATTTACAGTTTTACAACAGTCTTTAGTCTATCTATATCTCTGGTTGAGTATAAGGGAGAGTCGCACAATCTAAACGAATCTGATTGTCTCACCCTGTCATGATATCAACTACATTATCATTTATCATTTCATAATTGCTGAATAGAGAAACTACAAATTCTCTGATAGTTGGTCGCCAACATGTTATTAAGGGACGTTCGGGCCCTACGATCTCCTGAGGGAAATGTTGATCATGCGACGAAGCACAGACCCACGCACAAAACTTGCGCAATCTGACGGGAATAATCCCAAACTTCGGAAACTGAGCTACAAAGCATGCGGTTAGGGGTCTCGAGATTGTTCCCAAAGCTCTTTCATACTAACTCTTGTCTTGAAATCAGTCCGGGTCTGATAGAGAATACAAGTATTTCCAAACCCAGTACTAACATTCAAATAGAGAATTTTGCCCATGAATGGGAAAGTTTGCGAAGTATGCCCTGGAGAGCGCAAGCAGAAACTTTAAAAAACTGATATCCGGAGCAGTGAACAGCTCGGAACTACTTGGAATATTTAAAGAGAAAATGAATTCTAACAAATTCGAAAAAGAGGAATGAATTTAAACGAATATAAAATGACCAAGCTATGCATTATGTAAATAAAACTCAAAAATATTGCGAAACCGTATTTTGAAATAATTGGAATTAAATAAGCTCTTCGTTTGTTTTGAAATAATTTGTTCAATGCCTAAGAATAGCACGAAAATTTTGAACTATGTTTTAAGAACTGCAGAAGTATTTTTTCCCATTTCTCTCATGAGGATTGATATTTCCTCCGTATGAGTGACTTTAATATCCACGTGAGATATGATTGTCGTGTTTTTAACTTTCAATTTCTGGGTTGAAAATGAATATTTATAATATCTGTTCTCTTTAAAAGTTAAAATCTTATTTTAGAAAAAAAAAAAACGCCATTGAAAATGAATATCGGTTAATTAATTTCATACACTCGCCTGAAAAATATTTCAACTACATTAGTTATAAATGGGAAAAGAATGTGATGCATTAAAATGTATTTAGTCTTCCTTTTCGAACTGTAAATGAATGTACGTAGTATTTTCTTCCTATATTTTTCTGTCACTTCTTTCATTGTCACAATTTATCCAGAGTTGTATCCTTTTCCAGGGAATTCCTTTTGCTCCCTTATAAACATCTCACCATGCAAAACCTGCGAGAATTTGTTAGAGGGAAGCAACTGCAGTGTTTAAACAAAACGAATGAGCTAACATTTGAATGGTAATTTTCCCAGCCGGCACAAAACGAATTTATTACTTCACTAAATTCACACAATTTATTTCAAATCGAGCGCAAGCGTTGTGTGAACTCCAACCAACTTGCTACGAGTGTCACGGAAAATATGAGACAACCGCAAAAGAAGAAAATAGAATTATAAAACAGAACTTTCAAGAGGAAAAAGAAAAGGGATGCCGAAAAGAGAGACGCGAAACTAAATGTAATAAAAACAGAAGACGTTGCAAACGAGAAAGAACCGCTACGTGCAGAGGTTCAAAATTTGCCAACAGTATCAGAGAAGCAGGAAAATATTATGAAAGAAAAGGAAGGAAAAGGGTTTAGAAGAAGAAAAAGAAGAAGAAGAAGAAGAAGAAGAAGGAGGAGGAAAATTAACCAAATGAGAGGAGGAGGAAAGATAATAGAATAAATAATGATGAGTCGGGGTAGTGCAATCGATCAATAATTATTGTTTGAAGAAGAAACATACATGACAGCTCTTAGGATATTAATATTCGTCACCACGCGGCGGTTCGCTCAAGTTTTATTACCACCAGTGCAACAGCGTTTTTAAACTTTCTTACATTGCTTTCACTGCCGGCGAGAAAACGGGGCTTTCGTCGACAACAAAATATCTTAGTTGTTGCAGAGTTGCGGACTTCCAACATTCTTTTTATTGATATCGAAGCAAAGTAGATCCCAGATATCTACACGTGGATTATCGATGATATATCGTCGATACGCAAAACCGAAAGCGAATAAGTTTAATGATGGATCTTACATTTGAAGTATCGTTTAAAACAGAACACGTTTTCCGTTGTTTTATTGAGGTGTAAACAACTTGATTACTGCCGAAGTAGACCAAATGTATTAGAAGCAATATGCAATTGTAATAGCAGTTTATAATCAACCATCTAATCACAGTCTGTTGAGTTATCAAGACTGATATCTCACCCAATTGGTTGAACCTTTGAGGGAGGAATGAAATCTGTCTAGGAACCTTTGTGTGAATGAAGAAACCAACATTTACCCAACCTCTCTAAAACATTACTCTTGTATTTGCTTTGCGCAGTGAGGTAAAAAGAAAGAACTAGCGCTGGCGTAAATTTAGAATACCGGTTCCGATAAGACTACTTTATGATCTCGTATCCAGAACGAGCTCGTTACGCACGGATAGTGTGGAGGGTTGTTCGACGTCATTCAGCTGCTATCTGATCACCTCACTTAACTCCAATTCACCGGGAGCGGTAGTTCAGTGTATCAACTGATGTCACTGCAGCGCCTCTGACCGGGAAGTCATAAGTTCGAATACTGACGGCAGCAGGATTTTCGACACTAGCTTTTCAGCTAGGTCGCATTCAGTCGCTGTCTGGAGGACAATTCTAGCGGCCGGCTGCTCTGATCGGTAGTTTTCCGTGGTTTCTCCGATCAACACCAGGCGAATGCCGGAGCAGTACCCTACCAAACGGGCCATGGACCGCGCGCGATCTGTCCTTCCTCTTCCTTCTCCTATCCTCTAGCCTTACACACACACACACTTACACTAACATGCATTACACTATCACTTATTCCGGGAGATCGGTCAGGAACTTAGAGCTTGTCCCGGCTGGGGCGGTGCCCCGCTGGTGGGAGAGTCCTGGTTAGGGGAATACCCCACTAGCCGACGGTAGGTCGGCGCCGGATCTCGCCATCCAGCGGGGGAAGATCACCGCCATCTCTCGAGAAAAAAACATGCACTACACTAACGGGACTAATGACCAACGCAGTTAACGCGCCCGGAAACACGAAAAATCAATCAATCAATTAACACTAATTCCATTTAATTTTTTGTAACTGACTTGTCTCTTCAGTTTTCGATGGAGGTTCATAACCAGGGCTTGAATTCTGAAGACAGGTCATATTTTCATTGTTGCATTCTAGACGTAGCTATCTTGTAAATGAGTTTTATCACGACAAGTAGGTAATAGAAATGTGTAGTTATTATCATTTTTTGTAATTTTTTGCCATTTTTCAGTTTTTAAGTCAATTTTCTAGCGTCTCTAGACCTTTGTGTAGTTTTTTACGAATTTTGTGTTCTTTTGTGTTAGTGAATGTTTCGTGAATTTACAATGACTCACTAAAACAAATATTTTATTGTATTATCAGTTCATGGTGAAATTCACTACTGCAGTGGACTCTGTTTTTCGAACTTTCAACACGGATCTTCCATAACTTTCTCGATCTTTCAAAACTGATGGATCGAAGATCGGAGCTAAGGTTTATATTTCCTCCCATAATAAACTTTATATTAAATATAATTTTATATACATACATTTTATTGAACATTGAACACTTCATTCAATAAAATAAACAATCATAAATACTTTTTAGAATTTTTTTAAAAATAATAGTTCATTTCTCCTTTTTTAAGGCATTTTAGAGGTCATTGAACAAATGTGTTTAGTATATTTAAAGTGACAGTGATTAGTGATTCGGGTTCAGATTGCAAATAGTCTTTCGTATAGGCAACTTGTGCATAGTGAAGTGACGATTGCTATAAATAAAGAGGAGGAGAAACTGTTTTTGCTTACCCACAACTGAAGTGGCAATGACTGTTAAATATCTGAAAATAATGAGAGTTAGTTGACCGTTATTCATTTTATTTTATCGGACTTACGGAATTATTAGTGAATCTCACATAGACACTAATGGGACAGAAAGAAATTATCAAACATATAGGACGGGTTTCATATAAAGGTCAAACTTTTTTATCTTAATGTACACAATAAAATATAAAATATTGTGTACATGTGTAATGATAATAAATTATTTATTAGTGAATCTATAATTTGCTAATCAGACTGATTAGCTGCAGGGAATGTATCGTACAAAATGGTTGCTGCGAAAGCTTGCAGTACGGGTTTGGCCCAATAGATTGCAGTGCTATGAACTCAACCGATAACAGCGAATATATATATATATATATATATATATATATATATATATATATATATACCTATGTATTTCGCGTCTTACTCGGTCGTGCCGCTAGATGTCGCGAGTTCGCGACCCTATCAAGCACTGCTTGAACATGCGACTCTAGTGGCACAATGGAAAAAGACGCGAAATGCAGTGATATAATGCCACTGTGAAGACAGGTCTTCAGAGGCAACTTGATGAAAATCGTACTATAAAATGTACAATGTTTTAAGGCCTCTTGAGTAAACACTACGAATGTATGAGCTTTTCAAAACCTCTCTTCTGGGAGCGTTCGGTTACAACACGTGTTCTGGGGTATTCTTGCCCGACAGAACATCCCACTAGAAGAGTTGCGACCACCATGTTATGTACAGGCTGCAGGGTATGGGAACAACCCACTTATTACCCGAAGTATTGTAGAGCACTGATTGGCTCTAGATCTGCTCCTAGGAAGCTGGTTGCAACCTGGAATAGATTTTATAATCAACCTACTCATAACAAATTGAGCCGTGAACTAGAGGAATAATAAATAATAATAATAATAATTATTATTATTATTATTATTATTATTATTATTAAATCAAAATATGGTAAAGTAAATAGGGTCCTATATTTCAAAGACCTGGGAGAATTCATTGAACCGACAGGCCTTGCAAAAATCTCACAGCAACATCGCCTCCAAAAAGTGAAAAAAAGGATTAGGGTTAGTGCAAAATCTCTACAACAAAAATGCATATCAAGAGGGACAAAAATTCGGCACTACAACAGTCTTAAAGCCAACAATCCTCTACCCAAGTGAAACACTGAACCTTAACAGAAAACACGAACTTAAACAAATCAAAAAAGAAGAGAGAAAGACCATTAGGAAAATTATAGGAGCAAGACATACCCAAGACGGTTACAGGCTGCAAACAATTAAAACAACAGAACAGTTTTCAAACATCGAAATTGATGTTAGGAAAAGGCGAATGAAATTCTTTGGTCATCTCAACAGACAACCGGAAAATCGACTGACAAAAAGGATACTAAATTATAAAACGTCACTTAAAAATTCCACAACTTGGCTAGATGAAAAAAGGGAATTAAACAAAAACAATACAGACCAAAATGGTCAGAAGAACGTAAACGAGCCTTCTCGGAAAGAATGAAAGCCTATTGGATCAACAAGAAGAACTCAAAGAAAAATTGATCGAGTTACTTGCTTAACGTCTTCCATTTCTGGGGAGAATTCGCCAATAATAATAATAATAATAATAATAATAATAATAATAATAATAATAATAATGATGATGATGATGATGATGATGAATTGCGAGAAGAGCAAGAGATTTTGAGAAGTAAATAAATCAAAAAGGCTGCTAAATCCTATACTCTTTATTATTTCTCTGTCCCTCTTGCAGACTCCCTCTGTCGTGTCCTTCTCCTTTCCGTGCCCGGTAGCCGAGCCCTTCGTGCCGAGAGGGGGCGTGACGCGGAGGGCGGCGCGTGGGAGGGCGTCCGGGAGCCCCTCAAGGGCGAGGCGCGTGGGCGGGAGGACGTCTCGAGGCGCGCACAACACTTCGCCAGGAATTCGATTAATCGACGGCGCGAAACGGGGCGGCACGGCGCTGAAGTCTCCGGTGCAGACTGTGCTGCGAGACACAGGCTGCTGCTATTGTGGTGGAGATGTGAGTGAAGCCTTACCTGCGGGTAGAGGTGAACCAAACGGTGGATTAATGCTGAAGTACTGTTGGGTTCCGAGTTCTCCGGTCCTGTGAGAGGGGTCTAAGTTTCTCCGCGGGGTGAAGGGAGCGCGATAAGGTGATGGGCTGTAGGATTTGTTTGACAGACGTCCGTGAGTCACACATGGGCTGTAGGAAAGGGCCAGCGCGTGCTTGGTCAATGCATTGGTTTCGCAAACATCAGCTCAGTTTTGATGTAGAGTGCGCGAATGTTGGATGCGAAATGGCGAAGCGGAAATCGAATTCGACAATTTACAGTGAAGGTCGGTTCTGCATCAGGCGACTACCATGGTCAGATGAATCAAGAAAATTTTGAAAAGTGGATGAGAGAAACATTATTACAAAAACTGCCTTCTAAGGCAGTAATTGTTCTTGATAATGCTCCATATCAGTGAGTTAGCCAATAAAACCCCAACTGCATATGCATTATAGCGCGACATGATTCAATGGTTGAATGCAAAAGGAATGTATGCTAATGAAAACCTGAGGAAGCCTGAATTATACCAACTAGTTCTGCAACTAAAACCTCAGAACAAGACATACAAAATTGATGAGCTGTTTACCAGTAGGGGTCATTCTGTCATCCACCTTCTGAATCCCATTAAAAGTGGCATGGGCAAAAATTAAGAGACTTATAAAGGAAAGCAAGGAAATTGTTAGAGCTTACAAACTGGGCTATCACTCAAGTCACTATTGAAGACCTGAAGGGTTACTGCGCTCACGTCATGAAACTTGAAAATGAATATTGGGGGAGGGACGGTCCAGGGCCAGATATTATAGACAGTAATGTTATAAATATGGACTCGGATATCGAGGGTGAAGACACTGAAAATAGCGATAGTTCATCGGTGGACAATGATTAGGTAAGGCCAATGTCTTTCACTCAATAGTAGTTTCCATCTCTTCCCCCACTCCCTACCGTCGCTTCGTTCCAGTATCCCCCCTCTACCCCCTCTCCTTCGCTCTGCGACTGACACAGCGAAATGGCATGATGTCACAGAGCCGGACAAATCAGAACTGAACTGTAGACTAAGCACGTGGGTATCGTCTTTGATGGAGAAATCTCCCAATATTTTTTTTCATTACATTTGTAGTGGATTTTGTTAATTAGTTCTGAAGGTGGAATTTAGAGTTTTTCTCAGCAGTGAATGTAGAATTTAGTCTTCGATGGAGACGACCTCCCAATATTTTCCCCATTAAATTGGTAGTGTATTTTGTACATTAGAATATAGTGAGAGTAGAATTTAGAACGTTCAGTTTAAAAAGTCTCATTTTGGAAACAAGGTTATAGCACTTTTTAGCGTTATAAAGATTACGATTTAGGATTTTGTAGCAATTGTTGAGACATATTAAGGAAGGACTTTTTGAAAAAACAATTATATTGATGCTTTCCCATTAAAAGCAGAAAATAAGGGAAACTATTTAACATTTCGCTATTTGGGAACTTCAACAAATGTAAAAGTGTGAGAAGTATCGCGTACGCCGTAGTCGTAGAACCTTCATTATCTTCTCGCTACCTCCAGAGAGACAACTGAGAAAGCAAAGCCACCTTGATGCCTTATGCGCTCAGGCTTTCATAATCAGCTTTTTAAAATTGTTCTTATTACATTTTTTTTTTTGGTTTTGTCAGATAATTATTAATTATAAGTTAATAAACACTGCAACTGTCAAATTAAATGGTTCCAAACGTTCATGTGTTTTTGTCGATTTCACATCCCTAGTTACGGAGCGAACACGAAGGAAAACATAGAATGTAATTTTGGTATTATATCAGAGAGTCACGACCATTTCAAACTTTGTTTGCGATTTTGCATTTTGCGACCGATTTCGCATTTTATCGCAGATTGTAAACCTTCAGAAATTTAGTGCACCGAGCGTCAAACATACAATTACTGACTTTTGCAGCATTTATTAACATTTCGCATTTTTAGCAAATGCTATATTCCACCATCTCTATAAATTAGTTAAAAATATTGTAACAGTTCTTCGTAGTGAATTAAAAAACGGATATTTATTTGATCATGGTAGTTTATTTTCTTAATTTGAAATTAATCACTATTTTTACTTGTAGTATAAATATTGATTTGTAAACTGGTAGGTTTGTATGCTTGTATCACAATCCTAGTCCTTGAGTTTACGTTCATTTGATTATTTTCACACATTGCTACACTGTTTGCTGCATTGACCACTGCACTGCTGTTCTCCGCGGTGCGCACATTTCACAGCTCACATTCAGACAGGGCTGTCGTCCGCCGGGAGTCGCGCATTTTATGCCTGGCAGGCGCCGGGCGCGGAAGCTTCGAGAAACTTTTGTCATTCTTTGCCGCGACCCGCGAACGCTCGGTTTGATTGATAGATTTTTTTCGTGTTTCCGGGCGCATCAACTGCTTTGGTCATTAGTCCCGTTAGTGTAGTGCATGCTCGTTTCTTGGGAGATGGCGGTGATCTGCCCCCGCTGGATGGCGAGATCCGGCGCCGACCTACCGTCGCCTAGTGGGGTTCCCCCTTACCAGAACTCTCCCACCAGCGGGGCACTGCCACAGCCAGGACAAGCTCTAAGCTCACGACCGGTCTTCCTGAATATGTGGTAGTGTACAACAAACGGGCCACGGACCGCGCGCGATATTTCCTTCGTCTTTCTTATCCTATCCTCGT
Source organism: Teleogryllus oceanicus (assembly GCA_964035755.1). Lineage (NCBI taxonomy): Eukaryota > Metazoa > Arthropoda > Insecta > Orthoptera > Gryllidae > Teleogryllus > Teleogryllus oceanicus. The sequence continues at coordinate 16,614,926 of CAXIVR010000010.1, forward strand.
CCTTATACACACTCACACACACACACACACTATGTTAGTGTAGCGCACTAACATGCACTACACTACCACATATTCAAAAGACCGGTCGGGAGCTTTGAGCTTGTCCCGGCCGGGGCGGTGCTCGGCTGGTGGGAGAGTCCTGATTAGGAGGAAACTCCGCTAGCCGACGGTAGGTCGGCGCCGGATCTCGCCATCCTGCGGGAGAAGATCACCATCTCCCGGGGTATTCATTCGCTTACGGAACTAATGACCTAAGCTGTTGACGCGCCCGGAATCACCAACCAACCAACGAACCAGAAGCTTCGTTGACTATCTATTCCAGGCGGAGCTACTCGGTGGGGAGAGTGGTACAACAGGTCAAGCACTGCACTTCGTTTTAATACATATTTATTTTTCATTCGGGTGTATATAGTTTAGTTACATTTTACTTATTCATGTGTATTGATGACTTACAAGTATTCTTATTTCTTAATCTAAAAAAACTAACTCTAACAACCAGAAGGGGTAGGAAGTTACAATCTGCACCTACTGTTAACAAATATTTGAGAATATATTTAGGAAGGCGTTAAAAAGGTAACGGTTTTTTATACGTGTTGGAGTATAGTATGTTGAGGATCTGTTGTAGTGGATGACGTGTGGTATTTAGTTGATATTTGAATAAAAGGTATTGGAGAGATGGGCTTTGTGTTTGGTGATTACAGGTATATTCAGTTCTTTGTGTATTTGTTTGTTGGGTATAAAGCATGGAGCGTGAGTTGCTAATCGGAGAAATCTGTTTTGTATTATTTGTAGTTTATTTATGGTTTAGCTGATGTGTTAGTCCAGACGGGGCATGCGTATGACATTAAGGGTCTGATTATTGATTTGCGTAATTTGATGGCATTATCTACTGATAGGCAGCTTTTGGATAGCACTGCACGTGATATTCTTTCCCTACTCCTAACTAAAGATGGAAAATCGATGTCCATGTTGTCAAAACTTCCATATTTTTGTTAAAGCTCTGATGAATTTAATATCTATTTATTGAAACCGGTGTCGTGGTAAAGCAGAGGATGAATAAGGGTAATCAATCAGTGTAAATTACACATCTATTCCGCTGTACAGTTTTCCAACAGTTTTAATTAACCAAATCTTATATCGTTGATTAAAAATTTAATTAGATATTTTTCTGTTTTGATTTTTTCTCGTTTTCTTTTTACTTGTGTGTCTGATGACATTTTTAACAACAATATTTTAAAATTTTCAAATTTACATATTTTGAAATACATTGAACAATAATTTTTGCTTTTGAAATAAGTTATATATTAAAGACTAATTAAAGGATTTTCAGAAAAATCTTCAATATCACAAAAACTTCGGTTTGCTGAATATGTACGAAGATCGTAGATCATATACAGTGCCAGGTAGATCACAGCGAAACACGTGATCGCATATTTTATGAAGCTGAAGAATGAAAGAAGTCTCAGCAACAAAGGCCCTTCATTTAAATATTGCCCCACATTCTTTTCCGATCTTCCTGAACAATCAGTTAATCAAAAGCCGCACTTCCCTTTCAAGAAGACTTTTGCCTTTCGGAACCACTAGGTGCACTGCCGGTGACAAAGCGAAGCAAACCACAGAGCCCGACCGGCGCTCGCCGCGCACTCTAGTTAGCCTCCAAATGAAACGGGATCCTCGAAACTTCGGCCACTGCAGGCCAACCTCTTCCCGTTCCGTTCGCCGGGTCCCGGAGCGTTCGTATCGATGTTACTTTCGATTGTAGTTTGGGGGACATTCGAGAAATACGTTCATCCCACTGGTGGAGAAGTTTGGTTCCTCTGTTACGAAATTGTACCATAAGAGAGCGGCATTTGGTGGCTCAGGACATCAGTTGATGCCCTGGAAGAGAATTCTAGCGGTGGGCTGCTCTGATCGGTAGTTTTCCGTGGTTTCTCGGATCAACACCAGGTGCATTCAGGAGCAGTACCCAATGAAACGGGCCACGGACCACCGCGACCTTTCCTTTATCTTCCTTCTTCTATCATCACCCCTTACACCACACACACACACACACACACAGACTAACATATACTACACTACCACACATATCGGTAGATCGGTCGGGAGCTTATAGCTTGTCTTGGCAGGAGCGGTGCCGCGCTGGTGGGAAAACCTAAGGAAAAACCCGCTAGTCCGCGATAGGTCCGCGCCGGATCTATCCATCCAGTGGGAGATCACCACCACCTCCCGATGAAAAACATGCACTACACGTACGGGGCTAATGACCTCAGTAGCTGACGCGCCAGGAATCACTAACACGCGGAATCATTTACAATCAATCAATATTTCCTTCCCTCTCCGTGTTCTATCCTCACCCCTTACTTACACTTGCACACTCAGTATCACACATGCCGGGAGTCCGTTGGGGAACTTAGAGTTTGGCCCGCCTGCGGCCGTACCACGCTGGTGGGAGATACCTAGTTGAGGAAAATCGCTCCAAACCCTCATTGGTCTGCGCCGGATCTTACCATTCAGCGGGGGAAGATCACCGCCATCTCCCGCGACAAAAACATGCGTCTATTATCTAGCACACGTTTATTATTTGCGGCATTGATGCGATGAAAAGACCATTTGGGGTGAATACCAGAATACGAAAGGTTAGAACGCGGTGGAATGTAGGTATTGTGATGGCTTAAAGGCCTTCGGCCTAGCCACTTAGCATCACGTTCTCTAATTTGTATGTAATAATTACCTATTTAAAAAAACATGCACTATATACAGGTCTAATAACCTTTGCAGTTGACGCGCCCGGAATCACCAATCAATCAATCAATCAACAATCAATCAATCCATCAATCAACAATCAATCAATCAATCAATCAATCATATGATTGGGAAAGGAGGAGGCCTGCTGGCCACAATGGGGAGGAGGGAAGGAATCATTGAAACGACGTATACTAGAAAACCAAGCATCCCGCTTGAAGTCACTGTGGAAAGACACGAAAAATGTCTCAAAAATATCCTCAAATTTTACCGAAAGCGTTTGTTAATTTTTCACGATTTTCTGTTAATTTATCCTCAGATTTTACCGAAAGCGTTTGTTAATTTTTCACAATTTTCTGTTAATTTATCCTCAGATTTTACCGAAAGCGTTTGTTAATTTTCACGATTTTCTCTTTTAATTTACCCTCAGATTTTACCGAAAGCGTTTGTTATATTTTCACGATTTTCTGTTAATTTATCCTCAGATTTTACCGAAAGCGTTTGTTATATTTTCACGATTTTCTGTTAATTTATCCTCAGATTTTACCGAAAGCGTTTGTTAATTTTTCACAATTTTCTGTTAATTTATCCTCAGATTTTACCGAAAGCGTTTGTTAATTTTTCACAATTTTCTGTTAATTTATCCTCAGATTTTACGAAAGCGTTTGTTAATTTTACACAATTTTCTGTTAATTTATCCTCGGATTTTACCGAAAGCGTTTGTTAATTTTTCACAATTTTCTGTTAATTTGTCCTCAGATTTTACCGAAAGCGTTTGTTAATTTTATATAATTTTCTGTTAATTATCATTTATCCTAGTTATGATATTTATTTTTCATTTTTGTAATACTACCAGTTGTAAAGAGGGGTATCAATTAAAATAAATATGTATGTGGAAGGATCTTGCTGAATGCTCCCTTTCCTAAGGCGGCACTACGGCAGCAAGGATGGTGTCATTTACGAGAGGCGGATAGTAGCAAAAAATCGATGCAAATGCTCACGGAGATCACAGCTTTTTATTGGTTTCAATGGAATGAGCCCTTAAAAAATCTACAAAATTTTGTTTTTTATTAATATCAATATTATTATTATTATTATTATTATTATTATTATTATTATTATTATTATTATTATTGGCGAATTCTCCCCAGAAATGAAAGACGTTAAGCAAGTATCTCGATCAATTTTTCTTTGAGTTCTTCTTTTTGATCCAATAGGCTTTCATTCTTTCCGAGAAGGCTCGTTTACGTTCTTCTGACCATTTTGGTCTGTATTGTTTTTGTTTAGGTTGCTCTGGCATAACTTCCCATTTGTCTACTTTATGTCTGAAGGTGTCTCTTTCTAAAATGTCTGCTGGATTTTTTATTATTATTATTATTATTATTATTATTATTATTATATTTCTCTTTTGTCTTAAGTGGCCTATTCGAAAACATTTTTATGTGAGGAAAAATAGCTTATCACCATTTGTTCTTTCGATAGTAGTTGTAGAGGAAATAATCATTGTTTCTTTCATTGCACATTGCAGAGAAGAGAAATAAATACCTATATGTTTTTCAGCAAAAATAACAGAATAGTTAGCTGGTGTGCGGTGAGCAGCAACTTTCAGTTGAGAAAGTAATGCTACAAAAGCTCTATCTGCGAGGGGCGACGCCAAGTAAATGTAATTCTGGTGGCGTGCATAGTGGGATACACGACGTGCCCGTGGTAATTCGAATTTTAAACGCAGTAATTGGAATTTTGTTATCAAATTATAACCGGCAATAAATCGAGAAAAGCAGCAATCGAAAACTATCTATAACCGAAGTATGCCTGTTTGCCAACATATACTAATTTCAAACCTGACTTCGCTCATATAGTCTCATATTGATGACAAATTTAAATGTTCCGTTAAATTATAATGAACAATAGACACTACATTATATTGTTCCCTAAACTAGTTGCAAAAACATTTATAACTGATAAATCGTGCAACAAATAACGTAAACTTTGAAAGTTACCAATCTATCTTTAGATCAGAAGCATTTTTGAATGTTACAGTCAAATTATATCCCTGTTACATCCTATTTAGTACCCGTTGGAAAAGAGATATGGCTATTCTGCAAATCTAATATCGTATCATGAATCTTAAATATATTACAAATGTTATCCTAAATATACTATGTTTGCACAATCAATTGTTGTGCAAGATTATTTTAAATTTACTGAATTGAATTCTAACTTTTCCCCATTTTTTAAGATATGCCCTTGCACTGGAATGCCAATATACGTAGGTTACCGTACATGCCTATGGATTCGAAAGGTATTGTGGCAATGCATAACATCTCTAAAGTTCTTTTCCAAAAAATGAAATTGACTTTTTGATGCCAGTCATCATATTATGAAACAATTATTCCCTTTAAAAGAAAAAAACGAAAGGAATGTTTGAATGGCGCGTATTAATGACGCTAACATGTAAATAATAACATTGATTGTGGATGAATGATACAATGAATTGAAAGATATCGGGAAAGAGGGGGAGGGCAGCGGAGAGAGAGAAAAGTGGCTCAGGGCATCAACTGATGTCACTGCGGTGTCTGATCGAGATGTCATAGGTTTGACCCGACAATGGCAGGATTTTCTACGCTACCTAGATAGCTTGATTGAGTCCAGTAGGATGAACGAAGGAGAATTCTAGCGGCCGCTTGTTCTGATCGGTAGTTTTTTCGTTTGTTTTATGATCAATACCAGGCGAATGCCTGAGCAAAACCCTAACAAGCGGACCACGGACCGTGCGCTATCTTTCCTTACTCTTCCTTGTCCTATCCTCACCCCTTCCCACTTTCATGCACTACACTACCACAAATGCCGGGAGATCTGTCTGGAGCTTAGACTTGTTCCGGCTGGGGCGGTGCCCCGCTAGTGGAAGATACTTGATAGGGGAAAATCCCGGTAGGTCGGCGCCGGATCGCGCTATCCAGAGTGAGATATGAGCCCCAGAAACTACGGCACAATACCTTGGCCGGGGAGGGAAGGAAGGGGGGAAAGAAAAAAGAGAAAAAAGTGGGAGGCAAAGAGAGAAGAAGGAAGGGGAGGACAAAGGCACGTAGAAAGCTGGTAAACTTCGAGCCGGAGAAGTGCACTCACTCGAATTACGGGTAAATATTCTCTTAGTTGTAGAGCAATTAGTTCTGGTGCATGCAGAGGCGAGCCTGCCAGTACCCTTTAAGCACTCAAAGCGGGGGGAGAATTGTGGCTTGAAAGCTGGCGTCCGCCGTGGGGTCTCAAAACTCCCTGGTAGTACTAAGAAAGCAGTAAAGTAGATTGATGGCTAAATTACAGAGGCAGGGAGACAGAGAATAAAGAGTAAAAGGGAGAGAAGAGAAAGAGAAGAAAAGAGAGAGAAAAGGGAGAAAAAAAGAGAAACAAAGAAACAAAGGGAGAAGAAAAAAAGAGGGAAACAAAAAGAGAAATAATGAGAACGTGGAAGAGGGGTAGACAGAGAGAAAAAAAGACAAACTGCACCAACACAGAAACCGAATCCTTCATTTTCGTCCTACATTGCCTTGCCTAATTTCGGCGCACATCACACACAGATGCACGCAGATGTGTCCTTACCACCCCTGCAGCGGTAACGAGCCGCTCACGGCGTTAGGGCATTAGGGCATTAGGCCGACTCTGGGTCGCCGTTCAATCCTGTCGGCCATTACGGTGGATCCGGCACCCTGTGCTAATTTGGGCCAATACGGTTCCCCCATTTTGTCTGCTGCCCGCCATCGACCTCTCGACCGTAATCGAGCGAAATAGTTTTCATCGGCGTTTGTTTCACGGAATACGCTTGGCGCCTGCCGTGAAAGTGGCGGTGGGGCCCTACTGAACGAATGCGGAGTTAAATGGAGTCGTGTGTTTTAATGAAATAGCATCCACGCTGCGAAGCGTTAATGACAAACTGGACCACTTTTGCGGAGAGCTGCGTTTCAACTACCCCTTGAAATTTGCAATATAGTTTGGCCTTATTTTGCTTAATGTTCTGTAAAGTGAATAGCAAGGGTCATTTATCTTGCAAGCGAGGAGCTTATTTTGGGAAATGCTTGCAGTAATCAACTAAAAACATGTTCTAAGCTACAAACGTATCTCATCAATTGTCGCCTTGAGAAGAGTGTAAAGTAAACGTGCGTAATTCACTGAAGTTAAATGTTAGTTCTAGGAAGAGCTGAAGTTTACAGTACTTTACAAAGCTCAGATTCATGCCAGATATGATCATGAAACAACTCGTACAAACGCAACCTCACAAGTACGACTCCTAACACGAATTCGGACATTTTCAGAGTCGTAGGGCAGTAGAAATGAAAATAGAAACGCTGATGAAAGCCCAATAAAGGACCAGAAAAGTCGATAACAAATAATGAAAAATTACTTTCTACAACTGACCTTAACTTAGGAAAAAACAATATTTCATTAAATTCTTACCATAAGTGTTTTCTCTTAACTAAATGCAAACAATGAAACATTCATGAAATAAAAATTAATATGAAACGTTTGAAATCGTTTCAATGAGTCTTAGACTTCGTTCTAATTCCATTTTTATACACTGGATTTAGAAAACTAAAAGTCACAATTTGCAAGAGAGGTACAGTACGTTTTGAGAAAAAAGTTCACATAATGTTCAGACATAATATTTATGTTACAATTTAGAAACCCTCTCAGAAATATAACTGTCTTTCATTAAATAGAGGAATGAAATAGATGAATTGTTAGATAATAAATGGTTCGATTTTTCCTCAATAATCTAACATCCTAAGTGAAGTTGTATTATATTGAACCGAAGGTAGAAACAACTGGGCGCTTTTTTCCTCCACACAACCAAGAGTCACGAACAGAAAAAGAGAGTGAAGTTCTCCAAGAAATGTTTTGACAGGTTTCTGGTCTTGTACACCTGACAGTCAAAACGTGTTGCTGTCTTTCCTGTGTTCATGTAGTATTTATGTTCCATTTCTCTTTCAGTAAATTTACAGTTGTCTTGGCTGGAACAAAAGTATCGTTGAAAAGAATACCGATAATTACAATTTAAAAAAGGACCTTTGGCACATACAAAATAACTTCAATAATGATACATTTTTTAAATCTAGGCTATCATGACAGTATATGTGTAGGTGAAGTCACATTTAATTTTTTCCCCATCAGAATTAAAGAAATATTGATAATATTTTTGTTTTGAAGGAGTGATCACACTAATAATATTTTAGCTAGATGCTTCAAAAAACCTTCATGTATGATCTGAACTTGGACAATTAACAACTTTAAAGCACCGTGCGTAATTTCTCGTTGAAAATGTACAAAAATCCTCTTTTGGTGTTTTAACAATTATATTCATCTTTATATTTTCAAAATAGCGAGACTACTGTATTGATATTTGTGTTTTTATATCTAAATATTTACAATAAATACATACAAGTGTTATATTTGAGATATTCGTGATGGTTGTGTCTCACTTGCATAAAAATATCTTATCATTACTAACAAAATTTATAACTCGGCCCTTTTACGATGTGCGGACATATTTACGATCCCGATCCCTTTGTGTTAAAGAGGAACTGATACGAAGCCAACCATTCACTTGAACGAAGAGAGTGAAGTAGCTTAGAAGTAGGCGCTCGACGCCACCGAATCTCCTCTGGAAAGCAGAAGCTAAATCTCCAAAGAGCTCCAACGTGCCATTCCTTTAGATCTCGTAGAGGAGCTCCTCTCGATAAAGTCCACTTTGGCACAGTCTCCCGGCCAATCTCCTTCTGCCCATTCATTCAACCGTCCGACTTTGATCTCCTCCCACCGCCCAGCAGCCGGCTGCTTCGCGTCTTAACGAGGATGCGGCCTACGTCGCGAATGCGTGCGCACGGATTTGTTTCAGCAGGATGGCCAATCAGGGGAAGAGTCTGGGAATGCGACATCGGCTACAAAACATCGATACTTCTAAACACTGATGCTCAAAGTTCATTTGCGGATTCGGTGGTATAACGGTTAGCGTATCGGACTGTTGTACTCGAGTTTATAGGTTCAAACCCGCTCGAAGCCGTGGATTTTTAAGGGCGAAAAAATCCTTCGTACGCCTTCCTTCGGAGGGGAAGTAAAACCGGCTGTCCCATGTAACATACTGCATATAAAAGATCCTCAAGCCTAAATGAAGCCTCTGAGCAAAATTAAGTTCCGCCTGTTTCATAGCCCAAGATAATACCTCCTTTCTCCGCTAGGTGGTGAAAGGAGCGTATCGAAATTTGCGTGGTTAGACGGAAGAGCGGGCTTGATGGCCCGAATCTCGCCACGTAAAATAAGGCATTAACTAACTAAACATCGATGTGAATAAAACATTAACTCAATAGCATCGATGAGATTATAATAGATGAGTTACTCTAAGAAGGGCCCTCTTTGACAGATAGGGAAACAAATGAACTTCACGCAGTGCGATGGCATTGAAAGAGGTAGTGATGGAGCCATTTACAATTCTTGTTAAAAATTATTTCTTCTCGTTCGACATAAGGATGTTCGAGAGGTTTCAGTTTTACATAGTGACTCTTTTTTTGGATTTGGGCTTTCCTTGACAAAGTGAGGTTAAAATTCTCTCACACATTTAAATAATTAGTATGTTCTTTCATGATCGCGATTTGGAGTTCTCTGTGAATTTGATGATTCCGTATAAACCATAGAGCTTTATTTAACTCCCTAATGACTTTATTTTGAACTATTTGAATTTTTCGTATGACGGTAGGAGCTGCGTTTCCCCTCACTGGGTAAGCCTTAGTGTGGGTAGGATACGTAGCAGGTATGACTTCGAATTTACAGAGGTTGGCGTTACTGTACATACTCTAATGGCCGACTTTATAATTATTACCCCACTCCGCCCGCTTTTCATCAATCCATCATTCAAGAAAATTTGCGCGGGTAGTATATACCTATACGTTTACGAAAACTGGGTTTTCGTAACGTGGCAGATGACATTAGGTCATTTTTACACCCCCTGCCTTATAAAATCAATCTTTATAACAGTGATAAGCACACGTCTAGGGACATGAGCCCCGTTGAGAAGGACGTTCGCGGATTAATTAAAAAGATTATCCTCCCGCCTTATAAAATGAAACTTTTTAATAAATTCGCGAGCGTCCTTCTCCACAGGGCTTATGGCATTAACACTGTTATAACGATTCATTTCATAAGGCAGCAGACCGGGAGCGGTAGCTCAGTGCATCAACAGATGTCACTGCAGCGCCTCTGACCGGGAGGTCCTAGGTTCGAGTCCTGACGGCGGTAGGATTTTCGACACTAGCTTTTCAGCTTGGTCCAATTCAGTCGCTGTCTGGAGGAGAATTCTAGCGGCCGGCTGCTCTGATCGGTAGTTTTCCGTGGTTTCTCCGATCAACACCAGGCGAATGCCGGAGCAGTACCCTACCAAACGGGCCACGGACCGCGCGCGATCTTTCCTTCCTCTCTTTCTTGTCCTATCCTCTCCCCTCACACACACACACTTACACTAACATGCACTACTCTACCACATATTCCGGGAGACCGGTCGGGAGCTTAGAGCTTGTCCCGGCTGGAGCGGTGCCCCGCTGGTGGGAGAGTCCTGGTTAGGGGGAAACCCCACTAGCCGACGGTAGGTCGGCGCCGGATCTCGCCATCAAGCGGGGGAAGGTCACCACCATCTCCCGCGAAAAAAGCATGCACTACACAAACGGGACTAATGACCAAAGCAGTTGACGCACCCGGAAACACGCAAAAATCAATCAATCAATATAAGGCAGCAGGTGTACAAATGATGTAATGCCATTGGCCACGTTACGAAACCCCAAGTATGACGCCTCTGGTGGTGACGCAGTGAGCGCCTTTCCATCGGGGCCCGCGCTGGACCGCGTGCACGTGCGGGCGTGCGCCGAGCGCCCCCCCCCCCCGCGCCTTCCTCGTTAGCGAAGAATCCGTACGGCGAAGCCAGGAAGCGCGCGGCGGAGGGGGCGTGGCCCGGCGCGCGGGAGGGGAGCGGATGCCGCTTTGAAGGCGCCGCCGCCCGGGCGCGGCCCCACGTTCTCCCCCCCCCCCACCCCCACCCGCGTCACTACAGCCGCCCCCGCCTCCGACGCCCCTCTTTAACCCGCGCTTCCCGGCCCGGCCCGCTCACGTCGAGCGACCCGCGCTGCCGGCAGCGAGTGTAGTTTTTTGTTTTTCTATTTTTTTATATTTTTTGATTTTATGTTTTATTTTAAAATTTTATTTTCTAGAATAATACGTATGCACGGGAGTAATATACGTGGTATGGAGAAAGTTATGTAATGCTGTTAAAAATCTATATCGAGGTTTCAATGGAAATACACGTTTTGAGGTCCCCTGATACGGAAAAAAAGTTGTTTTTTTTTTAACGTCCGTTCGTCTGTCTGCGAACACTATTAGCGCCTAAACCTCACGGAGGATTTTTTCCAAATTGAAAAAAACCCTGTCCATCTGGCTCTAGCTGAAGCTTTGAAATTTTGAAAAACATTCTGTAAAATTTCGGGGTACTTTATATGAACCCTCCCGATCAGTTTCAAAATTTTATCGAAAACGACTCCAAATTTTGTATTTTATATATTTTATTTTATAGTTCTTATTTTAAATTTTGTATTTTACATTTTTTATTTTTTATTATGTATTTTTATTTTATAGTTTTTATTTTGCTTGTTGAATTTCTATCCTTTTTTACAAACAGCTAAAGTACAGAATGAATAAATGGATCACGGTTATAATGCGAGTTCTTAACTATTTCTTCTTATAGTTTTGGGGTACCCTGCATGTGTCTATCCGCCCAAACGTCCGTGTTCTTTTGACAAGGAACAACGAACCGTGCGCAATGATTCATTTCTCTTTCACCGCTTTCTTCTGTCCTTTAGTGTGGCAACGGCGTGATTCTGAATGCCAGTAAGGTTCATTCCACAAAATCTAATACGGCGAAACATTGAAAGCTGTAGTGTAGCGCGCGCGCGCGTGTATGTTGAGAGGTGGGGAGGGGATAAGAAGAAGGAGACTTCCGGCACTCCATCGCTCCGTAACTTCGTCACACCGTCACTCACGGTTAGACTTCTTCCGGCACTGTTCCAGTCACGCAACTTGTCATTCTACGTGCGTCGGTTTGCTATTGGGACACGCAATATTATTTCCTACCCTTTAAATTCAGTTAACTAGTAGAGTTACAACAGCACTTACTTTCTCACATTATTTACAACTTTCAGAATTTTCGAAAATTGAAAGTTCAAGCGTGTTTCATGTATCCGAAGAAAAAAATTAAAAAAATTTGAGACTTTTTAAAAAAAAGTATCTTTACTAGAAGCAACATTTTTGCGAAAACTTCTCTTATTCTGAAAAAAATTGCACACGTCCTTAAAAAAAATCTCTACCATCAATATTGAAGTTGTGCAATGCTAATTTTTTGTATACACACACTCACTACAATTCTACACGTGTGGATCTGTCAGGAGCTTCAGCAGGTGAGATCTCCCGCTGGATGGAGATACCAGGCTGGGGAAAACTCCACAAGTCGACGTGTAGGTCGGCGCCAGACCTCACCATCCAGCGGGGGAAGAACACAGGCACATCGCATGATAAAACATGCACTACACATACGGGAGTAACACGAGAGCAGTTTGGGCGTCTGATAACACAAAATAATCATTTGTGCACCCTCGAGTTAAATTTGCTAGTGTTGCGAATAATGTTGATTCTGCAACTTAGCTTCCTCAGGTTCAATACCACAGGAAGGATTGACTGATGATCTTGAATGAAACACACAAAGAAGTATAACGTCTTTTAATTTCAGACTCAAAGCTCTGTACAGGCCAGGTCTTGGCCGAAAGATGTTAACATTAAGACGTCTGGTGAGCTTATGCGCTACCTTCCCTTCTCAACCTTGCGTATATATAGGGTATTTTACATTTGAATGTGTTTACAATAGCATCTGGAAGGTTCCTTCGGTATACTATAGATAATGTGATTACACTTCATATGTTTATATCTGGAAGGTTCCTTCAATGGAAAGAATATTGAATCACAACAACTCATGAGTAATCTACGGAAGGTTACTACAGTGGAATTATTTAGTAAACCGATAACAGCGGCTGGCTGTAGAAGCGGCGGTGTCTGGTGGAAGATTTCTCATGGAGTCTTCTGTGGTGCTTTCCGTCGATGGTGGAGTGGGTGCATTACATAATTCTCGAACATTAAAGCACTATCGATCTTCTGCGCATGCGTAGTTCCAAGTTTCGCACCACTTTAGTGCGTTTGCGCATGCGCAGAAAATCGATCGTGTTGTCCGCCATGGCGAGCACAATCTCTCAACTCAGTGAAGCCGGTCCACGAGCTTCGGAGACAACGATGTGCCCGCTGACCAATCGCAGCCGGCGCTAAATCCGCGAGCGGTGCGGAAGCGGCTCGAGAGCTGGCTAACGACCTTCGTCCGGCGGCGGGGGGGGGGCGGTGTCGGAGGCGGGGGAGCGGCGCGCCGGGGGCCTCGCAGCGGGGGGGGTTGCAGGGGGCCATGAATGGTGGCGTCCGGCCGCTGCCGCCGCGCGGGTTCGCGGAGCTGGCGCCGCGTACGGCGGCTTCTGGAAGCGGCGCCAGGCGGGCGGGCGGGCACGCGGCTAGGCGGAGCAGGCGGGGCGGGGTGGGGGCAGAGCGGCGTGGGGCGGGGGGAGCGGCGGGGCTGGGCAGGGGCGGGCGGGTGCGGGTTGGGATGGGCAGCGCGGAGGGCATGGGGGCGGAGCAGCTTGGGCCGGGGGGGGGGGGGGGGGGGGGTCAGGGCGGGGCGGTGGTGGGCGTGGCGAGAAGGGGCGGGCGGGGCAGCCGGCACGCGCGCACCGCTGGAGGGGGCGGGGCCGGTCGCACGTCAGCAATAGCAGATGGTTTGCTTCATTACTATATAAGGGGCGGATTGTAATGAAATGTCATTTTTTTTTTAATTTAGAATAATTCATTTTAGTATAGACATTCATTTTATGTACAGACAAAAGGAAATGACCCTTTTTAGATCGCGTTTTAGCAACTTGGTCTTATAGCGACCATTGTGAATACTCTATCTTCAGCTGTACGAAGAATACGTAAGGACAACACGAAGACACACAAACATCCATAATTTTCCTTTGATTTCGACTAATACCTCAGTTTTTTACTTTTTTTCGTTATTTTGAAGCATTTTTCTCGATATTTTCCATTTAAATATCAGATTAATGGAACATGCTTCAAATAATCATTAAGACATGCAACAAATATTTTCCAAGAATTCCTGAGTAGCCTGTTCGATTTCTTCGGTCAGTATTTGAAATGTCAATTGCTGTTAATCTAAGGTTCCTGTGACGCCAATCTGCACCATTGTCGGTTCAGCGGATTTCACGATAACTAAAGACAGAGATTTCCTGGTCAGTCCAAACCAAAAGTTTGCAAGTGGAGTCTACTTAAACGAAAGGATGAAGTTTCGATTACATCGGGTAACAAACATATCCAACAGCTTCAGTTGTTCATCTGACTTGGCTTTGATCAAACTTTTTACGTCAATTTTCTTTGCTCTTAGGAGATTTTTAAAATACGAAAGAGAGCGTTTTATTAATAATTTTTGGTGACGTTGTTAGTCATCAAAATCCGCCCCCTATTCATTACTGATGTTTCTGGGTAGGTCATCTGCTCTGGTCATTGGTGCCGTTGGTGTAATCATTGTTTTTTAACACGGAGGTTGGCGGTGTTCCTTCCCCGCTTGTGTGAGAGATCCGGCTGAATTGGCTCAGAGCCAGCTTTCCCGCGGTCTCCGCAGTGATTCTGAACGAGATGGTTGATTATGGTTATGTTTAAAGTTCCATGACTATGGCTAAAGTTCCGACGGTTGCGTAATTTCGACGCTAGCAAGGCAGCTAGGTTGCACGTCTGGAGGAGAATTCTAGCGGCCGGATCGGTAGTTGTCCTTTTTTTTCGATCAATGTCAGACGGATTCCGAAGGAGTACCCTCAATCGCCCTGGACCGCGCGCGATATTTCCTTCTCATTCCTTGTCCTATCTTTACACTCACACATCGGCGTTGATTGACAACCTCCTGTGTGATGGAAATGGCAATATTGACATTTTGGTACCAATGATTCAGAATTTGCTAGTTGTTTAGTTTGATAAGAAAATTTTCAAATAAAACTGGAAATTGTGGTTTTAAAATAGAAAATAAACGAATTTCCTGTGTGCCCATTACAATACATTGATAATAGAATATCTCGTATGTGGTGAGTTGCTTTCAGCAAAATATTACAATAAATAAATTTTCAAGGCTATTTTATACAATATTACCCATAAATGAACGTGACCAATTATAAGTGATGTAGGCTTTCGCGGTCGGAGTCATGTGAATGATCTTGGCTGTCAGGGTGACGCCGCGTCGAAGGCTGTGGCAGACCAGCCCTGAGGAAGACCACGAAAAAATGGACGAAACGTTGGCAACACAGCCTTCGACGCGGCGTCACCCGGACAGCCAAGATCATTCAAGTGACTAGATATATATTTTTTTTAGGTTTTTAGATCGAATGGTTCGAATTTTCATAAAGTATATAGTAAGTATGCGTTCATCGTACGCAAAGCATATGGGTTCTTGTGAAAGCCTTTTGCACATATTGAATTTTTCAGAGCAGAAAAATCTTCCATGTACTTTAGGAGCGAGTAATGAACATGTGAGTGCGTTTGATGCCTTCTCGCTGCTAATGAAGGATTTTTTTTAGTTTTTCAAAGGGGAAAAAACAATTAAAATGAATCAAAATCTGCACAGAATGATCATGATGAATTTATACTTGTGCGAAGGGGAGATAACAATTATGTACACAAATCATTACGTGAGTGGAAGAGAGAGGTCTGGCAGGCCAGAGAAATACGGTCCTCGTAACAACAGAGGCGACAACGCGAACGCTGTGCTAATAACAGCGTCGGGCGGAACGACTGATAAGATAGCCACGGCGATGAGGGTTATTAATGGTCGTGGTGATGGCAGTTTTGGTTTAGCGCAAAATTAGACGGGTGGGTCGACCAGATGAATTGATAGTTTCGATAAAGGGAGAGTGGGTGCACAGCCGAAATGGCCGTATATTGTGATTTAATCTCAGAGGTCTAAGTGTAACTTAGCGGGTTACCATTGTCAGTTGTCTTCTCTGAGCAGCGAGATATCATATCAAAAGAATAATCAAGCAGGATGCTTTTCGAGGTCGTGGAGACAAGTTTGAACGATTCTCAGATCCATGGAAATGTGGGTTTATGCAAATGTACGCATGTTAAGCTAGCAACATGAGCAGTAGTAACTTCTAAGTGGTTAAGAAGTTTTAACTTGTAAACTGTAAGACAGACATTAAATTAAATTTTTATTTTTACTATCCCGTATACGTACGTATATACGGAGTAAAATACGTAGTATAGAGAAAGTTGTGTAATGCTGCGCGAAAAAACGGCTGAATTTCGGCGGAAAAAAATTCATTGCCGGGCTCTGGTGGCGAAAAAGTGCATAAAATCAGTTGCTAAATGAAGAGAAAAAATCCTCTAACACGTAGCGTAGCACAAATCCCTGTTTTGGGGGTCCTTCATGCCAAAAGCCATTTGGAAGCAAAACGTCCGTCTGTGAACACTCCTAGCCCCTAAGCCTTTCGTACGAATTGAAGAAATCCCTGTCGATCTGACTCTAGTTGAAGCTTTGGAATGTTGAAAAACATTCTTTAAAATTCGGGGTCCTTTACATGAAGCCCTCTAGATATTTTCAATATTTTCTCAAAAAGGGCTCCAAATTTTTTCTTTAATTTTCTTGTAAGATAAGAGCAAAATACACTTATAAAGGTGGCATAGGTATGATTTTACCGTATACACTGAATTTTCGAAAATTGCAAAAATTTGAATATTTTCCGGCGTCTTCCTACAACTACAAAATTGAAGACATGGATTTTCCTTTCAAATGAAATTTGTTGTGCATAAATATATCTTTCAATTAGGTCATGTAGCCTTTTTTTTATTTTCGTTTTCATGCAATAGTGTGTGCAATATTTGCAATTTTAAAAAATAACAAAAAACAAGATTTTCTCAAAAACGATCCAATTTTTTCTTTAAATTTTTGGTAAGGTTAGTGCCAAACGAACCCTATATGAAGTTTATGCCGTGACATAAACACAATATCCCTGTATTCTTTTGTTTTTTCCAAAATGTCAAAAATGAATATTTTTCACTTGTCACTCACGTCTGTAAAACTTACTTAATGTAAGGCGATTTCTTTACATTATTATATTTATGAGAACATGTGCTTTAAAAATTGTCAAATTAAATTTCTCAAAATACCGCATTCTCAGAAACGCTCAAACGCCATTTTCTCAAAACTGGCTCCAAATTTTTTCATCAGTTTTTTCCAATAGAAAATGCTAATTGCATTTATAACGTTTGTTATTTCGTTTTGGCGTATTCATTTGTTTTTTCAAAAATTACACAAATGTAATTTTCTTGAAATATCTCTCACGCCGTTAAATTTGTATGCATTATTACATTTGTAAGTGGATGTGCTTGAAAGGACTTCAAATGAAGTTTTTCAAAACCCTAATAGATTCCAATGAAAAAGAGCTTAAATTTCGCATTTACTGTAATGCTTAATCGCCATTTTCATAAAAACGACTACAAATTTTTCAAAACTTCTATTTAAGACGAGTTTTTACTCTTCTCTAATATTCTTAAAGTAATGATTCAGCTGTACTACTAAGAAAGCAAAAAGTTGTGAAATTGTCAAGAAAAATGTACTTTGGGTGACGGTAGATGGCAGCTGGTGAGAAAATGGAAGACGACCTTTAAAGTCAGACCACACCAAGGAAATTAGAAATATTTGGTACGAGAAAGTCTGTGCCCTTTTGTAGCACCTCTAGTTTGTTATTGGGAAATATCTTTATTTTTCTAAGAAGCGATTCACGGAATATGGAGGTAAACCGCCCAGAAATATGGACGGATTACTCTTAAAAGGGACAACATTGTCAAGTCGAAAAAGAAAAGAACATCATGCTGGGCGATGACACAATATTGGCATTCCTACGGAGAAGGGACTTACGGGGACACTGATCCGTAAGACTAGAAAACAAAAGTAAACAGTGAAACGTCATTTTAAGAAAACAATATTAGGCTGTACGATGAGACCGGGAGCGGTGGCTCAGTGCATCAAGTCATGTCACTGTAGCCCCTCCGACCGGGAGATCCTAGGTTTCAGTCCCGACAGCGGCAGGATTTTTTTAGTCACTAGCTTTTCAGCTAGGTCGAATTCAGTCACTGTCTCGACGAGAATTCTCGAGGACTGCTGTTCTCATCTGTAGTTTCGCATGGTTTCACCGATCAACACCAGGCGAATTCCAGAGCAGTACCCTAACAAATGGGCTACGGACCGCGCGCGATCTTTCCTTCCTCTTCCTTGTCCTATCCTCATCCCTTAAACACACACTTACACTAACATGCACTACACTACCACATTCCGGGAGACCGGTCGAGTTCTTAGAACTTGTCCCAGCTGGGGCGGTGCCCGACTGGTGGGAGATACATGGTTGGGGAGAAACCCGTTAGCCGACAGTAGGTCGGCGCCGGATCTGGCCATTCACTGGGAGAAGATTACCGCCACCTCCCGAGCAAACACACGCACTATACTTAATGACCATAGTAGTTGACGCGCCCGGAATCACTGACAATCAATCTGTATGATGAGGAAAGGACTTAAGTGGTCACTGGTCCGTAAAACAAGAAAACAAGAGTTGAGATTCGTCACTGTATGAATAAACTCTTCAATTCCGTCAATGTTGGTGAGGGGCGGCTTTCGTGAGGCCCCTCTGAGTGAATCGCGTGCTTGTTCTCGCGTGAATCGCTTGTTCTCTGAGTGAATCGCGTGCTCAATCTGTATGATGAGGAAAGGACTTAAGGGATCACTGGTCCGTAAAACAAGAAAACAAGAGTTGAGATTCGTCACTGTATGAACAAACTCTTCAATTCCGTCAATGTTGGTGAGGGGCCGCTTTCGTGAGGCCCCTCTGAGTGAATCGCGTGCTTGTTCTCGCGTGAATCGCTTGTTCTCTGAGTGAATCGCGTGCTCAATCTGTATGATGAGGAAAGGACTTAAGGGATCACTGGTCCGTAAAACAAGAAAACAAGAGTTGAGATTCGTCACTGTATGAATAAACTCTTCAATTCCGTCAATGTTGGTGAGGGGCCGCTTTCGTGAGGCCCCTCTGAGTGAATCGCGTGCTTGTTCTCGCGTGAATCGCTTGTTCTCTGAGTGAATCGCGTGCTCAATCTGTATGATGAGGAAAGGACTTAAGGGATCACTGGTCCGTAAAACAAGAAAACAAGAGTTGAGATTCGTCACTGTATGAATAAACTCTTCAATTCCGTCAATGTTGGTGAGGGGCCGCTTTCGTGAGGCCCCTCTGAGTGAATCGCGTGCTTGTTCTCGCGTGAATCGCTTGTTCTGAGTGAATCGCGTGCTCAATCTGTATGATGAGGAAAGGACTTAGGGATCACTGGTCCGTAAAACAAGAAAACAAGAGTTGAGATTCGTCACTGTATGAATAAACTCTTCAATTCCGTCAATGTTGGTGAGGGGCCGCTTTCGTGAGGCCCCTCTGAGTGAATCGCGTGCTTGTTCTCGCGTGAATCGCTTGTTCTAAAAGAGATTCGTCACTGTATGAACAAACTCTTCAATTCCGTCAATGTTGGTGAGGGGCCGCTTTCGTGAGGCCCCTCTGAGTGAATCGCGTGCTTGTTTAGTGCGAGGGCCGCGCCGCCCGTTGCCCTGGGCGGGAGCAGGCCCCCGCTGACGCAGGCCGCGCCGCCCCGCGCATGCGCGCCCGCCTATTTTGGCGACGGTGGCGCGCCCCGCGGCGGAACTTGCACAGTGAGACGGATCTAGCGTCTCGGGCCAGCCGTCGGTTTTTACTTAAAGAGAATGTAATGTAATCTTCCCTTGCTAGCTGGCCGGATCCAGTGCCGACCTACGTTGGCTTGTGGGGATTCCCTATTCCCACCTGCGGGGCACCACGTCAGCCAGGACAAGCTCGAAGTTCCCGGCTGGTTTCGCGGTAAGTGTGGTAGTGTCGTGCACGTGAGTGTGTGTCTGTTAGTAAGGGGTGAAGATAGGCAAGGAATGGAAAGGAAAGATCGCACGCGGTCCGTGGACCGTTTGTTAGGGTACTGCTCTGGCATTCGCCTGGTGTTGATCGGAGAAACCACGGCTAACCAGCGATCAGAGCAGCCGGCCGGAGTATTCTCCTCCAGAGAGCGGCTGAATTCGACCGAGGTGACAAGCTAATGTCGAAAAACCTGCCGTGGGGACTCACACCCTAGGACTTCCGCGTCAGATGCACTGCAGTTCATGTTGTAAGCCAGCTTTGCCGGCTTGACTACGCCTTTATTCACAGATGGCTATATTCACACATGTCTTCTTGTCTTAATCGTTAAGAACACCGTTCACGAAATCTAGGTTCTAGAGTTGCATATTATCTCGCTCATACTTTTGCGTGATTGAAACACATTTGCAGGTTCACCTATTATTATTATACGTAACAACAATATAGTAACAAAAAGAAAAAGTATATGCTGTTATATTGTAACACCACTTGTTTTATCGGGTTCTGTATCATACAGGCATCCCCGAAAATATCAAAGAAATGATGTAAAAGTGAACTCGCGTTAACTTGAGAATATTTTAAAGACTCGTTTTACTGCAAACCCTGTCACATTGCGACAGAATACTTCTGGCAAACATGGCCGATCTTCCAAGTCGGTATAATGGTATGTAATGATAAATCATCTTAAAACATTCAGCCGTATTGATTCATTCAACATGAACGTTGACAAACTTATTTGGTTATTTTGTGAACGAGATGCTATGTAAAAGACCTCTGATTTATGGCACGCCAAAAGGAAAATCAGCAGAACATTATGGCAGTATATTTCAGAAGAAATCGACTATACTCGGACGTGAGTAGACCAGAAGAGGTAGAATATATTAAAACCATACTATAGCTGAACCGCTCGCAAAAAAAACCATCATGGTGGACGTACCTTTAGTAAAGTCTCGGAGGCTGCCCCCGCCCTGTGGCATCTGAGATTTCCCCTCTCGGCGATAAGGAAGCGCGTAGGCGGCAAGGAGAGGCGACTGCAAGACGCAGCGATCCCTCTGACCGTCACTCGTCATCAGTGCCCCCGTCCTCAGAAGAAGAACTCGCACTCCCTGGAGTGTCCAAAGAAATGACAAATTCATCAATGTGTTGGTCCTTCACATTGAATTATTATATGTAGGTAGCTTCTATTCCCTGCACATGCTCGCAGCATTTCGTGCATTGTTCAGCACTGTATTGTGCAAACGCTTCTCTGCGTTTCCTTTTCTTTTAAGGATGCACCAATTGTTTCTGCTGCCACGCGCCCTCCACAAAGAAGTTCTATTGAATGTAGATTGGATGGTACGGTGGAAGACGGAGAGTGGCCATGTTCAATGATTGAAGTCAAGATTTTCCCAAGACAAATTCAAACCCCCGTAAACCACTATACTCTCAGCTCCTTAACATAATCATGCTACTCTATCCGGTTTTTAAACTATTTATTATTTGGCGCGGGCGTCAGGCATTCTCCTTCCAGTGTTTGGCCTCCACCGCACCTGAAAAGCAAACAGCACCACAGAAAATCGTCCGCACCAACGCCTCTGCCCTAACATTTCCGATTCCCACTTCCCTTCGCCCCCTAATAATATAATAAAAAAAATAAAAACATAAAAAAATAAATAATAAAAAAAAAATAAAAACATAATCATATTCCTTTCTCTTCATAATTAACAATAACATTAAATCAATAATTATGTCAGAGTTTAAACCTCACTTACAGGCCAATCCAAAACTGTCATATAATAATCTTATGTTTTTTAAAACCCTTGAAAGACAATATTGTCGAACAAGAAGAAATAAATTTTAAAAAAAGATTGTTTGATCTACGACGTATCGTTTTTCAGTGGGTATACTTTGAATTGTTTGTAATAACTGGGCTTTGGTGAGTAATGGATCAAATGCAACTCCATGATTATTTAGCGATTCTACTATAGATTATTTTGACGCGTGATAATATCCTGTTTGTTGTTCCGAAGAGACCATCAACAAGGCATCACCGACAAACCCGTTTTCACCTCCCCCATGAACAATAATTAATCTTTGTCCTTTCCCTATTCTAGTTGTAACTCCAATTTCTTTCTCAGACTGCCAACAAGATGTTACATTATGTTATGCCTGAATGTATGTTTCGTCGATATGCACTATATAAAACCCTTCTTCCCTGTTCTTACGGATTTCTTGTAAGTATACGCCATATCACACTATCGGGGCGTTCGATAAGGAGTTTTCTATTGGACTGGCATCTTTTCCACGTGAAACCAAGCTTCCGTAAACGCATTCTGAGGAATTCTCTGCAACAGTCGATGACTTCGTCTTCCTTCAGTGCTGTTAATAGCTTTCCAAGAGTAGGACATTCGTTTTTTACAGTGTAAAAATTATGAATTTTCTGCCTAATACAGGAATCTGTGAATGAATCTACTTCGATCAGTTTTGTTCTCTCCATTTTCTTTCCTTTGGGAGATGAAAATATGAGCTGACACTTCGCTTCACTTTCACGCCTTTCCCTAATTACGTATTCACTGTGGATTACGAAATACCTGTCGCATCACTCGCCATCTGCACTGCATTTCCATCGCGCAAATTAATTTTGGGCTGGTCAAAGCACTGAACCACTCGATAAACGATTTCCCGCGCTTGTCCTCTCAGGGGCCTCCCCGACACACTAGTGGATAAAGAAGAATATGCCATTATAAATTGCACAATCGCGAACAAAATTTGGCAATAACAGCAGCTACTATGTAAAACACACTGTCACTGCTCACTAGCCACGATAAAACCGACTGGAGACCGAAACTCTTCTTCAAAACAGGACTTATTTTCTGTTGATAATTGGACAACCCCTACTGTAGAAACATGTAAGCTGCCTTTCGTCTGATCCTTCTCACTCATCAGTTTGTTGTCGCCAAACTCCTAGTGTTAATTTACTGCGCGACTTACGAGAGAAAGACGGACATATATATATATATATATATATATATATATATATATATAGAGAGAAGAGAGAGAGAGAGAGAGAGATGTGACAAAGACAAAGAGCGCAGGCAGGCGGGGAAATATTACGAGCTTTGGAGGGAGAGGCCACGTTCGGGCATGCGCAGGTTTTTTTGAGAGTGGTAGAGCAATAGGTAATCAAATAATTGTTCCCACCCTGCACATAGAGAGATGGCTCAGGGCATTAACTTATGTCACTGCAGTACCTCTCGCTGGGAGGTGCTATGTCCGAGTCCCGACGATGACAGGATTTTCGACACTCGCCAGGTAGCTTCTGTTGGAGAATTTAGTACTTGTCTGGAGGAGAAATATAAAGGCCGGCACCTTGGTTTCTTCTATCAATACCAGGCGAATGATGCAGAAGTATCCTAACAAAAGGGCCGCGGACCGCGCGCGATGTTTCCTACCTCTTACTTACACTAACATGCACTACACTTCCACATATTCCGGGGAATCGGTCGGGAGCTTAGAGCTTGTCCCGGCTGGGGCGGTACCCCGCTGGTGGGGAGGCCTCGTTAGTGGGGAAACCCCATTAGCCGACGGTAGGTCGGCGCTGGATCTCGCCATCCAACGGGGAAGCCATCTTCCGAGAAAAAAAACATTCACTACACTAACGGGACTAATGACCGAAGCAGTTGACGCGCCCGGAAACACGAAAAAATCAATCGCTTAATCAACCCTACGTTTTGCGCATCGTTTGTGTGCATTGGGCCCACTGTGCCTCGTGGGGGTTTGGCTGCGACGGCCGCCCCGGGCGTTTACTCGAGACGTGCGTCAACGCCGCGTCTCGAAGCTCTGCGGGGCGATCGCTCGATTGTGACGTGTGTGCGCGAGCAGATTATTGCTCTTTTGGGCGACGGACCATTCCGCTGGGAGGTCGCGTTTGAGCTAAGGTTGGCACCGCTGAAATGGGATGGACAACAAACAAGACTTAGTCGTGACGTACAGCCTACAATTACCATCCAATTTCGTACTGACTGACGTAGCCCCACAGCGGCCGGCGTGCCGGAGTGGTATCCTAACAAACGGGCCTCGGACCACACGATCTTTTCTTTTTCATTGCTTGTCCCTTCCTCTCCCCTCACGCACATTTACGCGTACATGTACTACACTTCTACACAGGTCGCGAGACTAAACGGAAGGTTAGAGCTTCTCCTAGCTAGGGCAATGTGCCTCTCGAGGAGATGCATTGTGAGGCGAAATCCGCAAACTGCCGTTTAGGTTGGCGCAGGATCTCTCGTTTCCGCAGGGGAGGAAAATCACTATGTCCCGGGATATAACATGAGTATACTTCCTATTAATTTATTATTATCAATAATAATAATAATAATAATAATAATAATAATAATAATAATATCTATTAGGAATGGAGAACGTGCAGATCAATAAAGATCAATAATTTATGTGGTTTAAAAGGGGAAGATGAAGCCAGAATCGGATGCAGTTTTAATAGCTACCCAAGATCAGAATTTGAGAACACGACATTATGATTAAAGACATGATAAAATTTCCCAAAATGACAAATATCGCATTTGCCATGCACAAGTAGAAACCACTGATGATATCATCTCAGCTAATCACATTCTAGCAAAGACCGGTTATTTGACGAGACACGACAGGGTGTGTAGTTATCTCCACTGGCAGATCTGCACCGCCCTCGAAGTTCCAAACCCATGCGCCAAGTGGTACGAACACTCACCAAAACCGGTGACGTGTGTTGAGCTCGTACCAACAGTACCAACAAGTTCTGACTGATCGCACGAGAGCAGCAAGCACGCCGGATATTGTTGTCCGGGATTTGGAGACAAAAAAAAAGTCTACTTGTAGATGTTGCTGTGCCGGGTGATCAAAACGTCGTAACCAAGGAGGCAAAGAAACGTCTTAAATACAAAAGTTTGGGATTAGAGATCAGCCGAATGTGGAGCGGAAACGATCAGGTCGTCCCGATCGGAGCTCTAGGATTTGTTCCGTAGAAGTTGTGCCAAAACTTGGCTGAAAGGTCCCAGGTCATTCAAAAGACGGGAAGTGCAAGACATTGCTTTAATGGGGACAGCCCACAGTTTGCGCAAAGTATTGAAGAGACAGCCCCCCGATCTGCTCCTTAAGAAGCTGGTTGCAACCCGGTGTAGACTTTATAATCAACGTACCCATAATATATTTAGTACTGAATGAGAGGAATTATAGGAATAATAATAACAATAATAATAATAATAATAATAATAATAATAATAATACACAAAAATTTCGCCTTTACAATAGAATGGCCGGCCTGACAGCTCTTTATTTAAAGAAATTATTGTTGCTTCGTTTCCTTTACAAAATCCTTTCAATTTTGTCGCCCTCCTATCTTTGACACCTGCACCAATTCCTCTTGATATCTGCATTTGTACGCCAGCGTTCTGGTTGGGATAGATGAGCTTACAACTGAATGTTTATGTGCCTGGAAATTGTGAATGGACCAAAATTGGGTCATTCAGGTTAATCGAAAAATCAGTATTACAAAAAGTCACAATCCTAAATTTCGAGGAAATTGTAGATCGAATTCGTACGAACGGCAACTATGCCGAGCGATATTAAACTTAGCGAAACTAGCGCATAATGAGTCTGTCAGACGTCCTTCGGCACCACCGTTATTGCATGTTGTCCATTTATGATTTCTTATTTTCTCTCCTTTTGGTTGTAATTTATTAAGATCGAAAAATCAAGAAAACGCTGGAAAAACAAATTCAAGTGATCGAAACTGAAATAAACTTAATTAAAATTGAATATATGGAATTTTGTCAACTTTCGTAACAAGATTCACTAGCTTAAATTCGTTTTTCGAGGTCGAATTTTGATTGACGAAGTTTGATTGACATGGCTGAATACTTCGTGTTCTCTGAAGTGGACGTACGTCAAACCAAACCTTTTAATGTCAGCACCGGCTGGTCAACACCTGTTTTCTCTTTCCATATCGATGATTGCCTTTCCAACGAGACTTTTACGCGTTAATGTCATTTCGCGGATCGGTTTTCGATGTAATTAATTGATAACTTTCAGATGGCGACAACATTTGGAAGGTCAATGTATAGAAAAGGCTTGGAGTGTTAATGAATTCACAGAATTTTGCTTCGTATTTCCCGTCATATTTTATTTGAGAACGTTTGTTTAGTGCTCTGACTGTTATTGAAGTTGTTCACAGAATTACGTCGTTTACTCTGGCCTGAATACGCAATGAATCGGTCTATAAACAATATCTTCTCCGTTAATTTGATTTGCACGTACCGTTCTTGGTCTACAAACTATTATTTACTAAAGAAAACACTTTTAACCGTTTTTAAAAGTCTATTATGAAAACAAAGCATTTCATTACTTACTCATTAAGGTGATCTTCAGTGTGGATACAGTTCTATTGAACTAATTTTGGAACGAAAAAATGAATGATAATTTATTTAGAAGTATAGTTTTTTTTTCATAGTAAATATCACCATTATTCTTTGATCAAATGATAAAAGTTAAGATATACATTTTTCTAAAGTTAAGATATACATATTATCCTCCATCAATGCAATGATTGCAAATTAAAGATTTGTCAAATTCACGAGTAGGACAACTCATTTAAAACTTATTTTTGTAGAAGAAATATATGCTTGCTGATTGTCTTTGTGATTATGTCGATTTCTTTTAGGTATTATGTTAAAAATAAGGAACGAATCAAATACCAAGAACATATTTATTGAAAGAATCATTGAAAGTGTGCTTTACTTCAAAACATCTCTCTGGTCTATAATAATAACTAAATATTTTTCAGTGCAATTAACCACACTGCGCTACATTAACTCTTTGATTTGAGAATAGAAAAAATAACGAAAAACAGTGTCACCTGTACTTTTGAATTTTCAATCCTCCAAGATAAAAGAATATTCTGAATTGCTCCCAAAATCGAATATATCGAGAATTGCTCCCAAAATCACGATTGACCCAGAGTGAGGGGATTTGTGCCCGCTCTGTCTGTAAAAACTGCCGCTGACACAATTAGTTAACAAAAGTCTTCTGCGGTAAGTCGATAGCAAAAAGTACATCTATGAACTTTTCGATTTTAGGCGCCCATGACAGGTGTAGAACCATCTTATAAAACGTTATTGGCCGGATTTAAACTAATAAAGTGAGTGAAATAGACTCGTGAAGTTCCCAGACAGGTGTAACTTCAGTGCGAGTCGGTGCACAGATTTTCAATGCCTCACTTTTGGACTCTCGGGGTGCTTTCAGATTTTAACTTTCAATTCAATTCAATTATGGTTCATTTTTCTTGGCGAGGCTCAGGTCATTAGGCCTGCTCCTCGGTCTCACCACGCAAATTCCGCTTCGCTCCTCCCACCATCTACCAGATATAGGAGGTATGATTCGGGTGACGAAACAGGCGATTAGAATTTAGCTTAGGATCTTCTTTTAGCTTGAGTATCTTTTACAGGCAGTAAATCTACAACATGGGACGGCCGACTTTACTTCCCTTCCGAAAAAAGGGATACGATTTTTTTAATTGTCCACGACTTTGATCGGGTTTTTGAGCCCACAGACTTGCGTATAACAGTCTTGTACATAACCGCTACACCACGTAAGCCACAAACTCCCGTGTGCGTTGTCATTTTTCCCGAATCTGTCGCGCGTGTTCCGAACGACAGTGATTTGCTCCCCGAGCGGAGTTTCGAATCGCGCTTTAACGAGCATCGTGGGATCCGATGCCGCCATCATTTGCGGAGAGCGATGACCAAGGACCTTCCAGAGGTCGGTTATTAGCACCGCTACATTACATTGCAGCTTCTTTACCCTTAAGGCCCATTCACAATGCAAACATAAGCATAAGCATGGCGTTAACATAAAAGTTAGGACTACGCCTACAAGTGGACTCATTCACAATGCGTTCGCATAAGCATAACACGTAAGACGTTAACTTAAGAGCTTGCAAACTTCAAGCTTCTGTGCTTATGCTTATGTCAGACATAAGGAATGAGCCAATCACAGTTCGATGACTCAAAATCGAGTATCGAAGTCGATAGGCGAACTATTCGTGTGCTGCGTGGTTGTGTTTGTCGTATTTGTTTTGAAATCTCGAAATCGATTCTCATATCCAACCAATAGTAAACTAGAATATTGTCATAGCCAATAGAAACACTTATTTTGCCTATGTTTATGTTCGACATTGTGAATACGCCAACTCTTCGCTTATGTTAATGTCTATGTCTATGTGTTATGCTTATGTTTGCGATTGCATTGTGAATGAGCCTTTACTTTTCTAAGACTTAAGCTTCGGATTAATAGCCACAATTTTTTCTCCCGCTCCATGTAAGAATTCACAACTAATTTTCTCGTAATGTTTTTGAAGCTTTGAACATTTACGTAACTTAATCTTCCTTAAATATTATGCGTGTCGTTTGTCTCAGTGGACACCTCCCGATTTCTTCCCAGCAATACTCCCAAACTTCATAATGTATAGAGTGGTTTGTCATTGTCTTCTCCACGAACGCCGATTCTGATGTGTGACGCCAATGCAAACGATCTTTGAGTGCTAAGGTACCGTAAATTTTGACTTGACTGAGAGCATGGAAGTGACGTTCCGAGATTTCTAATTAGTTATTCGCTTGTCCCTCTACTTTCACAACTGAAAAGTTCGACGTCATTGATCAGAATCAACCCCGCGAACTTTGATTTCAGACTGAAGGAGAATTCTAGAGACCGGCTGTTTTGAACTGTAGTTTCCCAGGTTTCTCCGATCAACACCAGGCGAATGCCGGAGCAGTACCTTAACAAACCGGCCACGGACCGCGCGCGATCTTTCCTTTCTCTTCTTTGAAAAATCGATTGACGTATTGTCTGTGAACAATGCTAGCGGCTAATCCGTTCAGCCGATTTTCTCCAAATTTGACATTCCCCATTAGATCTGGCTGATATCGCGGCCCCTGCTATTGAAAACCCAAATTTTAATTTTGGGGGGTACTTTACATGAAACCACTGGGACATTTTCAAAATTTTCAAAAACATTGGTCTATCGTTTTTTATTAAATTTGGTTGTAGGGTGTGGTTGTAGAGTGTTGAAGGATGTTTAAGAGAATGGTGTGTGTCTAATGTTCCTTGAAAACCTTGAGTTTTCGAAAATTGAAAACTTGATTTTTTTACGAAATAAAATGTGCTCTTTAAGATAGATTTTGAAATAATGTCATATACAATTTTTCGTAA
This sequence comes from Teleogryllus oceanicus, assembly GCA_964035755.1. Classification (NCBI taxonomy): domain Eukaryota; kingdom Metazoa; phylum Arthropoda; class Insecta; order Orthoptera; family Gryllidae; genus Teleogryllus; species Teleogryllus oceanicus. The sequence continues at coordinate 16,644,037 of CAXIVR010000010.1, forward strand.
CTTTGAGAACTTTCGTGTACTTTTGCATGAAAATCTGGACGAGAAAGTACGTAGTTTTAGCACCAATAGTTACAATTCGAACTAGCGACACAGCTAGGGTCTGGAACTCGAACCTCAGGACACCGCGGCCAACGACGCTGCAGATACAACGGCGCTGGCACTGGGCCATCGTGACAGGTTTAAATCGCGTATTCATTGCGTTTACTCCAGTAAGAATTGTTTCGGAGTAGTAAAGATATTCACAAATTAAACCGGACGTATTAAACTGTGAATATGTTACCTCGGGTACTCTGGTTTTCCACAGATATTTTTAAATTTCTTCGAACCTTGTGTTTATGCAGATGGGGATACACGGTTCCAAGAAGCTTGAGGCAAACGTACTATACTGACCGGGCATCCGGTCATGGCCGTGAATTTGAAACTCGTGAATGAACACTGTGTATGAATGAATCCGTGTTTTGTTCTTGGAAAGACGCACTTCCTACAGACGCGTACGGACGAGGAAAAGTGTGAATGGAAAAAATCTGTTGTAGCAGACGTGTGGTGAATATTTCACCACCAAGTTTTTCGAGTGTGTCGTGAAGGTGTGTAACTAGAGACACAATTCGACACTAATCAAAACTTGGTATTAACATTTTTTTAATAAAATATAGTGTCATCTGTCCTCGGATTTCAGAAACATTTTTAATATCTAACATTTACGCGACATTGCGACTATTAAATATTAAAGCACACAACTTTGGAAAATTATTGATATTATTTCACAATATATTATACGCAGATATGAACTTCTGTCAATTAGTAGTATAATATCGATCTGATTAAAAAATCATGGTATTTAACAGGAATTTTATGAGTATTTACTTGAGAAATAAAGTTGGAGTGTAAAGAAACATAAAATCTACCGTAAGAATAACTGCGTAGGCTTGTATTGTACTTAACGGCATATAATACTTCAAAAACTGTTTTAAAATGTCTTATCTATTTCAGTGTATAAAATGCAGAGGAAATAAATGATTCTTTATCAAGAATATGAATTACATTTTTACTTTCTTATAATATATGTTCTGCTCTCTAATATAATGCCGCCAGATGGCTCATTTGCACAGTGTTCGTTTTCCTTGAGCAATGTCCCGACTTCGATTCGTTGCAGATGCAAGAGAAATTTGGGACTTCCACAATGCAGTCGCAAACTCACAGTCTGGGTGAGACAAAAGGAAAGGCACTGATAATATGGTGGTTCCGAGTCATGGCATGTGTGCTGTTAAAGATTTTACACCTAAGGCCGATGGGTACTGTGACTAGATGAAAAAGGACATTACCTCATTTTCTCCAGTTGCCTTGTTCACACCTTGTTCACATCACAAGATTTTCCGAAAATGTAGTAAATTAAATAGGAAAATGTCGCAGACTCTGGTGCTTGTAATTAGACAAGTAGCTGCTGATGATATGGTGGCGTTCAGTAATGGTACACATGCTGTGAAGTGTTATTCAGAGAGCTGATGGGCATTTCTGAACTCTGTGACTGGGTGAGAAAAGCGATGGCAAACTACATTACTTCTTCTTGTTGCTTGGTAAGCCTCATTATTCTCACAATCCACTGGCATTTGCAGGACCAAACACGGCAGGAATGGCTGTTGGCTGCACAGACCAACAGAAATGTACCACGTGTCGATAAATATCGCCGAGCTGGATCTCCATAACAGATTGCGAAGAGAGACACGACAGGGCATGTCGGAAGTACACCCAAACAACGGGCGCTCGCTGTTATCGACCGCGATGCCCTTTCCGCATGAAGCAACCCGGCGGATACGTTGCACTCGCGAGCGTTTCTGCATGTGGTGTACGCAGAACGATGCTTCGCAGGAACGGAATTTTGAATGAAATTCTTGGAATTTTGATACAAAATATTTTTGACATCTAGAAATTTGCCTGTTTCTGTTCGTGATATAACATTTTATGTTCTGTATAAAATGTAAAAATCGAAACATAAAATGTTTCGCACCAAAATACCAGGAAGGTACGTTACGATATTTAAAGCGATATCAAAGTACCCGGTGTTGAATTATGTATATCAAAAAATGTTTTGTCTGTTTTTTCCCGGCCAGGGGTTAAGCGTCACCAGAGATAGAAAAGGGCGGTAGAGACAGAAGGGAATGGAAAGGAAGAGAAGGGAAAAAAAAAAAGGTAAAGAGGAAGAGAGGGAAAAGGAAATAGGAAGAGAGAGAAAAGGGAAGAAGAGACAGAGACAGAAAGAGAAAGAGTAAAGAAAAGGGGAAGAGAGAAAGGGGAAAAAGTAAGAGAAAAAGTAAAAAAGGAAGAAGAAAAAGGGAAGAAAAGTAAAGGAGATAGAAAGAAAGAGGGAGATCAAAGTACAGAGGAAGATAAAAAGAACAGGAAGACAGAGAGAGACCGGAAACAAGAGCGATGAGGAGGCAAGCAGACAGCCGGAGCAAGAAGGGAAAGAGTTCACCTCGCCAAGGCCGCGTTGCCACCGGTTGCTTCTTGTTTTGGCGTCGGCGCCGCCCAGGCACGAACGTGCGTTGACGAGCGGCGCCGTTTTGGGGGAGGTCACGTGCGGTCGCCACGCCACTGGCGCCGCCGCCCCGCCGTCGCGACGCCGGCGACACGTGGCACGCAATCAATAGCGAGGCCCTTTTTGGATTGCATGATTGATTGATTACGCAGGCGCACAAGATAAGGAAAGTTGACAGATCCAAAGACATGTTTCTCTCTCTCTCTCTCTCTCTCTCTCTCTCTCTCTCTCTCTCTCATATATATATATATATATATATATAGATATATATATATAATATGATTGATTTTTTCGTGTTTCCGGGCGCGTCAACTGTCATTAGCGGCCATTAGTCCCGTTAATGTAGTGCATGTTTTTATCGGGAAATGGCGGTGATCTTCCCCCGCTGGATGGCAAGATCTGGCGCCGACCTACCGTCGGCTAGTGGGGTTTCCCCCAAACCAGGACTCTCCCACCAACGAGGCGCCGCCCCAGCCGGGACAAGCTCTAAGCTTCAAACCGATCTCCCGGAATATGTGGTAGTGTAGTGCATGTTAGTGTAAGTGTGTGTGTAAGGGAGAGGATAGGACAAGGAAGAGGAAGGACAGATCGCGCGCGGTCCGTGGCCCGTTTGGTAGGGTACTGCTCCGGCATTCGCCTGGTGTTGATCGGAGAAACCACGGAAAACTACCGATCAGAGCAGCCAGCCGCTAGAATTCTCCTCCAGACAGCGACTGAATTCGACCTAGCTGAAAAGTATAAACATATTTGTTTATAGTTTTTTTTTGTAGGACCTAGCTGCGCCAGCACTTTAGTTTTTTTTATTATGACCCGTGAAAGTGATTTTTTGTTTTTGTTTTCGGGGATTGTTCAGGCCGAAAGACGTGATATATATTTCTTTACGCACTGAATCCGAATCTGAAGCCAGAATTACGCTACCAACCTTCATTATTTTCTTTAAATCGCGAATAACCACCGTAAAATTCAATTATTTGTTTTCGGGAGTTGTTGTCAGACCCAAAGTCTTGCTAGATTTTTCTTTATGTGTATCGTCGCGCTGAATCCGAATCTAAGTCGGAGTTCTACCTCCAGAGTTTTAAACAGGAAAAAAACAACAGGAAATTGTTAATTGTAAATATGACACGACACGTGTCAATCTTTGGGTCTGACAACTTTTTTATTTAGCGTGCCTGTGATATTTTGTGTTTCGGGTTACGATAATTGTTTGGGTTATAAGTCCTGTAAGTGTTGTACATGTTTCTTGGAGATGGCGGAGTTTCTCCCTCGGTCGAACGTGTGATCCAGTGTCAACCTCATTGCCAACGAAGGTTCGCTTACGGAGATTTCCCTCAAGATATTTCCCCGAGCGGGGAAATAATTTTAATCCAATAGAATTATTCTTCTGACAATAACTGCATTGGGGTTAGTTCTCTAGTCTAAGAAGAAAATCTGCCACTGTCTGGACTTAAATCCAGGACCTCCTGGTTCAGACATTCTTGTGGCAATAATTTTTCTGAGTAAATCTCTTCCGGTCTCTGTTTTGGAGCTAGGAACGTGCAGATCACCACAAACTTATTACGAAAACTATGAGTAGGGAGATACGAGAAATTCAATGTTCGATGACACAAGACAGCAGCTCTTAACATGGTTGCTATTCGAGATAAACTTTCATATAAAAATATGGTTGTTTGACTCATGATTTTGAGTTTTCGAGCATTTCAAGTTCAAGCTAATTGCTAGCTAGGTAGGTCGAAGTCAGCCGCTGTATGGAAGAGAATTCTAGCGACCGGTTGCTTTGATCAAGTTTTCCATGATTTCTTCGATCAAAAGTACCAAGTAATACCTGGCGAATCCCGGAGCCCCAACGGAGCCCAGACCCATAACACGTACATTTAGAAACAATGCACAATCACCTTTCTCGGGAGACGAGTTGGGAGCTTAGAGCTTGTCCGCTCTCGGATGGTACCCCGCCGGTGCAGATACCTAGATGAGGAACGTTTTGGCCGGCGCCGGAACTCACCACCGAATGTCGGAAAACACTGCCACCTCCCGTGATAAAAACATGCTCTACACTTACGGGACTTACCAACACATTTCAAGTGCCTGGTGACGAAATAATATATCAAACCACGGATTGCCTTAGCTCCAACGGGCAGAAGCAGGAAAGGCCAGTCTTCCGCGTACGCGGGCGGCATCAAGGGGCGTCGCGAAATCATGCGGCGTGGGACGGCGCCGTGGCGCTGGGCCGCCTCGCCGACGCCACCGACGCCCGCCCGCCGCCAGCCCCCCGCCCAGCCCGCTCCCCCGTCTCCGCCCTCGTTCCTGCTCAGGACCCACACCCGCTCTAGACCCCACTCCGGACACAATCGCGCTAGTTATTGTGGGCGTGTCAATAGCTAAAGTCATTAGTCCCGTAAGTGTATTGTAGTTTCTGACTGGGGATGGAGTAATCCGACGTCGACCGACACCCTAGAGTTTTCTCCGACCAGGTATCTCCCATCAGGTATTTTCAGCGAGGCACCGCCCCAGCCGGTACAAGCTCTAAGCTCTCGACATATCTCCCGGAATATGTGGTAGTGTAGTGCATGTTGGTGTAAGTGTGTGTGTAAGGGGAGAGGATAGGACAAGGAAGAGGAAGGAGAGATCGCGCGCGGTCGGAGATTCCCTTTGGTAGGGTACTGCTCCGGCATTCGCCTGGTGTTGATCAGAGAAACCACGGAAAACTACCGATCAGAGCAGCTGGCCGCTAGAATTCTCCTCCAGGCAGCGACTGAATTCGACCTAGCTGAAAAGCTAGTGTCGAAAATCCTGCCTCCGTGGGGAGTGTGACCTGGCACCTCCCGGTCAGAGGCACTGCAGTGACCCCACTCCCGCCCCACCCCCCGACACTTCTCCCGACCCCCTCCTGAAGTCGCGATCACCTCCCGATCCTCTCGGGACCCGTTCCATCTCCCTGTTTCTGCACCGTTCCCACTTTGACCCCTCACGCCTCTGGGGATGTGCGTTTGGGACGATCCCATCCGCTTCCCCAAAGAGCAAAGGTGTCTAACCCGGAAACTTCAAACATCGTGACCGAGAATACTCGGAGAACTTTCCGCGTGTTATAACCATTCGATGACAATGTGGGACGGCGCGTTTATTTGGCCATATTAGAATCGTTACTTGATGACGAATCGATATATTGACATTAGTTTATTTTTACAATGTTGTACCGTCAGCATTTACTGCTTACATTAACTACATTTAAATTGTGAATATAATGTGAATATATTTAATTAAATTGATACCTCTTAAACTCATATCTATTTGTAGATCCGGTGGATGGATGCTTAGTACTCAAAAGAATATGTTTAATAACAAAGATGTGATGAAAGTTTAATTTACTAATATGATTACGTACATATGAACATCAAAATAAAACAAAAATGATGTCTGAACATTTAAAACCATAAAAACCCAATCTAGCACTCAGGACTGTAAAAGCGGTTTTGGAATATATTGTTTTATTTTATTTTTATCTGTGTAGCAAACCAATTGTTAATCTTACTCGAGTACTCTTAAACGCATTTTCTTCTCGACACTATGGTTTCAGGGAATAAATTGTTTGAAAGTTCATAAGAGCATTGAAACTTTAAATGTGAAATAAACTAAAATCAGAAAACTGACAAAGAAATAAAATACGTATCACATTTGAGAATTCGAAAAAACGTATCCCAATATAAAAACACAGGTAGAGTGCCATGGAATTCGAAGTGTGTAAAGTAAAAATAAGAAAATGTAACTCTGCACGAGTCATACAAAACCTGTCAAAGAAAACTAAAATCGGGAAGGAACAATGCATATATCAAAAAATTAAAACGTAGCGAGATTGAAAATCACATTCGGTTGCAAAAAACAAACTCAAACGAGAAAACATGGAAAAACCCTTTCTCGAAAGAGGAACAAAGCCCAGTCGACATGCAAAAGAAATGAAATAAGGAAAAAATAGGGACGCTTGATATTGCACGCTTGGCCCTGAACAGTCAACTCTTAAAGGGAACAACGAAACAAAACTTACGTCTCCGTAAAACTAGTGTTTACATAAGCATTTCACAAAGTTTTTTGGTCCATGATGATTTCACACACTTTTGCCACTTGAATGTTAACAACAACCCTTCCTAATGGAAATAAACATCTACTATATTAATCGATATTAAATACAGTAGAATTTGTGGCACATTTATAATGCGGAAATTTCTTCAATATGTACAAAAACTGTGGTCCTGGCAAATGGTTGCTTAATTTCTTAATGCGGTATGTTCAGCATTGGTATGTGACACACATTCAGTGTCTGAGAAGATCCGACGTCTTCATAGCTCCCTCTCTGAGAGGTCAGCTTTCGGTTTGGTTTTTCGTGTTTCCGGGCGCCTCAACGGCTTTTGTCATTAGTCCCGTTAGTGTAGTGCATGTTTTTTTCTCGGGAGATGGCGGTGATCTTCCCCCGCTGGATGGCGAGATCCGGCGCCGACCTACCATCGGCTAGTGGGGTTTCCCCCTAACCAGGACTCTCCCACCATCGGGGCACCGCCCCAGTCAGGACAAGCTCAAAGCTCCCGACCGGTCTCCCGGAATATGTGGGAATGTAGTGCATGTTAGTGTAAGTGTGTGTGTGTAAGGAGTGAGGATAGGACAAGGAAGAGGAAGGACAGATCGCGCGCTGTCCGTGGCCCGTTTGGTAGGGTACTGCTCCAGCATTCGCCTGGTGTTGATCGGAGAAACCACGGAAAACTACCGATCAGAGCAGCCGTCCGCTAGAATTCTTCTCGAGACAGCAACTGAATTCGACCAAGCTGAAAAGTTAGTGTCGAAAATCCTGCCGCCGTCAGGACTCTAACCTAGGACCTCCCAGTCAGAGGCGCTGCAGTGACATCAGTTGATGCATTGAGCTACCGGTACCGGTAGGTCAGCTTTCCATTCGAAAATATTATATTACAATTTTTCTTGCGAAATACGTGTGATTCCGCGCCGTTAGAGAAAAGGAGCAGTGCAGTTTCCTGAGGTCCGCTTCTTCAATTCACGGGAGTTAGGCTCTTGTGACACATAGGAGATACAGCGCTCGTCTTATCCCCTAGGTATAGCTGAGTAGCTAGGTATTGCTGAGGTCTTGAAAATGAGATTTTAAAATTACAATTGCTTACATAGTTTCGGTAGTGAAACTTTTGGCCTGGCACATTTTGGCCTGGCCACATTACAGCCTAATAAAACTCACAACCACCTCTAGGTTTTTGCATGGATTGCCTCTACTTTTAAATGGAAGACATCACACAACTTTTGTATCATCTCTAGATTGCCCTTTTTGGTCTCTGGGATGGCTCATGGGCAGTGTACTAGCTTCCTGTGCTGTGTTCCCGGGTTCGATTCCCGGTCGAAGTGAAAATGGAGTTGTAGCTTTCCTTTTAATTCGTCCCAGTTTATGTAGCTGTGTGACGAGGGAAAGCTCGAGCAGGCGGATCTTACTAATGACGGTGAAGAGAATACGTCATGTTCGCCTCATGTTGCTCTTACCCACAAGCATGGGAATTTAACTAAACCCAGGCATGGGGGTCACCAGTAGCTGGCCGGCGAAGTCGTACTAACGACCTAATAATGCCAGCAGCGCAGTTGCACAGGCAACTTCCTGAGGTCCGCTTCTTCAATTCACGGGAGTTAGGCTCTTGTGGCACATAGGAGATACAGCGCTCGTCTTGTCCCCGGACTAAACTTATTTTCTAGTGTGGAATGCCGAAATGCCAACGACTGATAAGTGATCAGCTCTCTACATTTTCAGTTTGGATGTCACATGCGTTCTTATAGATGCACTTTATCAAAAAAATTACATTAGTTGAATTTTAAAATCAAATAAACAATTTTGAATTAAATCGGAAGGGATATATTTTAATATTTCTCCCCCCTCCATCAATAGTCTCTGGCGAATTGCATGTGAAATTCCAACCTCGAAAAAACTCGAAAGAGCAATGGAAATGACACTACACACACACACACATACTTGAAAATTCCTATAAAAATCCATCGATCAAATCCATTGTCGCAACCAAAACTACCTTACAAAAATACACATGGAAAAAAACAAAGACGTCGCTAGAGATACTAAAGTAGTAAAAGCTGGATACTGACAATGAATGCACTATTTCGGTCATCATCGTGATGTTGGGATTAGCCAGAGATCGCTGGCTAAAGTGACGTTCCAAGTGAGAAGTCTCTTATGTGTTATTTTGTGCCTTGTGCGTTATTTTAGCACTCACATTGCTAATAAATTATGTGTTGCACTGACTCAAGTTTGCTTTATATAAATCGCGAAGACCTAAGGTTGAACCCCCATCACTCCAAGTTGGAAATGCGAAACGATCTGCGGAATAAAATTAGGTTAGGATAGGTAATGTGATATCTTGTCAACAGAAATTTTCGACTAACGACTCGAAACTACACACCTTGTTTCCCACCAACCACAGAAACTACATCAGTTGTCCAAGTCCTATTTATTTTATAATATTTTCTATTCGTCGTCACCGTATCGAAATCACCTATCCTATCCACCCTGTGTTGGCTAATGTCTGTGCCAGATCTCAAATTTCAGTGGATGAGTTCCAGTGGTCACCTAACGATAATCTCGCACTATACTTACGGGAGAAATGACCGTAGCTGTATGAAAAACACAAACCTAAAGTATACAATCAATGTCTGGATGATTTCTCCACTTATGTAGGTTCTTCGACAATAGGTAGGTAGGTAAGTCGAACTTAGCCGCCGTCTGGAGGAGAATTCTTGCGACTGGTGCTCTGATCGGCAGTTTTCCGTGGTTTCTCAAATCAACACTAAGAATATTCCAGAGCAGTGCTCCAATAAGCGGACAATAGGCTTCGTGCAATCTTTCTCTCCTTTTCCTTGTCCTATTCTCATCCCTACATGCACACACACCTACCTGCACTACATTATCCAGTTGGGTAGCGTGGGTGTCACTCCCCTGGATTGGAGAAAAATTTCGCAGATCCCTATTCAGGTATTTCAAATGAAAATAATAAAATAATAAACTGACAAAAATAATAATAAAAACGAATTAAAAATAAAACTATCTACACACAATTTTCAACAAAGTTGAATAATTTCACAAACACTACACGTACTTATGAGCACTAAAATCACGGTTTGGAAAGCACTTACATATATATAAGATTAAATTAAGTAAATTGGGTCATTGACGATCTACGAGAGACGGTGTTGCCAGTCGCTGTAGTACATAAGATGTCATAATTAGGCTTTCCTTTAAACGAGCCTACAGCTTGTTCCGGCTGGGGCGTTGCCACTCTGGTGGGAGATACCTGTTGAGGGAAAATCCCCGCAGGCCTACGTGAAGGGCGACGCCGGATTTCGGCATCCAGCAGGGGAACATTACAGGCATCTCCCGCCGTAAAACATGCACTACACGTCCGAGACTAACGACCGTAGCAATTGATGCGCCGGGTAATACCAATACAAACAATCGTTCAATCCACTCCTGGATTTCTAGAAAATTTGTTCTGTAAATTGAGAAAAAATGAAGAAAAAAAAACTTACACACAGTTCTGGTCACTGGCGGGTACAATGACATGCCCCCAAGCTCCCCTCCCAAAAGGCCTAGAGATTTTGTTTACGTTCCTTTATTAGGAAAAAATTGCTTTAAATATGTATGTTGGAATTATGTAATTATTAAAACAATAGTAATGTACAGTAACGTATCTACAGCACATAAATGATTATTGTGTGTATAAATTATTAATGTTTATTACGTAACAAGAATCTACGATGGGCGCCTAAATCGGTTGACTGGGTCCGCCCCTGGTTGCGGCCACTTTCACCCAACATTGAATTGAATTGAATATGCCTTATTTTACGTGGCGAGACTCAGGCCATGAGGCCTGCTCTTCCGTCTAACCACGCAAATTTCGTTACACTCCTTTCACCAATCATGGGAGAAAGAAGGTATTACTTGGGCGACGAAACAGGCGATTCGAATTTAGCTCAGAGGCGTCATTGAGGCTTGAGGATCTTTTACATGCAGTAAATGTACTAACATGGGACAGCCGGCTTTACTTCCCCTCCGAAGGAAGGCGTACGAAGGATTTTTTCGCCCTAAAAAATCCACGGCTTCAATCGGGTTTGAACCCGCAAACTTGGGTATAGCAGTCCGATACACCAACCGCTACACCATCGCCGCCGTGCGATCCGGCGACATTCAACCGCGCGATCCGGCTCGGCGCGCGCTCGCGGTGTAGTGTGTGCGTAAAGGGGAGCAGCCCATCCGCGGCCACCGCCCGGCCGCGTCGCTCTCCTTTAGGCTCCGCCCGCGCCAAGAATACGCCCGCGGGGCCTGCGCAGCCTCACGCCGTCGCCGCTGGCAGCAGGTGCCGCTCCGCCCCCCCCCCCCCGCCATACCGCCAGGCCACTTCGCTTCACTGCCTGCGCGGGCAAAACGGCCGCGGGAAGGGAGCGGCAGGACTGCGAAAATCCGCTTACGCAAGACGCTGCGGGGTGAGCGCCTGGACAGTGCTGACGGTGCGAGGATTACAATACGATGATATTGATACGTTACGGGGTTTACTCTTATTATCTCATTATAATATTATTAATTATATTAATAATATTAATATTAATAGTAATAATATTAATATTCATAGTAATATTAATATTCATAGTAATAATATTAATATTAATAGTAATAATATTAATATTATTATTACGAGAAGAACTGTCGCTCGACATATTATAACAAAATTTTGGAAGCAGAATTTTCAATATACTCATCGAAGTATTAAAAATAAAGTTTTACAAAATATGATTTAGCTATTTTTTCACTCAATGTATAATCCGTACGCAAAAAAAGTGACGTCAAAAAATTATAATTTTTAGTTTTACGGAAAGAAAAAAAGTGTTGTTTTTTTCCTCGTAGGAATTTCGTAAATGGGTGATGTTTTCGGACACGTCAACTTCTGTAATCATTATTTGTTAGGGTAGTGATTGTTTTTATGTCTGTAGGTGAGGATGCTTCGCCCTCATTGGTGAGATCCGATGCCGACCTACGCGTCAGCTTGCGGCAGAGTTCCTCCTCCAGGTATCTCCTCCAGACGGGCGCCTCCTTAGGCAGGAGCTCGGAGCTCTCGACAAATGTGGTAGTGTAGTAGTGAGTGTGTTAGTTTCTGTAAGGGGAGAGGATTGGACAATGAAGAGGAAGGAAATATCGCGCACGGTCCGTGGTCTGGTTGTTAGGGTACTACACGATCATTCACCTCCTGTTGATCGGAGAAATCATTATAAATTACCGACCAGAACAGCCGGTCGCTAGAATTCGACCTACCTCTCTATTTAGTATCGAATTTCCGCCACTGTCCGAACTCGAACTCTAGAACCTTCCGTTCAGTCACTGCAAAGATAGCGCCAATACTCGCTCTGAGTTAAAATCAGCCGATAAATGTTTCGTTAATATAGTTAATAAAGAATTCATAGAAAGTAAAGTATATCTTTCGTATCCGCAAAATAAACAGCACCGATCAAGTTAAAATCGTTCTCCTGCTAAATTATATTTTGCACAAGAAATGTAATTTACTATTAAATTACATTTCTTGTGCACAGACCATATTTGTTAAAAAAAACTATATTGGCCATGCTCCAATTTTTAAATAAATAATGAATGTAGGGAATAAAGATTATAATGGCAGGATTTCCTCAGTTCGATGTTGGAGCAGTAAGTAGTTCTGCGTTGTACACCAGAAAGCTGCAGCTGAACAACCCTAAGCGTTCTTCGCATTTCCAGCGAAAGCCAGGCGGAGAAGACGAAAATCCTCTTACGCAAGTCGCGCTTCTTAGTGTTATGTGTCGTGCGGATGGGGTACAACATGCGCGATGCGTGTGTGTGTGTGTGTGCGTGCGTGCGTGCGTGCCCGCATTACTAAGAAACAAACCAGGAAATTAGTTTTTAGTAATTGGACATACTAAGGAAGATACAAATTGTACTTTAATTCAAATAAACAGAAATCATTAGATTTTGAAGACAAAAACATCACCAAAATGATGAATAAAATGCTCTTAAAATGCTTTAAAAATGCCATGAAACCAAAGAAAAATGACGTAAAAAATCTTATCAAAACCAGTTCGGATGGACAACTCAAGCTGTTGAATACGTTACTAATGTAATGGAGGCTTCTTCCATTCGTTCGAACGAACCAACTTGCAAACTTTTGGTTTGGGCAGTTCTTTACCAGGAAATCTCTGTCTTTAGTTATCCCGAAATTGGCCGAACCGGCAATTAGCGCTGATATACGTCACAAGAATTACATTCTCAAATGACTGTTAAAAAATTTCTGAGCGAACAAATAGAATAAGCAACTGAGTAATACTATGAAGAATATCTGTTGCGGTCTCATAAATATTATTTGAAACAAGTACCATTAAAAATGACATTAAAATCGAAATCACGGGGGAACTGCATTAAAAATGACGGAAAAAGGTAAAAATGACTTATTAGTCGAAATCGACAAAAAATGCAAAATAATGACCCATAAAAATGGGTCATTCCTTTTGTCATAACATTAAAATCCGCCCCCTTACCGTTCAAAAGTGGGAAATGTGGAACACATATTTTCCCCAGTATTCTTTACAAGAGATCCATGTTCTTCAATAGTTCAAAATGAACCTTTTGAAGTCCTTTTTTATTTCCTGATATTTACACTCTAAATGAAAAATCTTCCGCGAAATTTAGCCCGAAATCACACGATCTTCCAAAGGAAGTGGAACTTGCCAACAGTTGTCAAACTCTAATATTGTCACGTTTCCCGTCAACAGAAGCCCCGTTTTCGAATCCCAATCGGGGCGACCAATTTTTTGAACAAATTTAATTATTAAACGGAAATTTTGGACGTGCTTGGCGCGACAATTCATGGTTGACCGGTACGGGAGGTCACATTATTACATTCAATAGCTGTTACTAGAAAATTACATAATTGTACTTTCGTTGAAGATACTCCTGTCAACGTCAACACAGTCATTACAATTTTAAATACCTTTCGTTCTTCACTTACCGGCATATTCTAAAGTTAACTCATACCATATTACGCAAGAATGCATCTGAACGTTTGCCAACAACCTTCACAAGTGTGTCTGAGCTAAAGAAAACAGAACTATGTTAAACGATGGATTGTAAAATGCATTTGCATACCATGCTTTGATATTGGAGAACCTTCAATAATAAATTAAACGTTCCTGTGTAGAAGAGAACTCTTAGATCCGGTTTACACGCTTCCTTTTGACGAACAATTTCGGGAGTTTTAACGAACGCACTCGTTTCCGTGGTTTCTCCGAGCAACACCAGGCGAATGCCGTAGCAGTACCCTACGAAACGGGCCACGGACCGCGCGCGATCTGTCCTTCCTCTTCCCTTTCCTATCCTCTCCCCTTACACACACACACTTACACTAACATGCACTACACTACCACATATCCCGGGAGACCGGTCGGTTAGAGCTTGTCCCGGTTGGGGCGGTGCCACGCTGGTGGGAGAGTCCTGGTTAGGGGAAACCCCACTAGCCGACGGTAAGTCGGCGCCGGATCTCGCCATCCAGCGGGGGAAGATCACCGCCATCTCCAGAGAAACAAACATGCACTACACTAACGGGACTAATGACCAAAGCAGTTGACGCGCCCGGAAACACCGAACCAAACCAAAAGAAGGCACTCGCGGGCACAGGAACTTCAGGGGCAGCTGAGCCACAGTGCGCATGCCCGCTCTCGCTACAACTCGGAATCGTTCTTCTAAAGCAGGGGTCTTCAACCCTTTTCCCCTTTCGGAGCCCTTCGAGCTCATGGTTTTTTTTAAGGAAGCTCATGTTTAACCCTGGAATTACAAGGCTGGGGTCACCTCTTACCCCAGTGTGAAATTATCGCGTTTAAAAATTTGCAGCGTTGAATAATGCTGTCAAGCGGTCATTGTATCTTTGCATTCCAGTCCTTCTGCTTCCGCCACAACAGTCGACTTGTGTATCTTTTCTCCTCACGTCATTCTACAACAGGTAATATAAAATGAAATGTAATTGGGGTTTATTTGACCCCACCTTGCAATTAACGTCACAGATTTTTCTAACGTGTGACTCTGCATTTGCTACTGGTTTTCGTTTATTTTCTGTTAGAATGTAAATGAATTCAACTTAAGATACCCATTTGTAAGAATAACGTGGAAAATTGAGTTTTATTTATTGTTTGTTCCTTGCAGTTTTATGCCAATGTTTGTTGGCAGTTTGAAAGTCCGAAAGTCCGAACTTCATAATTTTCTAATACTTCTTTTATACATATAATTTTCTTTCTTAAGCTTTCAACACTTTTCTTTCTGAAGTTATTTTGTATCCTAACAGCACCAAATATTATATCTCATAGGTTGATCAGTATGGAATAGTAAGCTTTGTTTGCAAGTTGATCGATATATAGTTTATATATTTTGTTTTACAGTTTGTGGTATGACAAATGATACATAAATAAACGTTCTGGTCCATAAAAGAGAGATTTCATCGTTCATTGTTGAATATTAAATCTAAAAATAGAAAGAATATTTAAAAGATGGCGGTGTCAGTTGTGATCCCGCCTTGTAGTTAGTATTCGAGCCTTATGAATCCAAGGTTAAGTAGCAGACAATAGTCGCTTTTGCAATTAGTTTATAATGTTAAGCGAGGTTCACCAGATATTTTATGACCTAAAACAGGACATTTCTGAAGTATGGAAGAAAAAAACGAGACAAAATTCTCTTGCTACGATTGGGTGAATGTGTGTTGACGCATTCATTCGTGCCGTAAAATTCTAATACGTCATAATTTGTGCCGTAAAATGCCCGATGACGAACGATGACGTTTTTTGACGGAAGAGGTCGTCTATAATGCTTGTATACAAAAAATTGTTAATCAAAGCTTCTTTGTACTCAAATTCGCATAATTATTTAAAGAGTCAAAAATACATAAAATAGAGTGATTGTCATACAATCCTTTTTGTATCGTTTTTGGACAATCAAAGAACAAACTTTTACAAAAATGTTTCATTTTCAACATATTTTGAATCATGACGTTTCGCGTAATTTAGTTTTACTCATCATCAAATGTCAACAAAAGTCATAAAAATTCATTTATATCTGGAAGTGAAAAAAAATCCGATAATGAAAAATAATCCTTATTTTGTGTATATTGGTTTTATGCTTATATTTTGAACTTCTTTATTGATCTTACATGTCTTATCTCTTACTCAAAGTTAAAAATATCAATTACGTACATCTACATGTTAACAATTTCTGAAAGTCAATATTTGCATATTTTTGTTTTCTCTTCAATAATAAATAGGTAAGAGGCGAGAGAACAAGTAGTTATGTATGATACAATTGCTAAAAGTGATTTATTTTGTCACTCGTAACATGCATTATTTTTTAGATGGACTTACTGGCTTCACTGCATTTAAAGTACACAAATCACTAAATCATGGTCAGCAGTAACTAATGAGGCCAGATGAAAGTATTTTATTTTCTTTGTTGTTTTTACAAATGTATCTGAACATTGAGCATGTACAAATAACTGAGTTCGATTTCGTAGTCGAAAATTTAAGAACAAATAATTGTTTACGTAATACGTTATTGCTTAAAATGAGTTGCCTCTTAAATATGTTCGTATTTCGTAAACTTTTTCAGAACGCTAAATAAGCACTTCCTTGGAATAAAGGAACATAGCGACTTGTCATTTGCACTAGTTGGTTTGTGAATGAGATTTTTCTGTTATATTGGCGTATTCCAACCAGAAGAATGAAAAGCGAATCTTAACGGTTAACGTTCTTTACGGGATTTCACCGTGAACCGTCCGTTAAGAAGAACAGAAAGAAATTAGTAGTATCTTATTATAAGTGTATGCGGGTAAGGGTACTCCTGTAAAAAGAAAAGGTACTTCTTATTAATATATTTTTCTCGTAAGAAGGTGGTATTACGAAAAATACTCCACGAGACGCACGGTTTATGGCAATTAACAGATTTGGTTGAAGGTTTTTAAAACCCATACGATAGCCGTTACTTATCTCTCGGCCTAATCATGTTTCACCTATTACAAGATTCTGAAAATTGAGCTGGAAGTATCTAAAATAGAGGCACATTCCCTCTCATCTAACGTACAGTTGGGGAGTGAACATGAACGCCGCTGTTACGGCGGCTGCGGCTAAGAACGCAGAGTGTGGCACAAAAGAATTTTCACAATCCTGTACTAATTCTCTACATCTACAGACCGACAGAGCTAACTTGTATTGCCTGGATTTCCAAACTTCAACCGAGTCAGTTATTTGCAATCAGTCTTGTGTCGTTTAATATTTTTCGCAAAGACACCTTCTAACGAGAAAAATATATAAATAAGAAATACATTTCCTCCATACACTCATACCTCCATACACTTATAATAAGCTACTACTAACTTCTTTCAATTCTTAACGGACGGTGGAAGGTTAAATTATTTAACTTTAACCGAGGCCGCTATTTGTAATCAGGCGTGCGTCATTCAGTAATTTCCATAAAACACCTTTTAATAAAAAGATTCTCGTATAAATAAGAAATCACGTTTCTTTGATTAGGAATTCTCCTACGCCAATACCGTGCTAATTAGCTACTACTAACTTATTTCTCTCGACTGTAGAGGAAAATGACGCGCATGCCACAGTTCCACATCGCGAAAATTAAATGCAGCTCGAAATATTCCCCTCTCCCTTCGTCCCAAGTTACGCCCACAGCCCCAACGTTAAAACGACTGAGGCTGCGGCGTGGAATGCACCGCATGCCGCCGGGGGCGAGGGGAGGGGGTGCGAGGGGAGGGGGTGCGAGGGGAGGGGGTGCGAGGGGAGGGGGTGCGAGGGGAGGGGGTGCGAGGGGAGGGGGTGCGAGGGGAGGGGGGGCGAGGGGAGGGGGTGCGAGGGGGAGGGGGGTGCGAGGGGGAGGGGGTGCGAGGGGGAGGGGGTGCGAGGGGGAGGGGGTGCGAGGGGGAGGGGGTGCGAGGGGAGGGGTGCGAGGGGGAGGGGGTGCGAGGGGGAGGGGGGGTGCGAGGGGAGGGGGTGCGAGGGGGAGGAATGCGGCGTGGCGCCCGCCACGAAGAGCCGCCTGCGGCCTTCGCCATCGACCGCTGATACGGCATCGCTCGCGTGCCACGCCCCCCCTCCCGCTCGCCCCGCCCCGCGTGCCCAGACGGCTGGGCGGCGGCACGGTCGCATCGGTGGTGGAGGGTGGGAGTGGTGAGGGCGAATTTCACCAAAACATTGAGACGTCCATGTTTCGATACATCGCTGAAGGGTTTTCGAAGTCGATGAAAACATCGATGTTTTATTTATAGTCTAATAATCGTGCTAGTTTCCTATTCATTTTTAATTACAGTCGCCATTTAATTAAAGCCATCCAGCGGAGGAGTTTTACAGCTTCCCCCCTAATAAGAACAAGCACTATACTAACGCGAGTAATGACCTTGGCAGTGGACGTATCCAAAATCACTAACAATCAATCAGTCAATCAATCAATTAATCAATCAACCACCGCAAACATTGCACTTTCATCTCCAGACGTGCCCAGACGGTATGGGGCGGTCTGGGCACATGGGTGGCGGAGTGTGGGAGAATTATGATGATGGCACCGGCTTAGACTGCTCAAGGCGACAACTGATGTCACTGTGGAGACTCTGATCTGGAGGTCCTACGGTTCGAGACCCAACGTTGGCAGGATTTTCGTCACTAGTTAAATTACTCGGTCCAATTCAACCCTCCCTGGAGGAGAAGGTAGCAGTCAGTTGCTCTGATCGGAAAACTGCCAATCTGAGCAGCCAACCGCTAGGATTCTCCTTCCGACAACGGTTGAATTCTATCTTCTGCGAAGCTAGTGTCGAAAACCATGACACCGTCGGGAATCGAACCCAAAAACCACCCCGTCAGAGGCACTGCATTGACGTCAATTCATACCTTGAGCCACCTAAGATGGTGGCAAGAGGAGGGAGGAGGTAGTAAGAAAGATGAAGGAAAACGGACGAAGAACCAATACAGATCTTTAAATAAGTGAAACAGAAGGAAAATGGGAATATACAATGAAGCAAAGGGAATTCAAGCGTGAAACAATCGGCTGGAAAGAAAAAAAAGGAAAATATTATGCACGAATAAAGAAGTAAATGATGCAAACATTAAAAGACGGGTAAGTGTCGTAAAGCGAGACATAAAGGAAGTGAGTAATCAGAAATGTCTGGATCAGATAGAAAAGAAATATGCTTTTCGCTTCTTGTGCTACTTTTCGTGGCTAGCGACTGCCGTAATGCTGCCACTTTGATGTCAACTCCCTTTTGTCCACAAAACGATTTCTCTACCATTTCATCAATAATGTACCTTTCCCCTTTCATTTATATTTCATGTCGTTTTATCTTCCACAGATGTGGGTCACTATGTACAGCTCAAAGGAAAACAAGGAATGTTCTAAGGAGGGAATATATGAATGTAGTCTATCTTAAAGATCTCTTGTGGCATTTTAGAATTTCTCTACATGGGTATTTAAACGTGTGTTATCGCTGCTACGTAGATAAGAATTTAAAGACCCTCAGTCAACAAAGCTATCAACGTAAAATGTGCCTACTTCTGCGACTAGTTTAAATATCTGCGATATACCATATTCATTTCGTATATCGTGATACATAGAATAACTAATGTTAAAACCAACGTATGCTCTTTCAAAATGTGTTTTTCACACTGATGTGAGACTGCAATTTATTGAAATGTTGCCATTTCAGGCGAAAATTTTTTGCGACAAGTTGTTTTAATTATATACATTCACCTCCTTTTGTAGATTTTTTAATACAGAAGAGGCAGTAGAAACGGCAAGTGGTTCAGCCGAGGTGAGGAAGGCGAAATGTCAGAGAGCCTTTATTTTCTTGAAAGAGATCATAAAAGTTTAGGCGCAGGAATGAGATCCTCCCGAAATATTGTGTGTGTTACGCTGAACTTAACGACAAGGTGTAATTTTGTGAAGAGAAGGCTTGAGAAAATTGGGTACCGAGAATGTCAAGACGTTCTGCAGCTTACTTAGGAGTTCTATTTAATTGAAAGGCTTATGTGTCATGAAGATAATTAATTATGTTGACACTAAACGTTTCTGAACATTTGTAACCATTTTTGTAATTCTAAAGTTAGTCTCTCGGCTTAACGTTTTAAATGAGGAATGCTGTTTATCATTATTTTTATTTCATGACTGTTCCACTATAACACCCTTCTAATTACGTATCTCCCTTATCTTCTAACTACTTATACGAGTACATATAAAATATCATAAACATAGGAGTATGTTGCCACGATTTATATTTCTTCAATCTGTGAACATTAAATTATCAAAAGAAGAGATAATTATTCGTTTTAGAGCCTTACAAATATATACTAACGAACGTCAAACAGACGGTTTAAATTTTTGTATAAAATAAAATAAATTAAAAATATAGGCAATATGAAGAAAAATAATAAAAATAGGCAATACCTTGCAAGTTGAAGCTGTGTTGCATTTAATGGGGATCGAACAATCTAATCCAGCTCTCTCTGTAAATCTAGTTCTCTGCTAATCTAGTTCTCTCTGTATCATTGTAAATTTAAAGTTGACGAAAAATAAATAACGAAGTGAGCGTTCGTCTCAATATCACCACCCAAACCCCCAGCCCCATCTCCGATCCGCTTAGCTGCCCCTTGAAATCGTCGAAATGCGGCGCTTCATCAAATTATCTCGGAGCATTTCCCACCGGTTTATGGTCTGTGCGGCGCGGCGCGGGGCGCACTACTAACCCTGGGGCTCATCTCGCCTGCAATAACCGCCCCAGCACCCCTCGCCACGGCCCTCCTCGAAGCCTAGACCCTCGCCCCCGCACTCCTCGCCCCCGCACTCCTGCACCCCCCACTCCCCCACCCCGCACTCCTCCACCCCGCACTCCTCCACCCCGCACTCCTCCACCCCGCACTCCTCGCCCCCGTAGTCCTCGCGCCCGTACTCCTCGCCCCGTACTCCTCCCCCGCACTCCTCGCCCCCCTCCCTCCCCCCACTCCTCCACCCCATCCTCCCCCCACCCCACTCCTCCACCCCCACTCCTCCACCCCACACCCTCCACCCCGCACTCCTCCACCCCGCACTCCTCCACCCCGCACTCCTCCACCCCGCACTCCTCCACCCCGCACTCCTCCACCCCGCACTCCTCGCCCCCACTCCTCCACCTCACCTCCTCCACCCGCACCTCCCCCCCACCTCCCCACCCCACTCCCCACCCCACTCCCACCCCACCCACCTCCTCCACCCCACCTCCGCACCCCCCTACCTCGCCCCGATCCTCCGCCCACTCCTCGCCCCACCTCCCCCCACCTCGCCCCCACCTCCCCTCCCACTCCCCGCACTCCTCCACCCCGCACTCCTCCACCCCACACTCCACCCACTCCTCACCCCACTCCCACCCCCCCCCTCCACCCCGCACTCCTCCACCCCGCACTCCGCGCTGACTCGCTCGCCCAGTCGCTACTTGCCCTATTGTTTGCCCCGTTTACCTGGTGGACTTAACCCTGGGTACTCACGCCCATTTCGTTACGCAAGTGATTGGCGATTTCATAGTAGCCAAGTTAAAATGCTATTTATAATACTATATTTCTCCATTGGTACATGCAACAGTCATTCCTTGGAGGATTCAGCAGTCGAAACCATAGTGTATCTCTTTAGTACAACAGTAAATGCACAACAGTATATCGACTTTCGGATTTTCGGCATGGCAAACGTCACCGAAGTAATGAGGTACACTTCTTATCACCCAAGAAGGGCTCATGCCGTTAGTTCACGCTCGGGCTAAAATTATAGCCCTACCTACTCGTAAACCATCTCACAACATCGTGCTTGCTTTGAGCTCGGAAGCAGGATGGATGGTAACAGTAACACGTTTACCTCATACTACCTGTATCCTCTTTACTCTAAATTCAGTACAGTCTAGCAGAGCAACAAAAAATAAAATAGCAAGACTTCACCAGTAGCCCGTGCGAGTACTCCAAGGTTAACTTCGTCCCTTAACACTTCCTCCCCTCCCCACCTGACTCCACCCCGCCTCGTGTTGCCACAATCCGCTCCATCCCGACTCGCGTAGTGTCGCCAGACTCAGCACTTGGGTTGCCAACAATGATGATGTAAAAAGGAGCCAAAAGGAAGAGTATCCACACATTACTTTTTATATACATTTAATTTAGACTAACATCAGTTCTATTTCCTTCTCTCCATTTGCGATTAAAATGAAAAGATGAATTCAAAAAATGCAAATGGAGATGGTCTGAGCGTGCGTGTTTCAGCGTTCAGGAAAACGATATTCGTGTTTTCTGTTTTAAATTAAATAATAAACGATCAACGTAGCAAATGTTAGTCATGTGATAAAATAAATGAACCTAACTGTTAAAAATTAACTAAAAGGAGGACATTTAAAATACAAAGAGAATGAATTGACGACAATGGAGGACTGTCCTCCCAAACGCAGGACTGTTGGACGCCCTACTCAGCGCCGTGTTTCTCTTCCTGTCTCGGCCATGCTGTGCCCTGCCGCTCCCCGCCTCATTTCTCTCGCTCGCCCCGTTTTTTCCCGCCCTAATTCACCCAATTCCCCCAACCGTTCCGCCTTGCCCAGGCTTCCTCCGTCTTGTGCATGGCGGCCCCCCTCCCCGGCCCGTCTCAGCACGACGCGTATCGCTTCCCGCACCCACTCATTTCGCTCTTTCCCGTTCCATCTCAACTTTTCCCGCTTTATAGCGCTATTTTCCAACCCGTCACCTCTCTCCACTTCTCCCTCCTCGTCCCGCTTCACCCTGTCACGCCTAGTGATGGCAAATATTACCAAAACATCGATACATCGATGTATCGATTCATTGCTAAAGGGGTTTCGATGACGATGAAAACATCGATGTTTTCAATATAGCCTAATAATCTTGCTATTTTCCTATTCCATGTTTTAATTACGGTACTGTGTAATGTTACTGTGGGGTTTCCCTGGATTGAGTGGAGTGAGTCTGATTCACGACCTGTTCAAACGTCTGAGGGCCATTTCTAACACTACTATCGATTCAGGCAAAGACAAGCCGACCGATAACATACACTCATAACGCAAGCAGCTCTCAAACTTCCTCAGATTGCATAAGCGAAATGTTCAGCGTGGTAATAGAGGATGACGCAAATCATATTTTTGCTTTATTAAAATTTTTAAAAAAAATCATCGATGTTTGCAAAAAAATATCGAAGTGAAGAAAACATCGAAAGCAAACTATCGATGTTTCTGGAGGAAAACGTCGATGTTTCAATACCATCGATGTTTTTTTTGCCATCCCTAGCCCTGCCTCGCCACGCGTAACGTATCCTCCACCAGCCCGGCAAACTACGTCCGCATTCTCCTCCGACTCCCCCACCGCTCTCCACGCGGCGCGCCTCCCACGTCCCGCAACCCGGGATTTAAAGCCTCATTGCCCGCCTACGCGTCTATGGCGCCGCGGCTGAAGACGGCGGCGGCGCGGGGCTCTTATCTTGGCGCGCCGCAGCGTGGCCTCCTCTGAGCGGAATCCCCACCCACGCTCCGACCGCATCCGTTACGAGCCCCTCCGCCGCCACCTTCACACCTCCCGCCGACTTAGGCGGCTCAGGGCAACAATTGATGCCTCTGGAGGACCTCTGACCGGGAGGTCCTAGGATTCGTATACAGACGGAGGAGTATTGGCAGTAGCTAGCAGCTTTTTAGCACGAATTTAGGCGTTGTGTCGACGAGAATTCTACCAGCCGGACGCTTAGAGTGGTTTTCGGTGGTTTCGCCGATCAACACCAGGCGAATGCGGAAGCAGTACCCTCACAAACGGGCAATGGACCGCGCACGGCCATTCCTTCCTTTTCCTTACCCTGCAATCTTCCTTTACACACATACCCTTACATGCACTAAACTACCACGAAAGACACGTCGCAAGCTTAGAGCTAGTCCCGGCTGGGGCGGTGCCCTGCTGTTGGGCGATAACTTGGGGAAACATCCTGCAAACCGACGTGTAGGTCGGCGCCGGATCTCGTCGTCCATAGGGGAAGATCAGCACCACTTCAATGTTAAGGATATGCACTACACTTACGGGAGTAATGACCTTATCCGTTGACGCGTCCGGAAACATGAAACAATCGATCAATCCAACTCCCCCTACCGCCCCTATTATTGACCCGCGATCGTTCTCGACCTCGCCATTACCATGGGAATTGCAGTGTCCCTGCTGTTCGCGAAATGATTGACGATTCTACAATAGCGCTTCAAGTGTTGAATTTGTATAAAAAATCCAGTAACATATAGGCTTCGACGAAATTGGAAAACTACCAAAAAATCTTTGTATGGGTATACATGCTTGCCAAACACGATGGGAAACACACTGGTGTGTTTTTGCACCTCAAATAACCCTTCCGTTTTACGATAACCAGCGATGTACCCCTGACAGCCTAATACCTTTGTTAAACTTTTTTAAATTTTAAAAAAGCTTCGTTTCTCTACGGATATCCTCGAACCCTACATCCTTCGATGTAATATGCTTCTTCCGTAATCAAGTTAGTAAGATTTAGGGTTCCTGTTCATTCAGCAGTTGTTGATATGACCATCAATGTCAGCCAACTGTCACGAACGCAGGTGTGATACGTCTTGTAGAGTTTCTTGTACCTCACTCGTAAATATTAGCAGCTTGTTACTGATATTTATGATGTGTATTGTACCGTACCCATGATTGCGTTCAGTCTCAAATAAGCAGTAAATGAAAACATCGTCAATAGATTTCACTATATGGAAGAATCCTTCGTTTTGTGCTCATTGACTGTTGGATAAATGTTTCAATGAAAACAATTTCCAAGAACCAGTATACAAAGTATCCCCCTCCCGTCGTTTGACAATTAATTACAAAAATTAGGATGATTAGCGCGATTTTTAAGGAAAATAAAATTATGAAAACAATTAAGATCAAGAAATTTTGGAAATACTTTTTTTATAAAAAAAAGAGGAAATTAGTAAGTAAGATCTGGTAAGGAATGAGGAATTTTTAAGAAATGTAGGGGAGGAAATGCAGTTAATGAATATGAATAGAAATGAATGAAGAAGTCATGGATGTGCCTAAAGGATAATTAAACTGCCTCTCTTTCGGCAGAATAAAATAATTCAATATGTTTTGAGAACTTCTGTAAATTATTCTAATTACTTCCTTTGTGGTTTCTCGATACCAGGCCAATGTCGGTGCAGTTCTTAACAAATGAACCCGTCGTCAATCTAGGCTCTTCCTCTCTCCTTTCTCACTCTTGTACCTCTCCACTTCCCCATCCTTGTCCCTTCCCCTCTCTTTCCTTCGCCTTCCCTTTCCTCTCTCTCTTTCCTTCGCCCTCCCCTTCCTCTCTCTTTCTCACCCCCTTTCCTATTCCCTCACTCTTGTCCCTTCCTGTCTCTTTCCTCACCCTTGTTCCTCCATCTCTTTTTACACTCACACTTACATGCACGACACCACCACACATGCTGAGACAGTAGTCGAGAGTTAAGAGCTTGTCCAAGCTGGTGCGGTGTATAGTTGGGGGAAATAACTGGAGAACGAACAACCTTCGCAAATCGGCCTGAATGTGGGCATAGTTATTGCATACAATGTGGGGAAGAAAATCTCCCCCTTCCCGAATATTCAGAACACTTACGGTACTACTTTTATTTGTAATTTACGTGCCAGCAATCAATAAATACCCGCTCAGCCAGAGATTCTGTTTCACAGGCAAAAATTGCGATTCTCTTTTCGCGGTCACGGCTGCATTCACACCACTTATTATACTACTTACATATGTAGTTTACCTATTATGTAGTTGACGTGCCGGCAATCAATAAATACCCGCTCAGCCAGAGATTCTGTTTCACAGGCAAAAATTGCAATTCTCTTTTCGCGGTCACGGCTGCATTCACACCACTTACTATACTACTTACATATGTAGTTTACCTATTATGTAGTTGACGTGCCGGCAATCAATAAATACCCTCTCAGCCAGAGATTCTGTTACACAGGCAAAAATTGCGATTCTCTTTTCGCGGTCACGGCAACATTCACACCACTTACTATAGTACTTACAGATGTAGTTAACCTTTAATTTAGTTGACGTGCCAGCAATCAATAAATACCGTCTCAGCCAGAGATTCTGTTTCACAGGCAAACATTGCGATTCTCTTTTCGCGGTCATGGCAACATTCACACCACTTAGTATACTAGATAGATAGATAGATTTATTAAAGTTCGCTTTGAGCTAATGCTCGGTGGCAAACATTATTACAATTAGATATACAATTACAAAACTATTACGAATATTTACAAATATAATTACAATTAGAATTAGAGATTAATATCCTAGTTATAATTAATTTTGAGTTATCTATATGTTGACTTATAGCTTTTCTAACACTTCACTCCACTTCACTTCACTTCATTTCACTGCGCTGCACTACACTCCCCTCCCCCTCCCCCTCCGTGCCCCCACCACACTACAATTAAAGTCCCAGTGCTATTAATGATGACCTACATAGAATTAAGTATATTTCCCCCTGCCCCCCCCCTACACTTCACTTCACTTCACTGAATAAGAGACACGACTATATTATTAATAATACTAACGATTATAATAATGAAACTAATAATAATAATAATAATAATAATGATAAAAGTCCCAGTGCTATTAATGATGACCTACATAGAATTAAGTATATTTTTAAATTTCACTACATTAGAAGGAAGAGTCTCTAGTCCTTTTGCAGGTAGTTTGTTCCAATCTACTACAGTACGATTCACAAAGGAGAACTTGCCTACATCAGTTCTTTGCTTTCTACATCGTATTTTCTAGGGATGGTCTCCTCTACTTTTATAATCAGATTTCTGTAATCTTTTACTGATGTCTGCCCATGCTGAGTCCCCTTTGTATGTCTTGTACATTACGCATAAACGCGCCCGTTCCGTCTCTTAGATAAGGGTTCCCATTCATCTCGTCCATCAACGCGTCCATGATTTAAAAACTTCCCGGCCCGTTTTTGAATTTTATATAACGCCTCGATTTGCCCTTTTCTGTACGGGTCCCAGCAGGCCGCTCCGTACTCTAAAATAGGACGAACAAGTGAAGTATATGCCAAGGATCGGGCATTCGAACTACTGTCTTTTAGAATGCGCATTACAAAGTGCAGCGCCCTCCATGATTTTTTGACCGTATTGTTAATATGATCCGACCAACCCAAGTCGCTACGCAGGACCAAACCCAAGTACTTACAGTTTTTTACACGCGGTATATCGTTAGTTCCTAACTTGTAATTCGAGTGTACATTCGAGCGAGATTTGGTAAAACAAATGAATTTACTCTTTTCCGGATTTAATTCCATCTTATTTCTGCACGCCCAGTTCCATAAACAGTTAAGATCGTTCTGTAAAACATTTTCATCCGAAGACGCGCCAATACTCCTATATATTATGCAATCATCAGCGAAAAGTCTAACTTTCGATTTTATTCCAGTTGCAATATCATTAATAAACGCTAAGAATAGCAATGGCCCTAACACACTCCCCTGGGGGACCCCAGAGGTTACATCGGCTTTCGATGAGTGTTTGTCACCTATTCTGACTGCTTGAGTTCGGCCCGTAAGAAATTCTTTTATCCACAAGATTATTCGATGATCTAATCCAGTTTTTGACAGTTTTTCAATTAAAAGGCCATGTGGAACCAGATCAAATGCTTTAGAAAAGTCTAATATTACTGCATCTACCCTACTCCCTTCGTCTAATGAATCTGCTATGTCCTGACATAAAGTACGTACTACTTACATAAAGTACATACTACTTACATATGTAGTTGACCTATTATGTAGTTGACGTGCCAGCAATCAATAAATACCCTCTCAGCCAGAGATTCTGTTACACAGGCAAAAATTGCGATTCTCTTTTCGCGGCCACGGCCTCCGCCCTCCGCCGTCCGCGTGCGCCCGTGGACCGTAATGCGCATAAAATAGCCGGCGTCAGGCGCGCGTCTGGGCGGCGCAGAAGCTCTTCCGCGAAGGCCCGGCGCCCTGATCCCCGTCTTCGGAGCCCAGAGCAGCGACGCCCAGAGACGGCGGCAGGATGGGCGGCGCGGGCTAATTTAAATAAGGTTGACACAGGCTTCCCCGTTATGGCTTCCTCGAAAAGCTTTCTTCTGCGATGTCTTTGTTAAGGAGGGGGCGCGAAAATCCTCTGATGCTATGAGCAACGGGGTATTAGGACTAGAAACAGGTTAAAACTCCCGAACACATTACTAGAATAATGAATATTAAATATGTTAATTTTCATCCCAATATAATGATAATTTATGAATGTATGCATAATGTATTGTAAGATATGTGTATTGTTGTGAAATTATATTATATATATATATATATATATATATATATATATATATATATATTATTCCTGCAAATTAGCTAGTAGTAAGATACAAGAGTGAGAGAGTGTATGCCCAAATTTTATGTATTAAAAATAAAAATATACAAACCCCTGAGAGGCAAAATTGCCGTAAAGGAAGAAAATAAATTAAGAAACAAATAAAAAACGTCAGAAAAAATGTTTTAGGTGATTTATATATTTATGACTAGAAACATGTTTTATGGAAAATATGTGCTTAAGTAGATGATGGATTGGGCCTTGTTTGTAGAATTTGCTTTTCAAATTAACATTAGATGAAAAATTGATTGTTCCTAGCACTCTGATGTCATAGGTGTTCTTAGTCTTTTTTGTTAGGAAGGTGACCTTTTTTTAAAACGTATCGTTCGTAGGCTGCAATAGTGGCACAACTAAATTAATCAGGTGTTGAGATAAATGAGTTTGAAGTATTCACCTTGTATTTGAAATGCATCATTCTTGTATACACACCTGTGCCATTTGTTCCTGGATTACTGTACTATAAGATAGCTGGAAGGTAGACCAATCTGCAATTCTGAAGAGTGCATTAACTCAAAATTAGTATTTTTAACTTCTCGTTTGAGTTGTGCCACTACAGCAGTTCACGAGAGAAATAAATGCATTACGGATTATGGCGACAGAGAATGTGGAATTAAATGTAGTGTGAATACTTTAGAAATTCTTATAATGTAACATTTTCTCATAAACTGGAGTTGGTACACCACTTTGTTAAACATTTGTTCTGGATTAAGTCTTTTCAATCATTCCAATTATGTAAATGTCAACTACACCTCACCACTGAATCAATATCTTTTCAATCAGTTGAGTCGCTGCTCTACCTGACCGAATAAAACATTTCTGAATTAGTGCATGATATTCAGAATAGGACTTACAGAAATTTTATTACCGTGTACTTTCGCGATATTTGTTTACACCGTGGATTGAGAATTATCAAAAATATCTTAGTTCTTGAAAACAAATTTACCTGCAAATATGTATAATATTATTTGGAATCATGTGAAATGTCAGAACTTCCAAATAAGCAAGTCCAAATAACAATGTTCGCAACAGCACGGTACAATTACGATTTCGCGCGTGACGACGACGCTTAAACTGCATGTTTATCTTGCAAAGAGGTTTACTTTGGTATCTTAAAGTGATGGGAACATGGTAGCTCTCTGTAGAACTTCTTGACACTTAGATTGCTTCCCTCCTGTTTAAGCGTTTCCATCATGTTATGTCTCTTCGGAAATTTATCTTCTCGTAAATGTTGCCCATGATGGAGAGAAAATCCCTCCAACATCAAGAAATCCGAATTTGTCGAATATTGGTCGCTAAGGTTGTAGGACCGCATTTGCTTCGCCTCGAAGGGTCACGGGTTCGAATCTCGCCTCGGGCATAGGTTTTTGTGTGTGTTTGTGTTGGACTTACGTTTCGAGTTCCCCCTACAGTTACCCCAATGTAAAACATTCAAAGTGGTCGCAACACAACCTAGTAGTTAAAAAGCGACGTTTGAAAAAACGCTAGTGTTAATTAATTGCCATCCTTGATGATTATAACAAGTAATTTATTTGTTATGTAGATACGTCCTTACACGGAATGCACTATCTCATTAATTCTCTGAATATGAAAGTATCGATTGTCTGTACTATTCTGCAATTCTGTCGAGGTATGTTTCAACCTACAGGTTCTGATTGTCTTTTATTTTTTATTTCTTTCCTACTTGTTTAGTACTTGAGTATTTTTCTTCCTTTTTTGCCTATCACCTTGTCTGACGTACTATTCTATATTAAATCACATTCGGTAATCTACATGTTCTCGAGCCCTTTTACGATTTGTTTATTAATCTGAAGTGAAATTTAGGACAAGGAATCGCATTTCCTTACTAGAAAATTGTAGGAACGAGAGCAAATAAAATTTAGAACGACTGAAATAGTCTCGGCGAATTATTGAAAGGATCATGACTATATTTCAAAAAGTCAATGTGTAGAAGTGCCTCTGACCGGGAGGTCCTAGGTACGAGTCCTGACGGCGGCAGGATTTTCGACACTAGTTTTTGAGCTAGGTCGAATTCACTCGCTGTCTGAAGGAGAATTCTAGCGGCCGGCTGCTCTGATCGGTAGTATTCCGTGGTTTTTGCGATCAACACCAGGCGAATGCCGGAGCTGTTGACCCTAACAAACGAGCCACGGACCGCGCGCGATCTGTCCTTCTCCTTCCTTATTCTATCCTCTCCCCTTACCACACACACACACACACACACACACACACACACACACACACACACACACACTAACATGCACTACACTACCACCTACTCCGGGAGACTGGTCGGGAGCTTAGAGCGTGTGCGGGCTGGGGCGGTGCCCCGCGGGTGGGAGAGTCCTGGTTAGGGGGGAAACTCCACTAGCCGACGGTAGGTCGGTGCCGGCTCTCGCCATACAGCGGGGAAAGATCACCGCCATCTCCCGAGAAAAAACATGCACTACACTAACGGGACTAATGACCAAAGCACTTGACGCGCCCGGACACACGAAAAAATCAATCAATCAATCAATCAATCAATGTGTAGATTAAAGCTAAGCGTCATCTTATATTTAATTATTTGTATCAAAGACTTCGAAACGTTTAGAAATATGTCCATTTTTAATTATCAATGTTAGAACGCTTCTTTAATTTTGAACTTTATCCTCTTAAAATATCTCCACGTAAAAATATTAAATTACTATCCCATTAACAGCCATGCTTCCGTGCGTGAATGGTATTTAAGTCAACTTTGAAACAAAAAGAGGTTCTCTGAATATATTTGTATCCAAGAACTTTTAATAAGATGTATAAAATGAGTTTGAAAAGTTGGGTGTGAACCTACAAGGGCAACTTTTTCCATTACATAATTTTAAGTGGTGAGATCTACATCAAAAAGAATTGCCACTTTCCTCCTCTATTAAAAGTACTGATAACGTATCAAAGAATATCTTATTCTAGCGTTTGTATCTAAAGCTAGAAAGTTAAAGTAGTTAGAAGTCGTAAACTATTTCAATAGCTATAGTGGGTCATTTGATTTATGAAAATCAATTTCACCTTATTCGGAATTCCATTTCAATTGTCAAACAGTTGACTCTCAGTTGGAAACATCGGAACATTTTATGCAGAACACCTCATTATAATGAGGATCGAATGAATAAAACGAGCAAAGATCGAGTGAGAAGAAAGTTTGCAAAATCTTCCAGGATTTAATCTTTTCTACATCAAAAGTTCGTTTTACTTCGAAATTTTAAGGCCACATAATTTAATTTTCTCTTTCTAGGGTCGCATTCAGCATCTAATATAAAGTGGCGGCTGATCTATTGATTTCCCGATAGTAGTCCCAACACGTTTTTCAATCTCATTTTCTTATTCAGCATTTTAGAAAAGGACTTCCACCTTTAATATGCAACTGTAAAGGTTTTACAAGAATGAATGCCCATTTATTTACAGAAAATTTACAGTATTTCTTCTTAAATCCATCTTTGGTAGCATCTTCCTGTAGCTTTGTTAAACCAATTATAGTATGATAAATGGAGTTAATGAAAAATAATTAAGTTTTAATAATTTATTATCACATTAATTCAAACCTGTTTAATAACAGTATTTCTCGTGAATGATTCCCACTACAATGTGGAAAGATGTTGCTGGAAAGAAAACCAATATCATTGTGTAACCTGCCTTCGTTCACCCGTCCATCCGTGCCTCCCGGTCCCGTTTTATTCCATCCCGCGGGTTCGGTGGTATAACGGTCAGCGTACCGGACTGTTGTACCCGAGTTTGCGGGTTCAAACCTGATCGAGAACGTTGATTTTTAAGGGCGAAAAAATTCCTTCGTACGCCTTCCATCGGAGGGGAAGTAAAGCCGGCTGTCCCATGAAGTCGATTTACTGGTTGTGAAAGATCCTCAAGTCTAAAAGAAGCCTCCTAGCAAAATTGGGATCCGCCAGTTTCGTCGCCCATGATAATACCTCCTTTCTCCGCTAGGTGGTGAAAGGAGCGTATCAAAATTTGCGTGGTTAGACGGAAGAGCGGGCCTGATGGCCTGAGTCTCGCCACGTAAAATAAGACATTAACTAAACTAGGTACACTTGTTTCTAAGGTCTTTCCCGTCCCGTCCGTCACTGAAGATTATATCCCTTCTTGTCCAAAAATCGAGTTCGATGAGGTGTCATTCGACACATCTCGGTTTCCTCAAGAGGAAATTATAATTTGTTTGCTTCCATCCAGGATATTCGAAGTAATTTCTCAAAAAACATCCGTTTTGAGGTTTCTAGGCCACTAAAATATGTTTTGTGTGACTCGCAGCACCTACAGATTTGATCAAAAGCTCATTCGATGCCTCTCAGCAAGGCAAATCGATTGGCACAATTCTTAGCCTCTTCCCTCTCGGATACTCTGCAAGAATTCTAGAATTACACGTGTTTTTGGTGGTTTAGTAGTATGGAGTACTGTGCGAAACGCATGCTGTCATAGAAGGTTGTTAAATGTGTTTTCAGGGGAGATAAGTAAGAGAGAGTTGTTTGATGTATCTGTTGACGCACTGTGTTGTTGACTTTTATTATGTAAATGGATGATGTTGATATTGGAATTAGGGCTGAATAGAATTAAATTGATAGCCAAAATTGAATTATTTAAATTCATTCTCCATGATCTGGATTATCACAAGTTAATTTTATTAAAATTATTATTATTATTATTATTATTATTATTATTATTATTATTATTATCACTATTAATTTACTTTCATTATTGTGAACATATACTACTTAAAAACGTTAATTTTAGTTTCGTGCTTGTAGCGAATATTTGTCGAGTGGAATGGAAAATAAAATTATAAGTGAAGGACCGCCTAGCGGAGTTAGAAAATCAGGCGGTTATAGTTTAGAATAATTATATGCGATAGACAGCCGTAAAAGTTATAATAAACATATCCCGGTTGAGGCAAAAATAAAGCTGTAGTTTTCTAATTCAAATCGTCTCATTGTCAGTTTCTGCAACTGTGAGATGAAAGAATAAGCTCAGGCAGGCTAAGTAGGCTACTAACAATGTACTACATGCATACATTGTTATTTTTAACATTAATTACAATTTAATTGTTAATATATATGTATCTGTGTAATGTATATCTGACTATTAAGTATGTAAATTATAAAGTTCTCTCTCCAGGTTGCTAAGAAACAACTAGTAAAAATTTTAGAAAATGCATAAATCCATCTCAAATTTCAGCTGTCACCACGGTATTATTTCTCCAATATTTTATTGTTTTTTTTTCTCGAATAGAGTCATTTCTTATTGTCTATTTAAATACTTCATTTTGATATGTCAATAATATTGTGTTTTCTTTTCTTTTTGCAGGTAAGCGAAGCAGTATGAAATTTGAAGCAGTAATGAAATTTGCAGATTGTGGTAAGTGGAAGACTTCGTAATATAATTCTGATCGAAAGTCAGAAACTAATTTCATTTCGCATCGAAGATATTCGTGTGCAAACGAATTATGATTATTTTTTTCAAAAGAAGCTATTTAATTGCTTGCTAAATATTGAAAAGTGTTCTAAGAATCCTGTCGTAGTAGTTTACAATGAATGCACTACGTGTTCTAAAAGTTCGCATTCCTCTAACAAAATTAAACATACGAGTACATGTGTTTCAAAGCACAAATTACTATTAAAATGAGTGACACGGCAATAAGGTCGGTAAAAAGTTAATGTCAGACTTTATTTTCTCCCCAGATCGTAAAACGTGAGACAAAAGTGAAGAAAAAATGTGTGCTATATGACTAAAAACCGCGAACAAGAAGTTGCGATTTTATGAGCTGCAGTCTAGCGAAAGTTTTGGCCCTTGAGAATATGAAAAAGGTTTTACGCCACGGCAAGACGTAGTATGTTTTATGAGTTACAGCCGACAGCCTGGCTTTAAGCCTTCAGACTTCACATAATTCACGGCGCTTAGTACGCAAGAGATGAAGACTGTCACGTTGTCAGTACCAGAGCCATTTGCAAATTGCGAGACTGAATAAAATAACATTCGAAAGAAACAAATTTTGATCGTTCTTTACCCATTAGTGCTCACATTTTTAGCTGCACGTCACTCCCATGGATTATCGCCGGGCTTGTGCGTGTAGGGACATCGTTAGAGCTATCCGGTAGCACCTATTTGCAACTTTTATTGCTGAATTATTGTTATGCGGCTATATTATAAAGCTACAGTTCTCCCAAGCGCCAACCATTGGTTCAATGAGCAATATTTTTCCATAAAAGGTTGTAAAACCGTTGGTCCTAGCGTGCAAAGAAACAAAATTGAGGTTGACTACTCCGTTTTGGGAGCAATGAGAGTAAATGGGTTAAAGATGTAAAGCATTTTATTGAAGAATTACGCCTATTCTGGATGAAATTACGGGGGAGTTGGATGTATGATGTGTTTCGCAACATGGTGTAGAAACTAAGGAAATCAAAAGATTAAAGGAATACGTTTTTTAACAAAACTCTGAATACTGTCATTGTAATATTATCAGACAATGACGCTGTTAGAAATCATACTTTCTCTGAGAATGATTAAAACGAATAAAGGTTTACGCCATTTTCCCCAATCGCGAGTTAACAGTGGACTTTACATAGAATAGGATTTTGAACAGGTGCGAGGATTGTATTTGTACGAATGGGAGTAATTACTGTTATTCGATGACTAGCAAATATATTAATAACATATATGTTATTAATGACATATTTCTCAGCCCCTTTTTAACGGAAGATTATATCCAAACTTTAGTGGCAATGATTTAAGAAGGAGACTATTCACGCTAGAAGATAATATCCAGGCAAAGGATGGAGCACAATACGAAACAAAACGAATATGCCGCCGGCTTGATGCCCCAAAAAGCAGCAATTCAAAAGAAAAAAATAATGCAAGGTAAAGTAAACATTCAAAATCAACTCTAGCAGTATTTTTAGAATATATTCAGCAAATGATATCTTTCCTAGATGCTCATCTTGTTGCTCATATTTTTAACCCCTTACATAAACATTTTACATAAACATTTATTTCTCCTCCTTGAGAATGAATACTTTAATTCTGTAACTATAGAGAACCACAGAGTCATTTCCTTGATAGTGTTCTGTTTATTAAGGAATGTGGTGTGTGCGTGCACCAGTGACAACCTTTAAATCAGTCGATTCCATCAACATTGTGAACTATGAGTAGCCCTAGTAGATATTTACGATGCTATAGCGTGCATGTATTTCAAGTAGACATGTCGTGTATGTCTCGCTCACGAGATTTCAATAGAAGTTGGGGAAAACAGAAGATCTTTTCTTTAATTAGTAGATGGCGTTCGGCGTCGCTCAGTTAGAAAGAAAATCGTGGGAGTTTTATATTTAAATTTTGAAACCTGATAAAGTTCTCTAATGTTGCTACCTGCCAAAATATCAAACCATATATTAAGATTTAGATTTATTACTAATTCAGAAAATAAATTTGAGAACTTGGTGGCAGAATACACTAACTAAATATTACAGAACTTAATATCTATACGAAAATTACAAACTTTACAAATTAACATGAGCATTTCACCGTGCAAGCTTCTACACTCAAGGCAAGGCCCTACACTCCACCTCACCACACTTCACTTCACTTCACCATAATGCTAATCACTGAGTTTTAATGTGATTCTTACACACTCGTTTCCTTCAACTTCAGCACTGCACTACACGCCACTGCACATAATTAATAATAATAATAATAATAATAATAATAGTGATAATACAACTTACTTTACATAGAAGACTACTTATTTAATAATATTAAAGATATAATAATACACATAATATATCTAGGAATTTAATTTATTTTTGAATTTGCTCAGGCTTTGAGGAAAGGGATCAAAGATTGTCACAGGGAAACCGTTCCAGTCTCTAATAGTTTGATTAGCGAATGAACATTCCCTACGTCCATTTTCTGAATTCTTGTCTGAACTTTGTGCATGTGCTATTAAGGGTATTAAGCTTCATATTTTTCGCCATCAATGGTGCAGGACAAAAAAAATTTTATACATTTTATTTTTTACTTATTGAATTTTATGTTGTTATCTTTTTTCAAGAAATTTGTCATGTTACTTTCATTTTAAAATATTTTTTACATTTTAATAGGGCTGATATGGTTTACATTATTTGATTTGTTATTGTTTTTGTCATTTAATCTTTGACTAAACGCATACATTTAATTCGAACAACTAATTAAATAAAAAAAATATTTTTAATGCTAATTTTAATTTTCTTTAAATTCCCTTTTAAAGAAAATTCTGTTTGTTCTTTCAAAAACTTTTTTTCAGCCTATTTTTTTACAAAATACATTTTGTTGTTTTTGAATTATTAAATTTATAAATATTTTTAAAATAATTATTTTTTATCAACCAGAAGGACACTAGTAAAAGATCTTTCAGGGTGTTCACAGCGTGCCAAAGGTTCAAATTTTAAGCTCTTAGTGCTAAAACAGTGGTCAGATACATCAATGAAAGCATCCAAGAATATAAAATACTTCCGTTTCACCGCATCAGCTACTGTTGACCTTGGTATATCGTTAGGTAATATGTACACTTGAATTAAAATAAAATGAAAGTCAGAAAGTCAGTAACAGTGCATAACGCACGTGGTAATAGTGATTTCATCTTGCATGTCACATTTACAACTCATATCATAACTTATTATATTCCATTATTTACAGAAACATGTCCACTTTTTCAAACATCCTACAATTTCCTTTTAGAAAATAAATTATCTTCTATCTTTCTTATACACAAATTTTTGGTGTCCATATTTTTTAAATAGCGCCTTTAATTCTTTCAATGTCTGTCTCCTTTCGCAGCCGTGTGTATCTCCTGTAAATGCAATTGCGCTATTATGGTGATGGGTGCGCAGTCGATTTGCGCCGAAGGTCGAAGGTCGTGCACCGCGTCTCCGGTAGGAAAGGCCAAGGCCGTTTGCATTTCCTCTGGACGAAGGGCAGGACTCGTAAGATTGATTACGAACATCAGGTGGGCGTGTTCAGCTTTGCATATTGCAGCTTTCGCTGAGGAGTTGTTACATTATTTATTCAAAACATGTGCGATATTTTGAGATAGTGATGTAGACAGCATCACAATGGCCGTGTCTTTTTTTTTTCAAAATTAGAATTTCTTGGGTAATCTCGTATTGTTTCAAACATGAAACAAATGAAGGATGCAATTTTTCAGATAAATTAGTATTAATTGATATTAATGCTTCTCTAAATGCGTCTTTAAGGATGAGGCCAAAAAGTGTACCGATAGCGAAGTCTACTAAGTTAAAAATGTTATTTTTAAATTTTTAAAAAATCAAAATTTAAAAATCTCAAAAAGGTTTTAAATTGTAACATAAGGAGGATAAGTAAATTCTGAGCACGTCTTCTAGAATTATGGAATCACTAAATACTCTTTTAGTCTTCTATTATGTTGATCTACGAATGGACGTAACAACGAGCAGATTGTGGTTCTTGTTTCTTATAGCGCCCCACGTGACTGGAGAATAGACTCCTTACCGCGAGAACTTTGAGAACTATTAATTTTTTTTTATGATTTTGTTGATGAAACTTAATACCCCACTAATTCAACTACTGGTTTAATGCCTTCAGAGGTCCTAAATATGATCAAACTCTCTCCTCCTCGAAAATATTATTCAACATGTCACCAAAAAAGCAATAAAAAACTAGAACCTTTCAATTTACTACTTTTAAATTCAAGTAATAATTACAATATATACTTGTAATATATATGAATTGCAAAATAACTTCACCTTCATATTATTTGCAAGTCTTTTTCTTAAATGTATTTTTTAAGATTTATGTCAAATTCATTATTTTTTCTGGTTTTAATAAAATACTATAAATATGTTTACATGCTA
Source organism: Teleogryllus oceanicus (assembly GCA_964035755.1). Classification (NCBI taxonomy): domain Eukaryota; kingdom Metazoa; phylum Arthropoda; class Insecta; order Orthoptera; family Gryllidae; genus Teleogryllus; species Teleogryllus oceanicus. The sequence goes on from CAXIVR010000010.1 coordinate 16,682,008, forward strand.
TGATATTCTTAATACAAAATTGTGTTTAAAAATTATTTGGGCTTCCTAACCAGAGGGGGTGCATAAGCACGTGTTTAAGCCTGCTTATAATAATAATAATAATAATAATAATAATAATAATAATAATAATAATAATAATTCTTTATTACACAATTTCCTCTAGAAATTCACAAACATTCGCAAATATATTAGAGGAGGACAAATATTACAATAAATGATAAAAATCTGATGATATAAAATAAATAAAATAATTAAGAGAATTAAATTTAGTACGTAAAATAAACAAATGTGATCTAAGGAAATGGCAATGGCGAGTCTCAGTGTAATCACTGATTTTCAGACTGACCGACTTTAATTAATCCACTCCTTATCTTCCGCTGTTCATTTGGTTTTTCCTTTCATCGGAAACCTCCCTCACAAGGTTTCTGCCTCTGCTTGCAACATGCTTCGAAGTTTGCTTTCAAACGGATGCACCGTATTTCGCCTGTGGTTCGCATCTGCCTCCCAACCTCGATTCGCACTGCGCGTCTGGGAAGGGGTTAGCAAGTCCTCGAGAGAAGTTTCTTCTGTCACGAACTGCGCTAATCTCGGAACCACTGCGACTCTTATCGTCATCCCTCCGCATGCTTTCGGCCTCCGTCGCAGTTCTCGGAAAGGAGAAAGCTCTTCTCATGAATTTTAAACTTGCGATGTGGAATTAAATTTGCGGATTACTTGTAAGTTTCGAGCGTTGTGTGGTAGGCGAGACTCAAATTAGGAGCTTTGTCACTTACAGAGTCAGAAATGCTACCTAGAGTCTATGTTTTAAAGAAGTGAGTTTTGTATTCTTGTCGAATGACATTCTCTAACGTAAGCTCATTTTGAAATGTTTATTCGAAATTTACATTTAACTCGGGTGTCACAAAGTGAGCTGTTTCTCACGCGAATGACACGCCCTCAACGGACGAAAATTTAATGCAATATGCAATCGAACTTATATAAAAAATTTTAAGTTTAAATGGCGAAATGTTACTTTATATTCTATCTACTAAAATTAGTTAATGATCTTATATTTTTATGTGGCTACTTCCGGGTAGGTAATTTTTGCCTACAGTTGGCACTGAAAGCGATACTCAATATTCCTAAATACAATGAAAAGAAATCCGAAATTTCTCCACAATCTTGATATACATTTTATGAAAATGTACGAGGATTTTAGAAAACACAGTTTCGAAAACATACTATGTTCTGATTTCGAATATAAATTGAAATTTCTGTTACTGTATTTTCTAAAATAAATAATTGTTTCTTTTTCGCTTGACCATTTTATCATACACCAGATTGAGAAGACGGAATGACTCTTCGCCCTTATCATTTTGCCTTTCGAATGATTTTTCCATTTTAAGTGATTTTTTACAAACTTGTTACAAATTAACCTTTATTTCACAGTCACAGCTTCCAGTTCAGTTCAGCAAATTTCCTCTCCCGCATGTATATGCGTCTGAAACTCCATTCGCCGAAAACAGTTGTGTATGTTGTTTGCAAAAGCATTAGGGGCTCCGCAAATAAAATGTTTGGAAGAGTACAGCTGGAGATTTATGAGCTGTTTGCTAACTACTCGTAGTTGCGTTCAGCTTTCGTGATATAAATTCTTATATTTTAATGTTGACGCATAAATTATCCTATTCGACATGTCTCACTAATAAGATATAATAAAAGATTAATACGATGAAAGGTCTGCAGTTATATTTTCACAGTACATTTATATCATATGCTATCCGTGTAGTAGCTCAAAATTACAGCTGTTCGTAATGACTTACAACGCCGCAACGCTATAAAATGCGACCTTGGACAGAAGCTGCCGGGCGTACTTGAAGCAACCACCTTCCGACATTCCCTCCATTGATCGTTCCGAAAATAACTCCCGATTCTAGCCTCGGGAAGTCGATCAGTGCATACGAAATAAAGGTGAAGTTTCTCACGCACGAATGCAATCAGAGTCCGTGGCTAGGCACTACATTTCGTTGCTAGCACGCGAGTGTGGTTTTTGCTCATTTTCTATCACCCCTTCATTCTGACAACCCATTTCGCTGCCTGGGGAAGGGCGGAAGCTCGTTTATCACGAGGGATCGAGTTGTTAGAGTTGACCGCAGCGATCCCCAAAATGTATGTTTTAATGTTTTAAAATATGCAAGCATAAGCCTGTTTTAAAATAAGAAAAAAATGAGGTTTGCGACAAGTGGAGTTTGTTGGGAAAATAAAGTATCTTATGAACTATGGTATTTAAGAGCACTGTTTAAAACCTTTTATTATTATTACGAAACGCAAGCAAGATTTAATTATACAAATGGATGAAAGGTATGATATAATATATTCTTTGGGGTGGACCACCAAAATTAGAAACTGCAAAATATCTTCGAAACTGTATAAGGTACTTGGATACGGTTTGCGTCAGATTAATGTAAGTAACGGGGGGAAATAGCGTTATGTTGTCTTTTGGAACACTTAGTTTGGAAGATTTGGAACACTTAATTTGGATGTTTTAACTTTTCAATGGAAGTATTTTTACCTGCAATATGAAGTTCTGGAAGAGAGGAATATAATGGTATACACATTGTTAATATCCGGAAAGTAACTCGAAAAAATGCGAAAAATTCCACATTTTCTCAGGTGCTGTGAGTTTCGCGTCCTTCTGTTCCGGTTTATTAGAAGGCGGAAAAGTATGTCCTTCGAATGACATCACAGCGATCCACTTTAGCTTTAAATATATATCAAATTCGTGTTTTCAATATGGCTATACTTATTTGCATTGCTTTCTTTCGTGGATATTATTACTTACACATGTTGATCATTTTTTTAAATTCTGTACGTAAAACAAATAATCTTTGTTAATACTTATCAAGCAAGAGAATAAAAGTTATGTTCCTACTCCCCAGTGAAATGTATTTATAGGTCAGTTAATTAAAAAAATCAAAAGGGATCAAGTTCACACTTCCGTTTATTACTAGTAGGAATTACGTACACACTCGTAGGAATTAAAATGTAAATTTGGTCTTTGATTCATTAAATTATTACGTTATCGCTTTCTTAGATTACTCGCTATTTGATAATTCAATATTTATTTTCTTCGAAAATAAATATTCACATAATACTAGAATTAACCCCCAACCCATTCATCTACAGCGCGCCATTAAAACAACAAAAGACTGAAGTTTTACATACGCTGAATCATACAAAAATGTGCAATTATCATGACAAATTTATTACAGATTAAATTATTTTTAGGTTCATAAAATAAATTAATCATAATAGTCGGTCGGCACCACATCGATACCAGCGCTCCCTCGTGTGAACTGTTGACTCGCGAAAGAATGGTCACATGGAGATGTAGAAAGTTGAAATCTGTGAGCGCAAGAAAGGTCAAACAACTTTTCACCAAAACCGAAAACTCCTACAGTTTCCTACAGAAACTTACGATTTGACGATTCAGTTCAGATACAGTTGATCATAGACTGTAAATAAGGATTATAATGCAAGAAAGCAATTCCAATAATAAAATAGTGTATGTGAATATTTTTAATCGATGTTTGCTTTGGTTGCCTTTATTCCCTTCCGTCTATTTCTTTTCCGTGTTCTGCTTCTTTCCTACCCTTGCTGGTGGCATTGGCACAGGGCGTTGTTTGCCATTGCCTCCATCGATAATTGCCAGAGTGGGAAGTAGAAATAGAGCGCAGTGTTTTGTTCGGTGTCTGTCGCACGTGGCAACTGCGATGCAGTCTACGAGTGTCTCGATCGATCGCCTAGGGCCAGGGTCGATTCGTTTTCACGCTCGACCTCCGCCGCGCGGTCGTTCGAAGACGATAAAGCAGGCTTCGAGCCAAAGAGCCTTAAAATCGTTAACGTCTTCGGAGGTATCTCTTTGTGCCAGGGCTTAGCAAGCACTACTCAAGATGTGAGGAGATACGTCTTTATAAATAGTTAACGGTCCATTAGAGAACAAAACATGTTTTCTTTCTCGACGGGAAAATGATTAACATCGTTTTTTAATAATAATCTTCAAAATATAGCAAGAGATGTGTAATGACGAAAGAAGGAAAATGAAGTACATGTTAAAACTAATTAACACCTGTGTTAAATTGCGTTTTTTAAAAGGCAACAGTGACCTATGTTCGACCAGGGTAAAAAATTATGTTCATAACTTGTAAGGAAAATAAGACCCAGTACACGGTTTCTAATTAATGAGAAGAGACCAGAAGGACATTACACGACAATTTAGGACTTACGCTAAACGATGAGTTGGCCTATTTCGTTTGAAACGACACATTGTTTAAACTATTTTATATAATGTATTAAGCACATAATTGTCTATAACAAGAAGAATAAATTAAACGCATCTCAGATCAGAATACCCTAAGATTAAATATCATATTGAAATATTACTGAAACGGCGAACAATAAAGAACAAGTTATTTTCAGTTCAGTGAAATCTTACACAACTAAATACCCTATATTGAGTGCCATCTTGGAAGGAAAAGTTGTTTGAAATAAACGAATAAAATGCGCCATAGTAGAAAAATATTGAAATAAGAAAGGATGATTAAAACAAATAATTGTACTCTAAAATATATACGTTTTGCGAGCAAAGAATGAAGCTTTTCCCACTGGAATAGTAAATTGTTCTACTGGTTCTTTCCACTCTACAAATTTCTGCAGCCCTGCCCTAAGATATTCATCTTGCGTTTGTTGATATTTGACAATAAAATGTTACGTGACAAAAAAATACACTGTCATATTTTCCAAACACACCCATTGCTATATTTAAGTTTTGTAAATTAAGAATGTTCGCGAGTACACATACTACATACTACTTATGAATACGCTAAAACGCTTCGTATAATTGTACCCTCCAGAGTGTGATAATACAAAAACCCACATTGCTATCAGAATAGATACAAATCTTCCTGACGTATTTCGCCTCGTCGTAATGGCGTAAAGGGAAGAAAACAATCGCTCAGGCGCAGCAATTTACGAGGTCATTTATCATGCGGGGGAGGGTCCGCGCGCGACTGCGGTTGGCAGGTGGGGGGGATTGGGTGTGGAGGGGTGGGTGGGGGGGGGGGACGGGGTTTGGGGGGGCCGGAAGTTGGCAATGGTGGTGGCGGTAAGTTGGTAAGGGGATGATAGTGGAGGTTAATGAAGGTGGTGCCGGCGGTTGGCGATTGTGATAGTAGTGCTGATGGAGGTAGAAGTGGCGTGGTAATTGTGGTAATGGCGGTGATGGTGACAGAAGCTGTCAAATCACAGAAGTATTGGCTGTGTCGAAATAGATTTGTGAAGACGCACGTTGCAGTTGTTGGACGCAGAAAGGCTAATGGATTATAACTCAAGAGCTCGGACTGTGGATGATAGGAATGTGTTTGATTTTCGATGTACGATGTCTACTATTAGTGGCAATACTTAAATAAATATGACAATGGGAGTAGATTCACACGTTCCACCATATTCGCCGTCAAGACTTTCTTTGTATTATCACCATTCTGATCATTGGCAGGCTAATACTTCCCTTTTCTTTATACCTGTCACATTCATGCTTCTTGTGGGAATTCTGATTTGGTGTTATTGACGTTCTTATAAGAAGAAATAAAAGAGGTCATCTTCGTCAACATATTAGCTTTATTAAGATCCCTTTTCAGCTTTTCTTCACATATATTTATAACCTGAAATTTGAACTGCTTGTATCGGTATTAATTGCCCCCCCCCCGTCGCAATTCATTTTTGCAATTTTATCTGCTATATGTTCCTTATCTTTTGCAATCATACAATGTGTCTTTCTGTATTGATTTTTTGTTTAATTTGAACTGCTACTAATCCTCCCGTTGCATTTCCCCCCTTTTTTGAAATTTTATCTGCTATCTGTAACTAAATACTTTAGATGTATCCATTAATTGTAATTTAGTTTTCTATATTATTGTGTATTTATTTATAATTGTGTTGTATCTTTCTGTATCTTGTAGACTGACGATGATGGCAAAGCCGTCGAAAGCCGGCTATCTTAATAAAGCTAATATGTTGACGAAGATGACCTCTTTTATTTCTTCTTCATGCTTCTTACTACGCACATCGGGATGTTCGTCGTACGCACATCGAGAGGCGGAGTTCCGCTGAGGGAGAAAATTGGAGGGGAAAATACCCGGATGGTGGAAGCCAGTGTGTAGGTGAGAGCAGAATCTCACTCTCTAGTAGTGGAGAAACCTCGCCACTTCCAATCCATCAATTAATCAATTATACCTTATTTTACGAGGCTCAGGCCATTAGGCTTGCTCTTCCGCCAGATCACACAATTTTTGCTACGTTCGTTTTGCCATCTAACAACGAAGGAAGGTATCACTCAGGTGACGAAACAGACAATTTGATTTAGCTCAGACACACCTTTTAGAATTGAGGATATTTTGCATGCAGTAAATCTACAACATGGGACATCCGGCTTTACTTTCCCTGCAAAGTGTACAAAATATTTCACCCTAAAAAATCCACGGCTTCCATCGGGTTTAAATGCACGTGTATATCAGCCCAATACGCTAAAGATTCAACCACCGCCACCTCCCGGGACTGACGCTCCGAATCAATAAATGCTCACTCACCCACTCACTATTCGTCCATTCACCCACACACTCACACACACACACACACACACACCACACACTCTCACACTCACACACACTCACACACACTCAACACACACACTCACACACATCACACACACTCACACACACACACTCACACACTCTCACAATCACTCACACTCACACACACACACACACACACACACACACACACTCACACACTCTCACAATCACTCACACACACACACACACCTCATACACACACACTCTCATACACACACACTCTCATACACACACACTCTCATACACACACACTCACACACACATACGCACTCACCCACCCACTCACTTACCCAACCAACCACCCACCCACTCCCATACTGTCCTGATTTTTCTGCGGGCCACCTAATTTCCCTCTAACTGTGTGGATGGGCGCCGTTGGTTGTCGCCATCAGTGTCGCGGCAAGCGCCACCCGTCGCAGCGTCGCCTGCTCCAGTGACGTCAGTCGCACGCGGCGCGCGAGGCGAGGCGAGGCGAGGAGCGGCGCTGGGGCCGGGCCCGTTCTTGCGGCCGAAGCGCTGGCTGGGGTCGCTTCTTGCTTGCGACCGCGTTGCGCTCCCGCCCGCCCGGCCCTCGCCTGCTGCCTAGTGCGCCCGCAGAGGCGCGCTCCCCCGAGAGCATTCTAATACGATGCACGTCGCACACGGTGACGCTTCAGGTACTTTTCAAAACGTGTGACAAATATTCTGTAATACACAGTTTGTACAGTAAATGATTGTTGATTGTTAGTGATTCCTGTCCTGCAATTGTTAAGGTCATTAGTCCCGTAAGCGTGGGGTCAGTTTCTTTCCTCGGGAGGTAGTGGTGATCTTCCCTCACTGGATAGCGTGATCCGGCGCCGAACTACCGTCCGCTTGCGGGATTTTCCCCAATCAGGTAGCTTTCTCTCGCAGGCTACCACCCAAGCTGTTAGCTTCCGTCTAGTCTTCCGGCATGTGGGATAGTGTAGTGCATGTTAGTGTAAGTAAAGGGTGAGAGTAGGACAAAGACGGGGAAGGAAAGATCGCGCGCGGTCCGTGGCCCGTTTGTTACGGTACTCCTCCGGCATTTTTCCGGAGAAACCACGGAAAACTACCGATCAGAGCAGCCGGTCTCTAGAATTCTCCGCCAGACAGCGACTGAATTGGACCTTTGCTAACAAGCTAGTGTCAAAAATCCTGCCATCGTCGGGAGTGGAACCTTAGGACCTTCCAGCCAGAGGCACTGCGGTGACATCAGTTGATGCCCTGAGCCACCTCTTGATGCGCACAGTAAAATTGGGAGTTTTGTATACCAGCTGAGAGGGCGCATGGCAGTAACTGTTGCCACTGTAGTGTATCTGACCAGGAGGTTCTAGAGTTCGAGTCCCAACGACGCGAGATAATAGAATAACAGCTACATTACGTAGCTAGGTCGAATTCAGTCTCTTGGCTAGAGGAGAATTCCAGCGTTATTCTAAACCCTTCGGAAGGCACGTTTCCTTAATAAGTCTATGCAATCTCTTGAAATCATTAATCTTAAGTCTCTTGTTAATTTAATTGTATTTGCAAAGTAAACGGCTCCGAAGAAATTAAAACCGTTCATCTGCAAAATGAGAATGGGATGTCATTTGTCTTGTCCACGATAACGATGATTAACAAAATTCGTTGTTCATCAAGTGTAAGTTAGACTTTTTTTGTTACTCTTCCTTTCCCGATATGTTACAATGTGTAACATTTAAAACCGCAATTCCTCTCGAGAAATACTATTTTGACCCTACTCCCCTTTTTAGTGAAAGGAAAAATTAGCTTTAGTAACCATTCGGTGAAATTTGAAATATATTTTAACAATTTTTTTAAATTAAAGAAGTTACAATTGCCGTCTATTTTAATCTTCCTTTTAATTAATAAAATACAATAAATACTATAAAATATATATTTCAATATTGAAATAAACAAAAATTGAATTTTAATGAAAGATACTGTAAGTTCTAATAAAACATAAATCGAATTTGCAAAATGCACATAAAGATCTTGTGAATGCTTTCACGTGTAATCACTCTGTCTCTCTTACAGCCGGAGCAATCAGGGTTATTCCTTATGCCGAAATCTAACAAATGAAACCTTTCAGGAACTTCTATTCCATTTTGAGAGATTTTTTGGGCACGACCACATCAATAGCACGGGTTGTCAGAAACGTGCAGAGTCCAGAATCTTTTAATATTTGGTGCAATATTCCACAAATTTAATTGTCTTTGATAATGAACCCTTAGCAATAATTGAACGTTTACTCAGACACAATATCCTAAATGGTTTATGATGAATCCACAGTTCTGGAACTGGCTGTTAGACGCGGGGTTTCAACTTGCAGCTATTTTCACATTTAAACAAACGATGTAAGTTTGGAATGTTATCGTTTACTGTCTTTTACACTTGCCATGCCGTTCTTTAACATCAGGTCTCCCCAACAAACTCGATTCTGGGTTACGTCATCACCAGGCGATATTTTTTCCCCTCACTCATCTCCTCCCCAATCAGACACATCGCTGGAGCCCCTGTGTGTCGCATGGAAATCTCAAAATCACCCCTTCTTCCCTACTAAAGGAGAGATATACAAGAACAAGTTGAAAAACAAATTGGTGATTATAACAAGAAGAAGAAGAATTCGATCCCAACATTTTGTCTCATTACTCTATGGATCATAATAGACCAGATCATATAATAACTCTCAATGAGCCAGACCTTTATTAATGTTGCTGTCCCTTCCAAGACGAACATGCAAAATGCATTCACTGAAGAAAATAAGCAAGCCAGTGATTTGGCATATCAAAATACAGAACTACTCGTGGCCACTGAGATCAGTGGCGAAAAGTGCGCGTCAGTGACTGAGATCAGTTTCACCTTTGAGTGCGAAGTATCACTGACGCCGCGTTTCGAGACCTTGAACCTTAATTTCTGAGGAACTTTGGCGATCGCCGACGTGTAATACTTCTATAAGAACGCTGAATGTAACAGAGATTGCTTGCTGATCTTAGATATCGCCAGTTTGTACGCTGGCTTCTATTACATCTAGTCTGGCTGCTAAACGACGGTACTGAATAGCAATAGGTGAAGGTTTTTTCCCACTGACGGAGGAGTTATATGGTGCAAACTGTGCATTAACTTGTGCTCTCCAAATTATTTATAAACTATTTATATTATTATTCAAGTTTAAGAAACTTTTTACTTTCTCGTATACATACGTATAAACGGGAATAATATACGTATTGTAGAGAAAGTTGTGTAATGTTGCGGAAAATCGATTTCGAGATTTCAACAGAAATACACGTTGTGGCGTCCCCTGATACCGATAGTGTTTTTTTTTAAACATCCGTCCGTCCATCCATCCGTCTGCCGGTCTGTCCGTCTGCCGGTCTGTCCGCCTGTCGGTCTGTCCGCCTGTCGGTCTGTCCGCCTGTCGGTCTGTCCGTCTGTCGGTCTGTCCGTCTGTCGGTCTGTTCGTCCGTCTGTCAATGTTAGGGAAAGTAGTGCAAGGAAGCGCCGTAAGGTAGCTGAACAAGCTTTATGGTGCTACCAACGTTATCCGTTTTGCGAGGTTTAACTCTTAGCAGTCGCTACATCTGCTTTAACTCTTAGCAGTCGGTCATGTTAGGTTGCTGGTCATGGACCTGTTATTTTTCAACTGTTATTAATAACAGCTATTACGAGTCAGCTGCTTTTGTGATAACAGTTATTGAAGAAAAGCTGTTAAGCCCACCTCTAGTCGGAAGCCCTTCCCGACTTGCGCTGGCCTTTCGTTTCCTTTGGGCTCGCGTGTCTGCGTGGGCGGCCGTGCGCGGCGCCGCGAGCACGCGCAGGTCACCCGTGCGTTGCGTGGGCGCCCAAAGAGCACGCGCTTCCCGCGGCCGCAGCATCCGCTTCCAAGGGACTCGTCCGCTCTTCTCTCACATCTCCACCCGGTGGCGAAGTCTCCGATACACCGCCTATATAGAGTGATTTTTGCTAAGGATGAGCCAAAGTGGCAGCTAGTGCTGGCAACATAACTGAAGGTTCTGTGGTCATTGTGCCCTTGAGCCCATTAGACTCCCTTCCCGCAATCGTTCGTTTGCAGTCGGCAAACTTGAAAATGGCATCGACTCTTCCTTTTGTGATGTCCTCGTCCGACAAAAATATAGTGCGCCACGAGAAATAATTGAAATTAGGAAGTGCAGTGTTATGTGCTCTTCTGTAAAAATTCTTTTTTTCTTTACATATTTATTGAATTTACTTTTTGTGTGATAAATAGGGAACGGATTTCCATTTTTTTTCAATTATATTTTTTAGAAATTAAAAAGAATATTCTGAATGAATTAGAACTACTTTTATTTTACATACTTTTACTTATTTTGGTGTAATTACATATTTTTACATATTTTATCAATTAATACATATTTCGCTACATTTTAATATACTTATACGTCGTAACGGAACGTTTCAGACGCGCGTTTGCAATATATGTTGCATAATCATCTTTCTTATCAATCAAATGTAATGCTACTTCGCTTCTACGACCACCATATCTTCGCCATGAATTGTCAAACTTACCTCCCCACCCCTTTACCGCTTACTCGAGGTAAAGGATGGTGGATTTTTGTGAACAAAAATTATTTTTAACTACATTCTTCCTTATGTTTCAAACAACACGTTCGTTACTCGTAACTAACAAATATTTTTTACAGTAAATTATCTTACCGCGCTGTTCGATTTGCAGGAATAGGTGTATACCCTTGAACCCTCTCCCCTGGGATCCAACACTCGCTACACGGTTGTACTATTCACTTGTATTCACCGGCTTCTCGTAAATATTAGAATATATACTATGAACGTACTTTATATTAGAATAAAATTCTTATATGTGAAGTTTATAGTACAATTACTTCGTAGAGATAGAACTTACTTTCAGCAACTCTGAATCCTTGTTAAGGACTGATCGGATTTTATTTTCGGGAAATGCTTGTAGAGAACAATTTTAAACACAATAATGTATTTTTATTGTACATATTTTCTGTTTTCTTACATGTTTTGGAAAAAATAAGCACATATATATGTACCTACATATTTTGCATTTTTTATTGCAATAAAATCCGTTCCCTAGTGATAAATATTATGGTTATTTTAAAACCGATACTGGAATGCGATATGGGTGCCCATGCACGTGGTTCCGGCCTTTGTGCTGTTGTGTGGCGAGCTGTGATAGAGAGCTTTTTATTTACATTCGTGGTAGTTTCCTTTTACTGATTGTGAGAGCCTGTTAAGAGATTTTCCAGATATGAAATGAAATTTGAATATTTCCTGGACTCGCGTACGTTCCTTAGCGAAACTTTTTAGACTTCTGCATAGGGATGTTTTCACTGGAACCTTAGCACTTTACGAAGGGGTGTGTCTGAACAGCTGTCGCGGCGGAGGGATACTTCTCTGAATTACACGTGATGTTCACTTGTTTAGCAAACTGTCACTTCGGCTCATCCTTAGGAAAATCGTTCTATACCGCCAGTATTTTTGCGAGCACATGAGCATAGATGATCAACCCAACACTCGCGCTAAGGCTGGGTTGAAGGTCAGTCTAATGTTGGCTCGCGGTTTCTGGGAGGGAAATTATCGAGAAACGTGAGACAACTTTTTGAATCAACGACATCTATTCTTCAAGTATTCGCTTGTAGTGCCCGTCCCTCCCTAGTTTACAAACTTTGCTCTCCCCTCTCCATTCTGCCTTCCGAGCTATTCACTCAACTTTTTCATAGGGGTGGGCAAAGGATTTGATTAACATTAGGTTTTTTCCATTCTGTAGTCCTCGCGGCACGGACTTTTCTAAATAGACAAATATGCTAGACCCCCCAACGTATTTTTATCCACAGAGCGTGTTGAAGAGGGCCGACGCGGGCCAGTCTTGCGAAGGAAGGCTTTGGCCCGGGCTTTGGCACGGGCAGTGGGCCACAATGAGGCGATGTGTTTATATGATATAAAATAAGAAGTATGTATGGAAAAACGGGGCCAGTTTATGCTAATGCATGGAAATATTACGCTTCAAAAATAATAATAATAATAATAATAATAATAATAATAACAATAATAATAATAGACACAGTTATTGAAACAATTAAATAGGAATTCACTTTTCAATTTCTTTTTTATTTTACCATTTTGGATAAAGTAAGATAATGACGCTGCTGCTCAAATGAAAGAGTAAAATATCTCTTTTTGGTACCACTTAATTATTACAAACGTTTCTGAATGAAATTAAAATAATACTTTATCCAAAAAAAATGTGCAAGTTAATTACAGTGCATACCGTTAACTCCGTAACATATTGCAAATCGTATTAAGTTCATTAAAAGAGGTCAATAATAAAAACATTACTATAATTGTTTTTCGTATTCCTCTTTACTTTTTCCGTTACTCGTTCTTCGTTACTTACCGTTACTCGTTCTCCAATATTTCATAAACAAAAGTGTCACCGATTAAAGAAGTTAAGTTTGAAAAACCATCCGATAAGTAATGTTTTCTTGTTTTCCCGCGGTAAAGAAGATGCTCGTTTACATGAAAACTTCTCAAACTTGAAGAAAGTCAACGGGATTTCACAAGCAATGTGTGAAGCATCTTCCCTTTATCGTTATTCTTTTCAGATTTCATCTCCTTCCTAGGGCGCCATTCCAAGGCGAATGCAAGCTGAAAACGCGCAACAAAAAAAAAAAAAAAAAAAAAAACCACAAACACGCACAAAAAAAACACTGTAAACGCGCGGAATGGCATAGCGGCCCACGAGCGCTCCCGGGCCCTTTTCTATCAGCGCCTTGCGTAGGCCGGGGCAATCACCGCCTCTCAGCATGTCAGCCTCAGTAAGCGAGAGATAACAGCTGTCACACGCCTCTGGAGGTCAAGCGAGAAACATCCCATTCGTACCGCTGAGCTCAAAACGCTCCGGAAAACAGTTTCTCGTTCGTAACTAAAATGTTAATGGAGCAGCAATCATCACAGAAAGTGATTAATCGAATTACCAACTAGTTTTCGCAATAGCGATCTGTCGCCTTTTTGATTGATTGATTGATGTTTTCGTGGTTCCGGGCGCGTCAAGTGCTTCGGTCATTAGTCCCGTTATTGTAGTGCATGTTTTTCTCGGGAGATGGCGGTGATCTTCTCCCGCTGGATGGCGAGATCCGGCACCGACCTACCGTCGGCTAGTGGGGTTTCCCCCTAACCAGGACTCTCCCATCAGCGGAGTACCGCTCCAACCGGGACACGCTCTAAGCTCCCGACCGGTCTCCCGCAATATGTGGTAGTGCAGTGCATGTTAGTATAAGTGTGTGTGTGTGTGTGTGTGTGTAAGTGGAGAGGATAGGACAAGGAAGAGAAGGGCAGATCGCGCGCGGTTCGTGGCCCGTTTGGTAGGGTACTGCTCCGGCATTCGTCTAGTGTTGATCGGAGAAACCACGGAAAACTACCGATCGGAGCAGCCGGTCGCTAGAATTCTCCTCCAGACAGCGACTGAATTCGACCTAGCTTAAATGCTAGTGTCGAAAATCCTACCGCCGTCAGGACCTAGGACCTCCCGGTCAGAGGCGCTGCAGTGACATCAGTTGATGCACTGAGCTAACGCTCCCGGTTGTGATTGTGACAGTGATTCCGCTGGAAGGTGAGTCTCGCCGCCGAGCTACGCGTCGACTTGCGGGGAAATTACGATTCCCCTTCTAAAACTATTTCTTCATTTAACTAAAATACTCAATCACTAAAATGACGATTTTGGAAAATTTTAATTAAATTAATAATGACGCACCCAAGGGAAAGGCATTTCAGGCATCTGCCCCCAGAAGCCCACTCCACGTATATTATATTGTTTTTAGTAATATTCTTTTATGACGAGTCATTCAGTGTCATCATTGAATAAGTTTTATAAATATAAATCGCAAAACAAAAATAAACTTTAAATTCAGTGTGAATAAAAACATATTTAAATGAAAACGTCAAATCGGCTCATCAGTACACCTAGTACACCATTCCACAAAAATCATGTGTGCTCCATTATTAAATTGATGTCTTAAAGTAATAAAGATGTGACTCACTGCTGAATTTACGTTTTTATCAGAATAATTTTTATTTTATTTTTATTTTTTTACGTCAAAAAAAAAACAGTTAAAAGCTGCGTATGACATGCTATGGGGAAAAGTGAATTGTGTGCACATTTTCAAAATTCTGTGATCCCTACACTAAGTCATATACTACTTAAATTTTGAATTTTGAAAGGGAGAAAAAAAAAAAAACTCCCATGTAATGAAATATATTTTCAAGGATAAACAAGCAATAAATTTTGAATTTTGCCCTATTACATGAATCAAGTCCTAAGATCCAACGTCCTGTCGCATTTCCTGATAGTGTTACGGGATGATTATAAATGGCAGGAGTTAAATGTGACAGTAGGTATAATGCATGTATAAACTAATTTTTCTTGAAAGTATGAAAATAGCACTTTTCAAATCATTTTTTAATTCGTCTTCAATTATACTATTCTTATATTTGAAGTTTCCCCGTAAGATCTGGATCCGCTTGTGCGCAGGCCAACCTCCAGTGCTATCGGTTTTGCCTTGGCCCCACCTCCCCCACCCCTACCTCCGCCACGGCCATCGCCGCTGCCGACGCTCTCCTGTTTACGTTGGCCTCGGCGGCGTACGAGTTTCCGCTATTTTCGCCCAGCCCCCCTCCCCTCCCACTTCCCCTTCGCCTCGTGCGTTCTCACTCTCCTCCACGCCCCGCCCCGCCCCACCACGCTCCACCGCACCGCGCCGTCTGACTGCCTGCGACCCGCCATCTCGGCCACTACGTAGCTGTCAAGGTTACGCACGGATAAATCTGTGGCTGTGTTTATTATTGATACGTTTAATTCATGATTATTAGTAAAGTTCAAGTGCAAGTCATTGACTTCAAAAAACAAAAAAAAATTAGCGGATTTGTTTATTAATTCGTTAAAAAGCATTCTTTTAAAAATGTGTGTGGTTGTCGGTCTGTCGGATGGTTTGTGTGGACTTATCTGTGGAACAGCAAAACCGATATGTTTGTGGTTTTCACAGGAAGGTATAGTATTTGGACAGACATAATTTAGGCTACATTTTAAAATTTATCTTATACTATATAATAGTGAATGTTGATTTTGTATGCAAATTTGCGGTATACATCTGAAACACCTTTCGCACACTTGGTGTTTGAAAACGGAAAATGGTCATTGGATACAATAAATATCCGTGCTTCCCATCCGTACTTCATTCAAAACAGAATTTATGTGCGCGTTCGTTCAGTTTTTCGCGAATATATCGAAAACTGAGAACATTGCCATAACGAGTTTCTGAAATTCCATAAAATGACTCACACTTTTATTCATACCGAGAACGCGATTTGCCATCGTGTAACTGACGATGAGAACACTATATTTTTCTATGGCGTTACCGGGAGCGGTAGCTCAGTGCATCAACTGATGTCACTGCAGCGCCTCTGTCCGGAAGGTCCTAGGTTCGAGTCCTGACGGCGGCAGAATTTTCGACACTAGTTTTTCAGCTTGGTCGAATTCAGTCGCTGTCTGGAGGAGAATTCTAGCGGCCGGCTGCTCTGATCGGTAGTTTTCCGTGGTTTCTCCGATCAACACCAGGCGAATGTCGGAGCAGAACCCTACCAAACGGACCGTGCGTGATATTTCCTTCCCATTGTCCTATCCTCTCCGCTTACACACACACACTTACACTAACATGGACTACATTACCACATATCCCGGGAGACCGGTCGGGAGCATAGAGCTTGTCGCGGCTGGGGCGGTGCCCCGCTGGTGGGAGAGTCCTGGTTAGGAGGAAATCCAAGGAGCCGACGGTAGGTCGGCGCCGGATCTCGCCATCTAGCGGGGGAAGATCACCGGATGATTTTTTTTATCATTTGTAGATTTACCACTTGTAAATTAAGTGATGCATATTGACCTTTGAAATTTTAGCTAGTATGTCTCGTTTCTTGATAGCAACAGGACAAATGTGTAACACACACTAGCAATCTACATCTATTTAGACATTTGGGGGAAAAGTATGAATTCTCTCTCGGAACTCCAATATTTAACATAATTAAAAATCCTAAAAACAGTGATTATCGAAATAAAATAAAATTCACGCTGCCTAATAAATTAATTTGTTTTAAATGTTATAATATTGGAATAAAGTAAGAAATTATTTGCGACTCTTATTCTAATTGCAAGCAGGTTCAGGCGTAGACTGTGATTATTCTCTAGAATGTGAGTTCAATTGTAAATATGTTTACATTTAAAATTAATCAGTTTATGAGGGTAAATCGATAACAATGTTGTTACAAAGTTCAAAATGAGATTTCCCTTTTGCTGCTACTCGGTCAATTCTGAACTAATGTATCTGATAAGAATCCAGAAACATCACTGCGAGGTCGATTGTCAAACGAGTGCCATAATGAGAACCGACGAATACTCGTTTCGTTTTTACCAGAATCGTCGATGATTGACCAGAAGTTAGGACGTTTGACCTCGTTGTGTATCGGACAGGTTAAATATGTGAATCCGTATAGAATGGTTACCCACCAACAAACCGGTTAAATATCTCGGACTTCATCTAGTCACCAAACTAAACTGGAAGCAACACATAGATAACAAACTAATTCAAGCCAAAATAAAATTACTGCAGTCAAAACCATTAATTCACAGAAATAGCTCGGTACCATTGAATTCCTCCATATTAATATTCAAAACAGTCATAAGACCTCTACTACTGTACGCCTGCCCCATATGGATCAACGCCTCCAAAACCAACATTAACAGAATTGAAGTAATATAAAATCATTTTCTTAGAACAATTGCCAACGCCCCATGGTTCGTATCCAACCTCCAACTTCATAAGGAATTTAACCTCGAACCGTTATCACAGCATATAGCCTATCTCTCCACTAACTTTTACTCCAGCTTAAATCAAATCCCCTCCCTGGTGCCTTTCAGACTCCGTAAAAATTCCATCCATCAAACCAAAATTACAAATAAATACCCCTACCATTAATTTCTCATCAAATTCGTCGAATTGGAACCTGATTAGAGGACCCACTAGGGATTCCTCTCCCATTGTAATAGTTGTAAGTTAATTGTAAGTTAATAATAAGTTAATTTTAAATTAGTTAATAAGAAATCAACATATATGTAAAGTTGTTAACAACTAATCTGTGTACCTACCATCAAAACCAATAAATTGAAAAAATGTGAATCCGTCACGACACATTCGTGTATTCTCAAAAACCTCTTTGCTGATCGTCAAGTACTCGAGACTTCGTCCTAGAGTGATCCAAAACGCTTACGTCCATGTCAGGAAGATATCTTCGCGAGGTGCGGTATTTTCAGTTTTAAACAAAAAAAGTTATTTTCTGAAACAAATTATAAAATTCTATTTCTCAGGTATTAAGTTAGCAAATTTTTTTTAAGTACTACATCAAACAATATACATGGCACCCCTTACTTAGCATTTGGAAGTCAATTGAAGTAACTTCTCTTAAATACTATAAATGATATTAAATATAGAATTAAATATTGATTGTTACGTAATATTAAAACCAACAATATATTAACGGGTACAATAACCTGGTGTGATAGGAAACTAAATTTCTGAAACCTTCTAATTTTTTTCTTTGTTGAATTTGAAATAGTTAAAAAACGCAACCCCCTGATTCGGTTTTCAATGTGTACTGTTCTGTCTCATTTGAGCAACATATGAATCAGATTATAGAGCCATAACATAACTATATTTTCAAACATTTGGAGTAAAGAATACAAAATAAGGTATAATTACAGCATATGAGACAATTTTGAAATACACTTACTTGACAGGTAAATGTAACTCCCCATAAAATTAATATAACTCAACATCGTGTTGTATCATTGTTTAAGTCAGTGCGCGTTATCAGCAATTACAGTAGATGATAGTTTAACGAACATTTCCCATGTTGCTCTCCCAGTTTTAATTGGATTAACCCTTCACTTGGGTACTAGTTCATTAACTGCGATATAATCATATGAACTTGCTAGTATAATTTTGTAAAATAAATTGGGTTTGTGAAAATGATATCGTCACCATGTCTCTCAGAACTACGAAACTTCTGCACCGGGCAAAGTCGTTTCAGTACAACAGTTTCCGTATGGTGTAAAGAGAATGCTCACATTCTACGCCTGAACCCGCTTGCAATTAGAATAGGAGTCGCCAATAATGTCTTGCTTTATCAGTGAATTTTACTCACAGTCAACCCGTGGAGAGGGTCGTTATTGAAAATGCGGGTTTGTGTAAGATAATGTTTAGTTTATAACTTAACATACCTTATGTTTTACTTCCTAAAGAAGGGGTTTCCAACTTGCAAATCCTCAAGGGCCGCAACAAAAACCTTTACTATGTTTGCGGACCAAATTGACATTCCTAGGGCGATCCATACGTGACCCCCCCTCTTCTTGATCTCTGGAGGTTTGCTTGGCTGCTCTGAAACGTAGGAGAGGGGATGGAACCATTCTAGTTATCAGGCCCTACGATGCAGAATGCAGGGAAGCCCACTGGGATGATTTTGAATTTTTGAATTTACTAGAAAAAAGTTTCGTAACCCTATAATGGCCTTTGTTACATATGTGTAACAATATTTCTAGTTCAAATATGTAACAACTCGTAATTGTAAATTTTTGCACCAATTTGCTAATTTTATTTCTTCAACAGACACATACAACCTAAATGAAACATATCAGCAAGTTTTTTTCATCCTTGAATACCAGATGTCGATTTAGCCGTGATCTCTGAGGCATTGTATACTCCTGGCCAAGGTGTACATGACTTGCGTCGGTTTGAATCTTCATCTAAAATCATGCTTAGCTGCTATATGTCTGTGGTTATGTCAGAGGGAGAAGCCGGTGTAAAGTAAACGGTGGCCGGTGTAAAGCAGATGGGGCATATGCGACTCAGTTCTAACGGTTTTACTTCTTCTTATAGAAAAAAATGCTCATATAGACACGGTTTGTTGATTGATTGTTAGTGATTCCGAGCGCGTCAACTATGTAGGTCATTAATACCTTAAGTGTAGTGAATGTTTTCACCGGGAGGTGGCTGTGACCTTCCTTCACTGGGTGACGAGATCCGGCGCCGACCTATCGTCGACTAGCGGGGTTTTCCTTAACCTGGTATCTCCCATCAGTGGGGCACCGCCCCAGCCAGGACAAGCTCTAAGCTCCCGACCGGTTTCCCTGCATGTGTGGTAGTGTAGTGGATGTTGAGAGAGAGAGAGAGAGGGAGAGAGAGAGAGTGTGTGTGTGTGTGGATAGGTCAATAAGAGGAAGAAAAGGTCGCGCGCGGTCCGTGGCCTGTTTGTTAGGGTACTGCTCCGGCAATCGCCCGGTGTTTATCGGAGAAACAACAGAAAACTATCAGAGCAGTCGGCCGGCAGAATTCTCCTTCAGGCAGCAGCTGATTTCGACCTAGTTGAAAAGCTAGTGTCGAAAAGCCGGCCGGCGTCGGAGCTCGAACGTAGGATCTCCCGGTCATAGGCACTGCAATGCCATAATTTGATACACTGAGCCACCGATCCAACGGCTTGTGCTTTGAAGCGCTCTAGTAGTAAATTTTTAGCAACACAAACATTGATTAGCGCTAAATGTTGCAAAAACTTGCTGCCAGAGGGCTCCAACGTCTCCTGAGCGCGCTCGAACGCGACAACAATGATCGAGCGCTATGCGCACAAAATTACCCTGAGAATTATAGGGTTCAATCTACAACTAACCTATTTTTATTTTAAGAGGGTGTTGCTTTTGGGCGAGGCGCGTGCGCTAGTGGTACAATGTTCTCGCGCGATATGGATGCAAAGGACTTTCACGCCTTACTAATAACTTGAGCCCGGAAGTTCAGGCAGTTATTTTAGCAGAAATAGGCAGGGAAAATGGCATTTAGTTTCATTAAAATGTGCATTAAAAAACATTTATTCTATCTAAATCTGCAGCGCCTCTGACCGGGAGGCCCTAGGCTCGAGTCCTGACGCTGACGGCGGCAGGATTTTCGATATATATATATATATATATATATATATATATATATATATATATATATATATATATATATATATATATATCCAACTTTATCGCGATCGGTGTCAGGAGAAAAGAATAAGCAAAACAATGTTCAAAAGTCAAAACTAGGTATCAGAAATGAAAATAGGCAAAAAAGGCAGTATAAAAAACGACTAAACCAACCCCAGAAATACAATTAAGACTCTACTATTGTTAAAACTCATGAAGTAGTTACAGAAACAAAAGGACATTTTGCCAAACCTCTGGACTCTTCTATTAACGTTTCGCGGCCACAATAAATGGCACCGCGGGCCGCCAGTTGGACAACCCTCTGCAGAAGAGTATATGCTCTGTGATCAATGAATGTAAGAAATAATGAACGCCATCTACAGTAGACTCCGGTTATAGTGAACGTCTTGGGACTAACATTTTCAGTTCACTATATCCGATGATGTCAAAATTAAACAGAATTTCTCCATAATGATTAATTTTATTAAAATAGAGATACAGCAAAACACATTAACAGCACGAACTGAAAATTTCGATATCTTTGTTTGCTTCGTACTTTTTCATTAGTAATTTCTCTAGATCCTTCTTCAGAATTCGTGTTCTCTGCATAATTGATTCTACATTGGCATCTGTGCCTAAGTATCGTAATGCAATCTTGACACTATTCAATGCCTCTTCCACTGTTGGAATTCAAGCTGCCTAATGTTGTAATTTGTGGCACTGAGGTGATATATTCTTTTCCGGGAGAGAATTATTTTCCAAGACGTATTTCCTAGGTTCGCTATAGCCGAGGTTCAGGTTCACTATAGCCGCATTTTCTTATCCTTTTTTGTAATTAAGTGAAATAGGATCAGTGTTCAGTTCACTATAACCCAGAGTTCTCTATATTCGAGTTCACTATAATCGGAGTCATCTGTATCACAGTCATTATACTATTTCTCTTTGTTATAATAATTTTATCTTCTAATTTTTAGAAATATATAACATTTTTCTCTTGTCCAAAATAAAGGAGCTCGATCGATTATTTTTTTTGATTTAAATATCGCTTTACGTATACATGGCAAAGATCTGTGTTAAGAACTGATGTTAGCTACTTTAATTATTTCCATACTTGAAATACCGAAATATAATTCAACAAACAAACCCTCCCTGACTACTAGTTTTTGCAACTGCAAACATTGTAATCATTTTACTTTTCATTTTCCTCGAGAATAATTTAAAATAAGTGATTCCTAATGTTGTTTAAGATGGTATGAATACAGTGCTGTATGTTACTTAGAAAATGTTGCAACTTCAACGGCCAGCAAATCCATTATCGTGTTTTGTTACTGGAAGGATTTCGTCGACTGATTTGCTATTCGGCCTTTCTCCACTTCGCACATTCCTCGTCCTTCACTCACGCCGTTTCTTCCTTCTCTCCACACACCCGTCTCTCAAATCCACCTCCGTCATCAAGACCTTTTAACAGGAAGACGCGCGTAAACAGAGTCCGAAACAAAGCATCGGCTGTTCTCTCCAAGTCGATTCGTTACATACACATCCTCGTCGTCACTGTAGGGTTAGCGTTCCGTCTGAGATGCTGCTGCCGATTTTCGACATCAGAGCTACGTCGAATTCAGACGCGGACTGGAGGAGCATTCTAGCGGCCGGCTGCTCTGATCGGAAGATTTCCGTGGTTTCTTCAATCAACGCCAGGCGAATGCCGGAGTGGTACCCTAACAAACGGTCCATGCGATCTTTGTTTCCTCCTATTTGTCCTATCCTCACTTATATACACTGACACTAATTTACACAAGCACTATATTATCACCATGTCGCTGGATCGGTTGGGAGCTTATGACACAGGTCGGTGTTTCGGTGGAGAAGATACCCCTGCAGGGCGACGTTTGGGTCGCATCGGATCCCATCATCCAGAGGGGGGGGGGTAACGCCCACCTCTCGAATCAACGTTCGCTGTTCTAATGAAAGTAGCTGTTGACCTGCCCGGAGACATCAATCAATCCTTCCACCATACAAAACCATACATCTAGCTTGCCGAAGGGGAAAAAAATTTTAATAGCTTCATAGACTGCAAACGTAGCTGTTGACCTGCCCGGAGACATCAATCAATCCTTCCACCATACAAAACCATACATCGTAGCTATGACCGAATATGCTAGGGGCTGAACATAATAAATAATTTTCAATAGCATTCCAAATGCTGACTCCCCAGAACACTTAAGTAGTGCATCGTTCATAGACTGCAATACGTAGCTGTTGACCTGCCCGGAGACATCAATCAATCCTTCCACCATACAAAACCATACATCATAGCTATGACCGAATATGCTAGGGGCTGAACATAATAAATAATTTTCAATAGCATTCCAAATGCTGACTCCCCAGGACACTTAAGTAGTGCATCGTTCATAGACTGCAATACGTAGCTGTTGACCTGCCCGGAGACATCAATCAATCCTTCCACCATACAAAACCATACATCATAGCTATGACCGAATATGCTAGGCTACAAATAATAATTTTCAATAGCATCCGAGACATCAATCAATCCTTCCACCATACAAAACCATACATCATAGCTATGACCGAATATGCTAGGGGCTGAACATAATAAATAATTTTCAATAGCATCCCAAATGCTGACTCCCCAGAACACGTAAGTAGTGCATCGTTCATAGACTGCAATACGTAGCTGTTGACCTGCCCGGAGACATCAATCAATCCTTCCACCATACAAAACCATACATCATAGCTATGACCGAATATGCTAGGGGCTGAACATAATAAATAATTTTCAATAGCATTCCAAATGCTGACTCCCCAGGACACTTAAGTAGTGCATCGTTCATAGACTGCAATACGTAGCTGTTGACCTGCCGAGACATCAATCAATCCTTCCACCATACAAAACCATACATCATAGCTATGACCGAATATGCTAGGGGCTGAACATAATAAATAATTTTCAATAGCATTCCAAATGCTGACTCCCCAGAACACTTAAGTAGTGCATCGTTCATAGACTGCAATACGGGCTGAATTCAAAAACCGGAGACATCAATCAATCCTTCCACCATACAAAACCATACATCGTAGCTATGACCGAATATGCTAGGGGCTGAGCATAATAAACAATATTCCAACAGCATTCCAAATGCTGACTCCCAAGGACACGTAAGAAGTGCATCGTTCATAGACTGCAATACGGGCTGAATTCAAAAAATCAGGTGTTGAGGTAAATGAATTTTAAGTTCTCTCCTTGTATAGAAATGTATCATTCTTGTCACATTTTTGCCATTTGTTGGTGAAATACAGTGTGTGGTACACCGCTGGATACAGTGGCATAACGTTCGGGCCCGCAAGGCTTGCAATTCGGGCGGGCCGAGGTAAACGAGGGCATCTTTTTAGGCTGAAGGTTTTGCGATTGGAAGAAATATTAATTTCTTGATACTTTCTATGACACTTTGCGATAGTACATATAATAAATGATTAACAACAGTATCTTCCATAAAAGACCAATTTTTCTGCCTCGGTAGCTTATATATTTGTTTATTAAATCAATAAAGGTAAGCATTTCATTTACATTTTATAACAGTCTTCATTTCATAAAATTAAGTATAAAGGCAGTTTTTTTCACTATTAGTTATAAGCACTTTATCGTTGTTCACAATAAATTCAACACAAACTGTCTTTCGATTTTGTTTAGGTTAGCTACATTGGTTGGCTAACTTATGGCATTAGGTAGGCTACATAATCATAGACTGATGAATATGTATTTCGTAAAGGATATTTTTATCATTTAAGGTACTAACACTACTTGTGTTTGATTTTGACACTTTTATTAAGAACCGGATAAATGTTCTGCGGGCGGGTTCCCACACATTTCGTTACGCTTCTGGCTGGAAGGTTGACCGATCTGCTATTCCAGAGAGTGCATGAACTCAGAATTCGTTTTAATTTTTTTTTAAATTTGAGTTGTGCCACTATGGCAGTCCACGCGCGATGTATTGGTGAAGTAGCACAAACATCCGGCGGCCTTAACGTGCTGCGAGTATCGCAGGCGGGTGCGTTCAGAAATGTGCACCTTCAGGAGATCGCTTCACCTTGCAGCCCACGCGAAACGCGAGCCCTGCCGGCCCAAGTGCCTGCCACACGTGCGTCGCTGCAGCAGCGACCTCGATTGATCTCGACGCCTCCCTCGCTTGGCGTCTTTGTTCTCCCAGCACCAGGGCTTTGCGTGCGTTTGTGGTACGTCTGGTTGAAAGCAAATTTAGATGAAACGTATTTCTGGGGTTTCCTTGTCGTTCCTTCGAGAAAAAGAAATATTTATAAAAAAATGAAATATTTTTGGTTTATGTACGTTCGTTTGATAATGGTTTTAGAAGAATGGAAACGCCAAAAAAAATGTTTAAAAACGTTTCTGAAGTAGTTACTTCTTTCGGTCACCCGTACTAACAACAATAATTCGTAGCCTTCATCATTGTTATTTTTATTTGTTTATTGGAGCACATAAGATGGCCGCACATAAGATCTATATACTATTAAACAATTATGGAATATTACCCCTTTGAATTTTCCGTAGATGAGAATATCAAAAACACACATCACTTCCTTCAACAATAAATCTGATAAATGGATTCTGAAATCCATTTGTGGAATGAAATATGACATCAACTTCAAGGTTTCATACATTTTTAATTTTGAAATAAAGAAAATACTTTTTTTTAAATGTTCAAAATTGAGTAGCATTGAATTTGGCTGAATCATTTATTGAAGAAAACGTCAAATTTACGTTTTTCAAAAAAACAACTTTCTTGACCGAATTACAGTTCTCTTGATTTGGTTCTGCAACCATTCAAATTTTGGTGATCATGACTCATGGGATAGGAGGGGTTTAGTACTAGGGGAGCCTCGAAATAAGGAAAACCTGTAGGGCAAGTCAGGAAAATAACAATAAAGTCAATAGAGAATGTCGGCAAGATATTCATTGACACATCGCTACGCTTAGAGCTGCAGCAACAAATCATACTAGATGTCAATTCTGTGAAACCTGTGAGTTAAATTTCTCCAGATATCTCTCCCAGCGGGAACCGGCCAGCTGAGACAATCTAACAAGCTCCCGACTAATCTTCCGACAAGTATCGTAGTGTAGTGGGTAAGTGTCAATGTGAATAACTAAGGGGGGAGGATATGACAAGCAAGAAGAAGAAAAGATGGCGCGTGGTCCGTGGCCCGTTTTAGAGGTCTTGCTCCAGCATTTACCTGGTATTGACAGGAGAATCCAAGGAAATCTACAGCTTGACAGCATCAGACCGCTAGGATTCTCCTCCATGGAGCAGCAGACATCGACCTAGCTAGTGTCGAAAATCCAGCATACTCGGCTCTCTAACCCTAGGACATCCTGGTGAACATTTTCAGAACAACGACGGTGCTGCTGCGAACATATCATAGCCTGCTCCTCTCCTCGATCGCACCGTGCCGCCTGGAATAAACATTCCCTGCATCCATCCGACCGTCGATCTCCGCCCCGGGGGAATCCCCGCGCTGTGGAAGCGATGCATCTGGCGCCACGCGAGGACCAGCGCTCGTGTCAAAAGCTGCTCGCGGACGCTGACAGCTGCGACGCGCGCGTCACGCCCACCACCCCCGCCACAAGTGCTGCCACCGCTTCCACCCCGCCACCTCCCCCCCACAAGTGCTGCGACCGCTTCCACCCCGCCAACGCCCCTGCCACTACTGCTGCCACCGCTCCCACCCCGCCAACTCCCCCACCACAACTGCTGCCACCGCTTCCACCCCGCCACCTCCCCCGCTCCAACTGCTGCCACCGCTCCCACCCCGCCAACTCCCCCACCACAACTGCTGCCACCGCTCCCACCCCGCCAACTCCCCCACCACAACTGCTGCCACCGCTCCCACCCCGCCAACTCCCCCACCACAACTGCTGCCACCGCTCCCACCCCGCCAACTCCCCCACTCCAACTGCTGCCACCGCTCCCACCCCGCCACCTCCCCCACCACAACTGCTGCCACCGCTCCACCCCGCCAACTCCCACCACAACTGCTGCCACCGCTCCACCCCGCCAACTCCCCACCACAACTGCTGCCACCGCTTCCACCCCGCCACCTCCCCCGCTCCAACTGCTGCCACCGCTCCACCCCGCCAACTCCCACCACAACTGCTGCCACCGCTTCCCACCCGCCACCTCCCCCGCTCCAACTGCTGCCACCGCTCCCATCCCGCCAACTCCCCCACCACAACTGCTGCCACCACTCCCACCCCGCCAACTCCCCCACCACAACTGCTGCCACCGCTCCCACCCGCCAACTCCCCCACCACAACTGCTGCCACCGCTCCCACCCCGCCAACTCCCCACCACAACTGCTGCCACCGCTCCACCCCGCCAACTCCCCCACCACAACTGCTGCCACCGCTCCCACCCCGCCAACTCCCACCACAACTGCTGCCACCGCTTCCACCCGCCACCTCCCGCTCCAACTGCTGCCACCGCTCCCACCCCGCCAACTCCCCCACCACAACTGCTGCCACCGCTCCACCCCGCCAACTCCCACCACAACTGCTGCCACCGCTCCCACCCGCCAACTCCCCCACACGCTGCCACCGCTCCACCCCGCCAACTCCCCACACACTGCTGCCACCGCTTCCACCCCGCCAACCCCCACCACAACTGCTGCCACCGCTCCACCCCGCCAACTCCCCACCACAACTGCTGCCACCGCTTCCACCCCGCCAACTCCCCCACCACAACTGCTGCCACCGCTCCCACCCCGCCAACTCCCCCACTCCAACTGCTGCCACCGCTTCCACCCCGCCAACTCCCCACCACAACTGCTGCCACCGCTCCACCCCGCCAACTCCCACCACAACTGCTGCCACCGCTCCCACCCGCCAACTCCCCACCACAACTGCTGCCACCGCCTCCACCCGCCAACTCCCCACCACAACTGCTGCCACCGCTCCACCCCGCCAACTCCCCCACCTCAACTGCTGCCACCGCTCCCACCCCGCCAACTCCCCCACCACAACTGCTGCCACCGCTCCCACCCCGCCAACTCCCCCACCACAACTGCTGCCACCGCTCCCACCCCGCCAACTCCCCCACCACAACTGCTGCCACCGCTCCACCCCGCCAACTCCCCACCACAACTGCTGCCACCGCTCCCACCCCGCCACTCCCCACCACAACTGCTGCCACCGCTCCCACCCCGCCACACTCCACCCCACCACAACTCAAGCTGCCACCGCTTCCACCCCGCCACCTCCCCCGCCACTGTCTCCGCCGGCGCCGCCAGCCGCCGCTACACAGCATCCTCTGCCACTGCCGCCACCGTCTTCGCCAACGTCATCGCTATTGTACCGTCGCTGCTTCTGTCGCCATCATCGCCGCCTCCCCTGCTGCCACCTCCACCACCGCCTGCACCGCCGCCACTTCCACCCCTGCCGCAGCCACAACTGCTGCCACCGCTTCCACCACCGCCCCCCCCCCCCCCGCCACAACTGCGGCCACCGCTTTCACCGCCACACCCGAGCAACAACTGCTGCCACCGCGTCCACCCCCGCCACCTCCCCCGCCACAACTGCTACCACCGCTTCCACCGCCGGCTCCGCCATTGCCGCCTTCGCCGTCGCTACCGCCGCCGCCGTTGCCTTCACCGTCACCGTCTCCACCGCCGCCGCCACCGCCACCGTCTCTATCGGCTCCACCACCACCACCACTGTGTCCGCCGCTTCCTCTGCTGCTACCATCGCCACCTCCACCGCCACCGCCGCACGGTGGTTTGAAAGGCGAAAAAAGCGGACAAAAATCATTTTTTCAAAATCGTCCAATTTGCTTCATTCTAGCATACATGAAAAGAGAAATGTCCAATGCTTTATATCTTATACTATATTTAGTTATTTTCTTGTCCATTGTTGTGTATAACGCGCGTGAAAACGGGGGATTTATAAGTGTCTGGACGGCCATAAATTCATCCCATTTTAGAATCCTCATTTCTCGGTTACTATTAAACTTATTAAAATAATTTTTTTTCTTGTTACTCTTTAATACTTTATAACTACATTTCTTGTAAAAACAAAATTTATCACTTTCACATAAGTTGTAAATAAATTCTTCAAATCAAGTCTGTTAGAAGCACCATTCTACTTGCGTTCCTTGACTTACAAAAAAATGTACGTCTATGTATGTCATGAAACTTGCAGTAACATTTCCAGAAATACCAGGGAACACGTTCATGTAGGTTTCATCTGCAACTACTTGCAACTCTGGAAACGAGAAGAAAGAGAACGTTCTTCCGCGCGGCCGGCCGTGCGGCCGCGGCAGCGCTGACGAGAAACAGACGCCGGAGAGCGAGGGCTGCTTTGACACATTTATAACCTATGGCCAAACGCCGACATTAGGGAACAAGGGGACCCTTGCAGTGGTTGTAATGTGCTCGCTAGCTTTTAGTGTGAACGAAAGATCTCCGGGCTGTAGGCAGTGTGGTGCAGTGTGGAAGTGCAAAATGAATTTTACAGTAATTCGCAGTGAGCTCCATCAAAAAATTAGAGAAAAGAAAAATGATTGTCGCGCAAAACAAGAACAATTTGTGGTAGCACATCTCATGAACAAATTTGACTTAAGCGTATCTGAAGATGTCAAGAAAACATTGTATCAGTGCGTAAGATCTTCTTTTTTTCTTCCTTATTTCGAACGTTGGAGAAAGTGTCACCGTAGGGAAGAGTTTTTCGAAAGGAAGAATGCAGATTGGTTAACAAAAACCATGCAAATATCTATTCCAGTCATACCTGGTTGTTCACGTGCAGAAAGTAGAGGTCGACCATCAAAAGACTTTGAAGATCTATCAGACAGAAGTAAAAGAAGAAAAGTCAAACCTCTGAGGGATTCTGTTAGAACATCAGAGCTTGCATATGCGACCTCTATGAAATTAATATTATGCCATTCTAAATGCTAAAAAGTTAATGCAAAGTTATCGAAACATCAATACATGACAATGAGGAGATTAGCTTTGCAACATAATCATGACCTGTACCCGAGTTATTATGCCATTCTAAATGCTAAAAAGGATACTTATCCTCAGAATATATCTATCACAGAAACTGAATGTGAAGTGAAATTACAGGATTTGCTTGATCATACTGCCGCCCGAATTTTAAAACTACTACCCGACAATGATACAAATAATTGTGCGACTACCTACATATTACATTACAAGTGGGGTTTGATGGCAGCTCGGACACTCCCAGTATAAACAAACTTGGACTGAAGCTGAATGCAGTGACGAGCACTTATTTATGTCATCAGTCGTGCCTCTTCGCCTTGTCAATAGTGAAACTGGAATTATTGAATGGAAAACCCCCAGAACATCATCTACCCGTTACTGCAGACCTATTCGCTTGCGGTGGATTCACGAAACTTCAGAAATATCTAGGGGAGAAAGGGATTACATCAATAATCAGATTGAGAATTTGCAGAATTTATGTCTCAATAACATACATGTAAAACACTCCCTAATATTATCAATGATTGATGGAAAAATTTGTAATGCTCTAGCAGAAACGTCAAGCATGAAATGTTACATTTGTGGCGCAAAAATATCAGAAATGAACAATGTTTCTAAAGTGACAGACAAAATCGTTGAAGTTTCACTCTTAGAATTTGGCATTTCCGTACTGCACGCCCATATACGATTTTTTGAATGTCTCCTGCATATTTCATATCGGTTAGATTGTAAAAATGGAAAGTGAGGGGAAAGATGGCAGTAGAGATTTATTGGAAAGGAAGAAGAGACACGTTCAAGAATTGTTTAAAAGTAGATTAGGCCTCCAAGTAGATATACCAAAGCCTGGATACGGATCTTCAAACGATGGAAACACTGCCCGGAGGTTTTTTGAAAATCCTCGGTTAGCTTCAGAAATAACTGGAATAGACTGTGACCTAATTTCTCGCTTTGGAATAATTTTGAAAACAATTTCATCTGGTCATGAAATTAATGTTCCGGAGTTCAATTTCTACGCCAAAGAAACCGCACATTTATTTGTAAGATTATATCCGTGGTATTATATGCCTCCAACAGTTCATAAAATTTTAATACATGGTGCTTCCATAATAAACGCTGCAATTTTACCAATTGGAGAACTTTCAGAAGAAGTAATAGAATCCAGGAACAAAGACATCAGGAAGTTCAGAGAACACCACACCCGAAAAACTTCGAGAGTTTCCACTAATTGTGATCTATTCCAGCGATTGTTATTGAGCTCTGACCCTTTGATTTCCACTGTTGGTGGCCTTCCAAAGAAAAATCGAAAACAACTTCCTCAAGAAGTCCGTGATTTATTACTGATTCCCGCAGACGAAACTGGAGAACAAGAGGAAGACGACTCTGAAGAATCCGATACTATCAACACTGAAGATGCATAATAATTTCGCAGTAAGTAGTGTGATCCACTTTAATAACAAATGAACTTCAAATAAACATTAAAAGTAGAGTTCTAGATTCAAATCATTTCATTTTATTGAGAAAAACTATTTTTGTCCGCTTTTTTGCCAATCCGTACCATAGTGCGCCGCCTGCATCGCCGTCACTTCTCCATCGCCGCCGCCACCGCCACCACCATATCTGCCACCGCCACCTCTATCCCCCTACAACCACCGCCGCCATCTCCGCCACTGCTTGCTCCGCCGTCGCCGCATCCACCCGCACCCGGCCTCCTCCGCTGTCGCCGCCGCAATTTACGAGCGCGCGCGTGCGCCCGTGCTGTTTGTTTCGCCGTTTGTTGCTCCGGCCGGGACTGTCGCTCTCGGGTTTCACGGCCGGAGGGGGCGCGCGAGGGAGATGCGAGGGCGTGGAGACACCTGCGATGCGGATCAGACGGAACGGGCAGGGCTGTCATCGTTTTCTCTCGTGATTTTGTGAGGTAGGGAGTCAAAAGAAAGATATGATGTGTAACAAAAAGTGCGTGCATGGTGGGCAATTTTAATTCAATAAATATTGCGAAGCTCTACGTGGGGCCTCCTACGAGAGTTTTTATGTTGAACATTTTCATTCGTGCTCTGCAAGTTTGTTATAAAAGAAATTTTAAACATTGCACTATCCATGTTCGTTCAACCAAGGACAGAGAGTTGCACGAGTGCCCGCTTGTTGCTCATAGCGAAGTCACTAGCCTTTCACTAGTGAGGTCCGGGTTCGATTCCCGTCAAATCGCATGTGGAATTTGTTCCAGCAGAACGAGTTTGTCTGCTTCACAAGGGCTACTCCAACCCCTGTGAAGTGTACTAAACCCCACCCCTATCCTTATTCCTTTCCAATTCTGGCCGCTGGGTAGTGACGCAGGAGCGCGTAGCAGGAGGTGCGTACGCGGAGATGCTACCTGGCGGTCCTCTTGACAACTGGCTGTGACGTGACGTGACATAATGGAGGATTACTCCCCAGCGCAAAGCGCTCAACGCCCCTTAAAACGCAACAAATTAAAACGCAAAAAAATGAAAAAGTGTCAAAAGAAATGATTAAAAATACCTTTTCTTATTTTAAGTCGCTTTTCAATTTCCAATGTGATAAAGCGACCATGGTAAGTAACGTTGGAAGAAACGGTAACAGTACACGGACACACACAAAATTCATGCCCCGGCCGGAATTCGAACCGGTGACCCATCAGGCACGAGTTCAGCCTTAACAACCTCGGCCATCCAGGCAAAAAACGTAGATTTAATTATTTCTAATGAGATGTATCTTATAACGACTATCTTAGAGGCAGTGCTGTAATTCCTCAGCCCTTCATCTTGTTACCTGCATCTCCCTCTCTCTCCCTCTTCCCCCCTCTCTCTCTCCCTCTCTCTCCCAGCTCAACACGTTTCTTCTAGATTTCTTCCAGAACATTGTAGAAGGACCCCGCTAAAAATAGAGCCAATCAATACGACTTTTCAAGAGGAATTGAATGATTAATCACGTCTGAATGTGTCTTCACTCCCTTCCCCACACGCGTTTTAAGTGATGAAAGCTCTCCCAAAATAGTTATTTAGACAATTCTTGTTGAATGATCTGAATATTTGAAAGAAGAGACGGTTCAACAATAGAGCGGGCCACGTCGAGTAACTACTTCTTTGCCACGAATGGTCAACCCGGAAGGAGTCTAATCCGTGTCCCCGAGTCTAAACGCAATAAACGCAAACATCCGATTGCAGTAGAGTCGAGATAATCCGAAGTAATTGAGGCTGACTATACCTCGGATTAAAAAACCTCAGATTACAAAAACCTCGGATTACAAAATCCTCGGATAATAAGGAAAAAAGGAAAATAGATTACGGAATTTTCAACCATGATGTATAACAAAGTCATAATTAATGTGCAGATCCTTTTAAAATTACAGATACCCGTCAGACTAGCCCTTGACAACCCGTCAAGAGCCAACTCTTGATTATCGCTGCTTGCTTGCTTATTTGGGTTACTTGGCGCACATCAGACTTTTTCCATCTCGAATTGCACGAAATCTCAGATTAGCAATGCTCGGATTACCGGGGCTTTAGTGTACTGTATA
The DNA here is from genome assembly GCA_964035755.1 of Teleogryllus oceanicus. Classification (NCBI taxonomy): domain Eukaryota; kingdom Metazoa; phylum Arthropoda; class Insecta; order Orthoptera; family Gryllidae; genus Teleogryllus; species Teleogryllus oceanicus. The sequence goes on from CAXIVR010000010.1 coordinate 16,715,291, forward strand.
TGCAGAACTAGTTAATACCGAAAACTTTCTACAAAATGCAATGCAACATGTCTAAAACTTCGTAAACTAGTTAATATTATTCCTCACATCAAAGTCTCATAACTTTACTATTGACACATTAATTTCTTATTGTAAAATTGCTTTTCTATTACACAAAAGAAGTCTCGGCAGATACAAAACTTCCGATAGGACGTGGTTTGCACAGAGTCATATCGAGCCTATATGGCACACGTGTACCAGCGATTTAAACAGGGTACAAAATTGAAACTTTCTCAAAGTAATAAATACACATGAAATAAACCACAAAATAATAATCATATACAGGCATGCGTTGTTTGCTTCGTGCGTTTGTTGTTTCGCCGGAGACTGTCAGTCTCCGGGCGAGCGCGTTAGAAGACGAGGGCAAGGGGAGGACAGATGTGAGGGTATGGAAACACCTGTGATGCGGATCAGACGAAATGGACTTCTTAGTGACAGCTGCAGCTGTGTGCCCCTCCGCCTGATACCGGGTGTGGATTGATGAAAGATGGCTTGGGGATTTATTATTATGCGTTCGTTTTTTATATTCCAACGTCATCCACAACGCGTTAGAAAGCGGTAGAATGTAGGTATTGTAATGGCTTAAAGGCCTTCGGCCTAGCCACATTGCATCAAGTTTTTTCATTTGTCTGTAATAATTACCTATTAAATAAAAAAATAAATATTCCAACGCCATCCACAACCACAGTATTTTCTATTACAATTGTTATAGATAATTATTTACGATTTAACAATGAAGTTTAATTGTATTTCAAAATAAATGAAAACTGTTGAAAATTACTTCGGTAAACGATTCTCAAAACTACCTGAAAATGTCGAGGATTGGCATGTTACAAATGTGACTGGTGTTAACACCCCTTATATTTACCAGAAAATATTGTAGAAACAATAAATAATAATATATTCTCTCGAAGAAATAGGTTGCCGCCGCCAGAATTATCAACTGTTCAAGTTATTTATAATTGAACTGATAATAATAATAATAATAATAATAATAATAATAATAATAATAATAATAATAATAATAATAATAATAATAACAACAACATTTTCTCAGCTAGAGGTGACAGAAATTTAAATTTTAATTCCATAGTAGTATTCATTTCAATAATTTTCGTGCAAACGTATAAGAATCCAATGAAATAAATGAGTAAATCTACCGATTATAATGAAAGAAACACGGATAAACGGAAAAGGCCGGCAATTCACAATAAACAGTTATAATCAAGATAATAGTTTTGAATTCACATTGATATTTACTTGATTGCAAAATGTCAATCAGTAATTTTTCTTGATATATTACAATTTGTTAAAGATTGTATTGCTAAGAATAAAATGTACACCTTTCATTCTCATCATTACAAACATTTAGATTTTCAAGCATAAAAATGGATCTCATCTTTCGAACACTTTAATCATGAACTCATACTAATGAACAGTTACTAAACCGTCTTAAAAATATTCCCAAAATAACGTAGACCAAAGAAAGATTTTTAGATAGAAAACGACATGGCAACGACCATTGGCAATGTTCACCTTCCAGAAGATCCTCCTCTAACTCTCGATGGAATCTGGGTCAAATCCTTTCTGGTGCTTTCATCTCAGTTGGAATTCCACAGGTGCCTGTACAAGCGAAGTGCATCGTATTTTACGAATTATGAAATTTCATAATAGGTTCGTTTTCTCAACACGTAGCTTTCAACTCCGATAAACTCGTAGATCAACATCAGAATCAAAGAGAGGCAACTGATCTTAGGTATTTCCGGCATTTTACTGCCCCGAAAAATATTCTGACGACTTTTCGTACCGATCGAGCAGCTGGGTCTGCTGTAGCGCTGGTAGCTTTTAGGCAAAACGGTGGAAGCCACGTATGGCCCTCGAGATGGTTTCCGGATATATGTGGATTGCATTAGCGTCCATTTAAAAGGGATGAACTGTTTACCACAGCTGTCTCGTAAATGAGAGAAGAAAACGACTCACCTGTCAGTGTTATTTTTTATTTTTTTTTGTACTGTTTACTAACCTTACATAACTTACTGACTAACTTAATTATTGATAGTTTATTGATTTATTACATATTTCTCTCCAGTCTAGGCTCTGCTCGTACTAACCACTGCTGTTTTCCCACTCCTTAATTTCCGTTTCTCTAGTGGTCCGAACCTTTCCGAGAAATGTTCCTAATTCTTTCATGAAGTTAGCTCTTTTATCCCCTAGAATGTTTTGGGCGAGCGTTACGTTCCTATGTTGGAAGTAGTAATTTCCCATTCCCATCCATTTTCCTCTCCAAGTTTCGGTCGCACTGCAAATTAAAAGGATATGGATCCAGTCTTCCCTATCACCGCAAAGCACACAGATGCCATTACCATTCGAGTCCTTTAATCTACGTTGCATCCACCCCCCGACCCTGAACCAAGCGTATCCCCCTCTTGCGTCCTTTTGCAGTGTGTTTACGTAACGTTCGCAACCCCATAACGGACTCGCGTGAATTTGCGCAACTAGCGAACGTTTTTCGGCCGTTGCTGCCAGGATCTCTTGCCTTTTAATATCCGCAAGTCTATCCGAAATTAACCGTTCTATGTCACGTGTTCCCCTATCTCCCACCATTTCCGGAGAAACGTTTCCCAGACCTGAACGTTCCAGTAGCAGTTTAATTTTATACGACCAGTAGCGTTGGTTGCTTCCCTGGAAATCCGAATTCCTAACCGGGATTCGAACCCGAGACCTCCACTGCAGAAATCTGCCACTTTAGCCATGAGCCACCAGAGCACGTTAAAAAATATATGGAGGCGCCGGGTATCGATCCCGGTACCTCTCACATGCTAAGCGAGCGCTCTACCATCTGAGCTACGCCCCCACAAACAGATGAACTACGCCCACACAAACAGATGAATGTGGAAGAAACGCGTGACGTCGTAACACGTTTTTTTTTTTGTTTTTTAAACCCATCACTAGGGAACGGATTTTCATATAAATACATAGTTTTACAGGGACAAGATACCTACATTCACTAATATTTTTTAGACTTAACACGACATTCTGAACGAATTGAACCATTTTTATTTTACATATTTGTACATATTTTGGTATAATTACATATTTTTACATATTTTATCTATTGCTTATATTTCGTTACATTTTAATATATTTATAGGTCAAAAATGAACATTTCGCATGCGAGTATGAAATATATATTTCTTGAAAACTAACTTTGTTACTGAAATACTTATGAAACCACGCTACGCGCTTGTATTAATGCCCGACCATCATATTAATTGTCAAGCTTACTTCCCCTCGCCCCATCTACTTCTTGGAAACTGCGTAGTCTGGATCAAGGATGAGCGGATGTATGTGAAGTAGAAGGAACTTCAATCACGTGCTTACTCGTGTTTCATGGACCCCATGCGTAATTCGATAAAAAATTCAATCATTGTCTTATTCCTTTTCTGGAGTTGGGGGGGGGGAGAGGCATATGCTCCCTTTACCCCCCTTCCTTCTATCACAGCCTTCACTTAAACGCCGACGCTTCGTAAACAACATTGTAAATACTACGAAAGTATCATATATTTCGGATGAAACGCAAATAATTGCTTCTGTAGATGTAGAACTTTCTTTCAGCCTCTCTGAATCCCTGTTAAGATCTTATCGGCATCGTACTGTGCTCGGAAAACGGTTGAAGAATGGAATTTTAAATATTATAACGAAGTTTTATTTCACATATTTCCTATTTTTTTCTTACACATTTTAGAAAAAATAAGTACATAAATATGTACATTTTTATTACAGTAAATTTCGTTCCCTACCTATCACATACCCGGGGGGTTTCACGCCCTGGGGTGAGCACGTGGATTTTGCTTTATCCTCCCTCTCCTCTTGTGTGCAAGGATACTCCGCCAGTCAGGCAGCTTTACACGGTCAGAACGCAATGCTCTGGGAGAACATATAACTGAGAAATTCCCAACCTTTTTCTTTTATCGATCCCTTAAAAGAATTGTTTTTTTCACTGACCCTTTTACGTTTTCTGTATAGTATACATCATATATAATCATAACAAAAAATAGTACGTAAATGCCTTGAAGAAAATTATTTCGTACACCAATGTTCTTGTAAATATTTCCATTTTCAATGATCGAATATGCTTCTACTTTTGAGTAGCTATGTTTATAATCTTCATGGTAATGTAATGGTTACAAAATGATGAGTGCTTTTTAAGAATTAGCTAAACATCCGGTGGGTATTGCGAGGAATTTTTTATTGTTCGATAGTGTATCGTTGAAAATGCAGTAAAGATGATCTGTGGATACAAAAGCAAAATTAATTTGTAATTTTTTATTGGTCTAAATATTTAAATATTTTTGTTGCTTTATATCATAAAACAATTAAGTTTATTAATATTTTTCTTTGTAATTAGTGGAGTTATTTATATAGAGATGAAGTCGCCTTTCACCCGCTCAGGTAAATGTATATTTTATTATTATTATTATTATTATTATTATTATTATTATTATTATTATTATTATTGCTATTATTATTATTATTATTATAGTTATTGTTAAAATAATTATTACATGAATTTTCCTGACAAAGATTATATTTCTGTGGGTTTAACCAATATATTCCTGGTCGCAAACAGCTTTCGAAGGAACAAAATCGATGATCCTGGTATGTTATAATATTTTCCATTGGTTTTGTGGTTCAAAATTATAAAAAAAGAAAGAAAAATTTAATTTTGATTAAAGTGACTTCGTTTAATGAAATATTGCAACTTTAATCAAATTGTGTTTAAATAAATCGAATGACTATATTGCTGATATATACCCGGACTTGTAAGGCAATATTCATCTTTAACTTCTCCCCAGTTTGGAAAGTCTCAAGCAAATCCGCATAAGACTTATCAGACAACATATTTATTTATAGTTGTCACCAGTATGTGATTCATTAGCTTCAAATAAATATGATAAAAATGTATTATTAATTATCATTATCATTTCTAATATTGTTTCTACGGTTAATATTGCTGAAATGTAAACACAGACGGTTTAGGCGGTTGGGCATTGGACGTTGTGGGGTCTGCTGTACAAGTAGAACCCTCCCGTCCTTGGCTGAGAGACCGACGTTTCACCTGTCATATCGCAGGCATCCTCAGGGCAATGACATCGCAGTGCTACCGGTGGTGCAGCAAACACGTCGTCCTCTCAGCCAACGACGCGGCGTCACTCGGACAGCCAAGATGACAAGGTTGAGACGAAACGGGAGGAGCGGTGTGAAGCGAGAGGCAGTGGCGAGAGTCGAGCTGAAGGTCTGCGATGACTTGACTTGACTTGACTTGACTTGAATTTGCCTTATTTTACGTGGCGAGACTCAGGCCATGAGGCTTGCTCTTCCGTCTGACCACGCAAATTTCGTTACACTCTTTTCCCCAATCATGGGAGAAAGAAGGTGTTACTTGGGCGACGAAACAGGCGATTTGAATTTAGCTCAGGGGCATCATTTAGGCTTGAGGATCTTTTACATGCAGTAAATCTACTAACATGGGACAGGCGCGGACCCAAGCGAGGACGAAAGGGGCGGGGCGGGTTAGGGCCGGACCGAGGAGGGAGGGAAAGATAGAAGCGAGCCGGAGGGTTTGTTGCTGAGATGACCGGGCGGGGCATGGAGGGATCGGACAGAGCGGGATAGATCCGGGCCGGGAGAGGCGGGGAAAAGTGGGGTCTGGAGGAAGGGGCAGGAGCGGGGTAGAGTCAGGTCGGGCGAGCCGGAGTGACTCGGGCCGGGGCGTGGTGGAGTCGGTCAATGCTGTCCCCTTTGGGGGAAAACGAGGCGCAGCCGGGAAGTGAGAGGCGGGGCAGGTCTAACCCGGCTGGGGAATCCGGCAGGCGGTGCGAAACAGGCGGGGAAGGGTGACCATTGCAGGGTGAGGTAAAATGCCATCGGATCAAGTCGAGCCTGGTCGGACCGGGTGGGGTTTTGATTGATTGATTTTTTCGTGTTTCCGGGCGCGTCAACTGCTTTGGTCATTAGTCCCGTTAGTGTAGTGTCTGTTTTATTTTCTCGGGAGTTGGCGGGGATCTTCCCCCGCTGATGGCGAGATCCGGCGCCGACCTACCGTCGGTTAGTGGGGTTTCCCCCTAACCAGGACTCTCCCACCAGCGGGGCACCGCCCCAGCCGGGACAAGCTCTAAGTTCCCGACCGGTCTCCCGGAATCTGTGGTAGTGTAGTGCATGTTAGTGTAAGTGTGTGTAAGGGAGAGGATAGGACAAGGAAGAGGAAGGACAGATCGCGCGCGGCTCGTTGGTAGGGTACTGCTCCGGCATTCACCTGGTGTTGATCGGAGAAACCACAGAAAACTACCGATCAGAGCAGCCGGCCGCTAGAATTCTCCTCCAGACAGCGACTGAATTCGACCTAGCTGAAAAGCTAGTGCCGACCGGGTGGGGTGAGGACAATGGAGCTGAACAGGGAGTGGTGGAGTCTGTCACTATTGGGCCAGGCGTGGAAGAGCAAGATGGGGCGGAGAATGGTAAACTTGGGTCTAGAATGGGGCCAGAATGTTGTCCGGTCTGGTGTGCTCTCGTCTGGTGTTGTCTGGACGGGCGGGGCGAGGAGGGGAGGGGCGGGGCGCGGCGACTTGGTGTCGGCCACTGCTGGGCCGAGCATACAAGGCTGAGGCGGAGCGGGGGAGCTAAGATTGAACACAGGCGGCGGGCAGGGGGGGTAGCGAGGCGGCGCGGGTGAGCGTTGGGGCGGCTTGAAGCGGGGCGGGACGCGCAGGTAGCAGCCTTGGAGAGTCAACAGGAAGCGTGCGAGGGGCGGCGCTGGCACCACGACGCCGAGGACGCCCAAGCGGCGTCGGGACGCCTCGACGCCGCCGCCGCCACGCGATCAGAGGACGAACCCGCAAGGACGAGGCTACTCTCTGATAAATAGTCTGCGGACTTTGCGTATTTAATTTTTTTCCCCTTAAACATATTGATATGCATAAAGAACCCACAATACATTTCTTATTGTTTGGGATCAATATACAAATTTTTATACTGCATATTTACGATGATTGTGCATATTTTCATTTTAAGGGCATATATTTGCGTATTTTACATTTTTTGTTTTTTCTTTCGTAAGATGAAAAATTGAAATGACTCTCGAGTTTTTATCATCTTTGGATGAAGAGAGCGGTATAGCTCATCCGAAAGTGGTATTCTGACGTATCCGTGGAGAAACAGCAGTGGCCTGGCTCATCCCCTGCCCCTCCCTGCTTGCGTTGAATGTTTCGTCGTCGGTATCACAAGCTCATGCGAAGGCCACGTCAGCACGAGTACCAGCAATGAAACAAGCGGGCGTTGGAGAGAGAAAAGTTCTCATTGGCGGAAAAAATTAAGAAAATTTGAAGAAAGAATCCCGATTTGAGAACGGCGAAAAAGATTAGTGGTTTTTTACAGGGTGAAACGCAATGTTGAAAAATTCACAGCTAAAAAAATTGCAGCTTTTAAGTATCACTCAATATGAAAATCAAACTATTTTGTATACAATAGATAAACATGTTCTTTTTCTGTGCATATTTTGCTTCTTAAGTTAATGATTTCCTATTTTTTAAGCATATTTGCAAGCAAATTTTCAGGATTTTTAAAGCATATAAATCCGCACACTACTGATAAATATGAAAAGCCGACAGAAGACAGAATGTCTTTTATATGGAATAGAAATGGAAGCCTAAGGGACAATAATATTTAAAAAATAGTCATTTTTCATGGGTCAGGATGGAAATTGTCAATGGGATAAGTCAGGAAAACATCAGCACAACTCTTTTTAATACAATTTGTGTTTGTTAAGGAATAGCCGTTACTGTTACCTTTTGCAAGCCGAAATCAGAGAAACAGAAAATTCGTAGCAAGTGCTCAAAATTTCCATTTATTGTGCACATGGTTTTGAAAATGATGTAATTAAGACATTGACGACAGATAAGCGATTATACTATTAATTATAATATATTACTAAATTTTAGTGTGTTACTATAAAACCGGGTAATAATAGTAAATAAGACAACTAGGACACTACTTTTCATTAAAAAAATCACATTTAACTGAGTAGAAAGCTCAAATTTCTTTCATAAAACTCCGTTAGTTATTTAAATATATAGATTTTAACCCGGCCTAAATTCATAAATGAGGATGAAGTATATTACGACAAGGGCGATAGTCTTAAACCTAAAATGAATCTGTTGGTACCCATCACATGAAGTTCCATACAGTAGTGACCAAATCTTGTATAATTTTAGGATACGAAAGTTGAATCTAAGGTAGTAGACATTTTTCTGTAACATCTGTGATGGCTTAAGGCATCAACTGATGTCAGTGCAGTGCCTCTGATCGGGAGGTCTTAGATTCCAGTCCCGACAGTGACAGGATTTTCGACCCCAAACAAACCCCAAACAAACCTCAAACAAACCCCAAACAAACCCCAAACAAACCCCAAACAAACGGGCTAGGAACTGCGTGCGATCTTTCCTTCCCATTCCTTGTGATACCTTCACCCCTTACTTACACACACTTCCAATAACATGTACTACACTACCACGTATGCCGGTAGACCGTTCGGGGATTTTGAGCTTGTCCCCGCTGGGGGTTGGTACCTGGTTGGGGAAAACCTCGCAAACAGGCTGGAAGGTCGGCGCCAGATCTCACCATCCAGCGGAGGAACATTACCTCAACATCCAGAAGAAAAACCATACACTACATTTACAGGAATAATGACCTTAGAAGTTAACGCGCCCCGATTCACTAAGAATCAATCAATCATCTGTATCATACGCTTTTTCCTGTTGTGTTCCTTATGCTATTTTATGACTAAAAAATTAAAATATCCCTCGTACCTCACCTCCAGTATTTCGTCTCCTCCCTGAAGCTCCCGAAAGTCTTCTTTTGTCGCGCCGCAGACAATGAAGCCTCGACGGTGGCGCCTCTGTGGGGGAACGAGAGCGACGCCCGGAGTTCTTACGTCAGCGCACCTTGTCCCACCCAGCGCGTGACGCAAGAGAGCTTCCGCTGGCGCAGAGCACTTCCGGTCTGGCGGCGAAGAGCCGCTGCCAGGGGATAGACTTGTTTTGACTGCGGCAGCCTGGTCATTTGGACCATCTGCTCGCGCGGCAGGGCCTTGTCGGTAGGGGCGGGATGACGGGATCAGAGGCGGACGCGGCCGGCTTAGGTGGCTCAGGGCGACAGTAGAATATATGTCACTGCTGTGCTTCTGACCGGGAGGTCTGAGGGTTTGAGTCCCGACGGTGGCAGGATTTTGGACGCTAGCTTCTCAGCTAGGTCGAATTCAGTCGCTGTCGGGAGGAGAATTCTAGTGGCCGGCTGCTCTGATCCGTGCTTTTTCTGATCAACTCCAGACAAATGCCTGGAGTACCTTAACAAACCAGCCACGAACCCCGCGCGATCTTTCCTTCGTCTGCCTTGTGCTACCCACCCCTTACTTTCACACAGTATTCTATTCACTACAGTACAACTCATGACAGGAGGCCAATAGGGAGTTTAGAGACTGTCTCAGCGGGGGCGGTGCCCCAGTGGTGGGAGGTACCATGTTGAGAAATCCCGTAAGCGGACATGTAGGTAGGTGCCAGAACTCGCCAGCCAGTGGGATAGATCACCGCTACCTCCCGCGATAAAAAAAAAGACACGAACTGCGCTTACGGAACTAATGATTTTTGCAGTGGACGCGCCCGGTATCCCTAATCAATCAAAGCAAATGAATGTGGCGAATACAAAGGGATCGTTGGAGCCCGTGTGACGTACTCATAACTTGGAACCACGTCTTAATGACAACTCGTATTGTTTTTCTGAATCTGAGTGAATTTCTCCAACAATGCACGAATATATGTTTTGTCTGTCTGTACTAGCTCAACAGCTCCTGACGGGGCCAAGGTCTACCATTGTCTCGGCCTTGGGGCCATGGGCTAAAGGGTACGTGACGTTAGCACTTACTAGACAACCCTACACCCTATTCTGGTCTTGTCAAACTGAGAAGTGAGCAATTTCACCGTCAATAGATACTGGGACATTGTAAGAAAACTGTACACCGACCGGAAATCGAACCCGAGATCAAGTCATGGAAAGCGAGCACGTGGACCAGTTAGCCACTTGTGGGGGCAATTTAGGATGTGTAGTGAAGAAATATGTTAATTCTGCATATTGAGTCTCCTCCAGACAGTGACTGAATTCGACCTAGCTGAGAAGCTAGTGCCGAAAATCCTGCCGCCGTCAGGGCTCGTACCTACGACCTGCCGGTCAGAGGCGCTGCAGTGACATCAGTTGATGCACTGAGCTACTGCTCCAGGTACCATGACGTTCCGTGGTTTGGTTTGTAATTTGCTGAGTTTTCCGTACTGTCATAGGTTTTGTTGCACCGTTCTTCCTTTTTTAAGGCACGAGCAAAAATGTTAAAAATAACTGCTAGTTAATTTCAAAGACTGCACAAACTAGTATTCTATACGCGGTCTGCTCTAAAGTGATTTTTGTATTATGTTATAAAAACTCATTACTTTTTGACACACCCTTATAAGAGTCGCATTTTATTTTTTAATGTCAAACAAGCTTGCATATTTCGTTCTTATTTAGGCCATTAATGTCCGGGCTCTGGGGAAATTACTGAATGAGGTAAGATGCTCATTTCTTTATGTCCTTTACTTCTCTGTTGCACGCGGTAACCAGTACGTCGCCTGTACTGTGCTTTTTCCTTCCACTGTAAAAAATGAACATTAGTTTCTGCACCAAGCGATTCAGTTGTTTTGAAGATTTCAATACCATCGTATTGCAATCCTTATTCCAAGCTCCAAATTGTGCGTGGGTAAACATTTCTAGACCGTATTACAAAATATTTAGTAATGAACAGATAAACATCTTGTGATTAAATTACACAAAATAACAGGTAATTAAATTTTTCTTCGGTTTTGAGTTTCTGCCCGTTTCAGGAAAGTCTTGCTACAGCGACGGGATTCACAGATCCAAAACTCCAAAAAAATGTAATAGAGGATCCTCAAATCTATACTAATAAAGGTGAATTCAACGACGTGTAACCGACATCGATACCACAAAAAGTATCTTATGAATAGATATAAAATTTTTGCAGGCTCTTCTTCAGGATTGTCGCAAAGTCCTTGCAAAGTTTGGTAAAGATCAACACAACTCAAAAGCTGAAAATAAATCATTTATAAATATGTTTATTGATACACCGCAGCCATTTTTCGCCTCTCGCTTAGATCACGTGGTTCCTTATATATTCTGCCAGAACTCAGTAGTGCTGCAGCAAAACTGGTACCTTATTTATTCGCTAGAGGTCAGTAGCGGTGCATAAGATTAAAAAAAAGCATCTAATAGCAATGTGTTGTAAAATAAAATGAAAGAAAATTATAGTATTTTATTAAAATGTGAAGCAATTACGTTAAAAATAATATTAAACACCGTGGTTGAAAAGTGATTTTTCCCTCATTTGCAAGGATTAAATGTGAAGAAAGCTCGGGCAACGCCGGGTGTTTTGCTAGTGTCTCATATTTAACTAAAACTGTTTGAGTTCAATTCAGAGCCATCATCCTCTCCAGAGTCTCAGACAGTTAGGTCCTAACGTACCTTTTGAGCCTTATGCAAGGTGGTACCACGTGTTGCAGCGTAACATATGTTGAATATTTCATTTTCTATTTGTGATTTATTCATACGATAAACTGATGAAACGACGTTTTTCGTGTTAAGTCTGTTTGATGAATGCCAGGTAAAATTACTCTCCAGGTAATTTCATTTCCGGCTGTATCACACTTATGAATTTCTTTCCGTGGACAGTGTCTTAGTTATCGACTAAAAAAGGTCGTATTTCTTAGAAGTTGACGCGTTGAGAATGATATCGATCTTAATTTGGCCCCTCTGTTCATGCTATTTTTGAAGTGTGTAATCACAAACGGAAATCCTGTTATTTCCAGTGCCCGCAAGAGACTTCAGTTAGAATCGGTAGAAATTGGTTCACAGTTACACTCGTTTCCGTAATTTATGGAGATTTTCGAAAACTATCTTTTTCTCCACCAAAAGTTTGTTCTTGTGGATTCGGTCTTTTTCATTCTCGACGCTTCACACATTGGAAATTGTGTCGACCACTGGTAGGCGTATTTCCAATACATCTGGTCTTAGAGGTGGCGATCACAGTTGAAAGCATCTGTTCGCGTAGGAGGATCTGGAAACTATAGGTCTGCGGCAGATGTGAGAGAATCGGTTCTGGGATCTATTTCCGTTGGCAGCGGCCCTTGCTCGCTAGAGTGCTTAGAGCAGAGGTTTTCAAAGAGAGAGTGCGGCCAACCCCGGAGGCATTGACGCAATCGTCCGCTAGGAGCGCTGCAGTGTGGGCTGCTAGATGGAAGTCGAATCGTAGACGTACAGCGAAAGAGTAATATTGTGACGCGCATCAGCTAAGTAATAAAAATAGTTCGCAGCCGCGACGCGAGAACTGGGAAGGAAGTTAAACATAAGAGAAAAAGGAAAGTTTTAAGGAAGGAAGAAGAAGAAGAAGAAGAGGAAGAAGAAGAAGAAGAGGAAGAAGAAGAAGAAGAGGAAGAAGAAGAAGAAGAGGAAGAAGAAGAAGAGGAAGAAGAAGAAGAAGAGGAAGAAGAAGAAAAGAAGAAGAAGAAGAAGAAGAAGAAGAAGAAGAAGAAGAAGAAGAAGAAGAAGAAGAAGAAGAAAAGGAAGACAACGAGAAAGACGTTGCAGAAGAAAAACTTATATCAGCAAATGTTTCTTATATATTCAACATTTGAAATCGATCGAAATTCACAATAAAATGAATTTCAGTTCTTTCCACACAAATCTTGTTTCTAAGTGAATTGTAACATGGTTTATAAACAAAAGTGTATTTAGTATTTCAGTATTGCAAAGGAAATTTAAAATGACCTGTAGTTCGTTGAAATACTGCTGATACATATTTAAAGATATAAAACGAAGCAACCTCGACCATTTGTTGATATCATTTTTTAAAAGTATTCCTGCAATTTGTGAAAATTACCTTAAATTTTACTTTGAACAAAGGATAAATTGAATTCCTTTCAGAGGAGAATCTGCATGTAGGAACTCACTAATTTAAAATTATATTTCTTATTAGAAAATGCACATTATTTCTTTCAAACAAACAATGTTAACTCGTATTTACTTTGATATCAGATCAATAATTCTCTTTTTGCTAAAAAGCGTGAAGAAAAAATTTTTATATTGCAAATATCACATTTCCGAAATAATATTGGTACACTTTCAACAGATAGAATACATCATTATAGTCTTTTAAGATACTTCAATTTTATGTGCAATTCATTATTCTCAAAACCTCTTTTGAAGACACGCTACAAAATGGTACTAAAAATGTAGTCGACCTTCACGGAAAATGATAAAATGATAAACAATTTTTCATGTTACGCTAGGTGCAGATTTTCTGACCTTGAACCAAATCCCCGGAGACGCACCTGTTCTTCACTATCCAGCTTCTCGACAAACGCGTAAAATTTCGCAAACTATCTCGTGGGACGCTCATCAATCTTTCGTCATATCCTGCAGGATCTCTTCGACGACGTTCGCTCGCTGACTGCCAGTGCGCCGAAGGGGGCCATGCGCCGAGGCGTGCGCTCGGGATGGCTACAGCGGCGTGGGTGGCAGTGGGCCGAAACAGTTTTAAATAAAATCAAATAAAAAGCACCAAACCATTTTATATAATAAAATAATATTAAATAAAATCGGTAGAAAAAAAGCACCGAACCATTTTAAAAAATAAAATAAAATAAAATCGGCCGAAACCAAAGCACCGTACAATTGTAAATAATAAAATAATTAAATCAAATCAAATCTACTGTCACCGAAGCACCCAATAATTTTAAATAAAATACAGGATTCGTTTACTTTTAATTGATTGATTACCGTTTTTCGGGCGCTTCAATAGCTTAGGTCGTTATTCCCTGAAGTGTATTGCATGTTTGTGCACGGGAAGTGGCGTTGAAACTCCCCCCGTGGATGGCGAGATCCGGTTCCGACCTATATATCGGTTGATTGGGTGGTTGTTAGTGTTTCCGGCCTTGTCAACTACTGAGGTTATTAGTCCCGTAAGTGCAATGCGTTCTTTCTCATCGGGAGGTGGCAGTAATCTTTTCCCGCTAGATTCGGTGCCGACCTACCGTCGAATAAAGGGGCCTCTCCCAACCAGGTATCTCCCAGCAGCGGGGCACCACCCCAGACGGATCAAGCTCCAAGCTCCCTACCGGTCTTTCGGCATGTGTAGTATAGTGCATGTTAGTGTAAATGAGTGTGTAAGGGGTGAGGATAGGATACGGAAAAGGAAGAAAATATAGCGCGCGGTCCGGAACCCGTTTGTTAGGGTACTGCTCCGGCATTCGCCTGGTGTTCATCGGAGAATCCACAGAAAATTACCGATCAGAGCAGCCGGCCTCTATATTCTCCTCCAGACAGCGACTGAATTCGACCTAGCTGGCAAGAAAGTGTCGAAAACTTTGCCACTGTCGGGACTGGAACCTGGGACCTCCCGATGAGTGACACTGAAGTGACAGCAGTCGCACTGTGCCATCTTTCTCGGTACAGCTAGGCTAGCGGTGTTATCCCCATCCAGGTATCTCCCACCCGAGCGACACAGCCTCAACCGGGACAAACTTTAGGCTCTGGACTGGTCTCCCGACACGTGTGGTGGTGTAGTCCGTGTGAACGTGTATGTAAAGGGTCAGGATAGGACAAGGAAGTCGAAGAAAGAGCACAGGAAAAGGAAGGAGAGATCGTGCACTGTCCGTGGTCCGTTTCTTAAGATGGTGTCTCTAGGTAGTGTCGAAAATCCTACCACTGGAGGGACTTATATCCAAGAACCTCCCAGTCCGAGGCACAGCGTATGATTCTTTTGGGCGAGGGGTGACCAGTTTGAGGCGGAATTATAGTATGGGGCAAAAGAAGTATGATGATTTAGATATATTATTTAAAAGTGTCCGTTAACAAAACAGATGTTTCATTTGAAGATTTATATTAGAAGAGATCCGTAAAGTTCACAAAAATCTTGTTTTACATTGTGACGTAACGTCATTATTTTTTTACATTGTGACGTACTTACGTTAGATAAGGTTTCTTTAAGAAAAAACGTACCTGACGTCATGTTTTTTCAGATATATTAAAAAAAATACTTCAGACACGCCAGTGTTAAGAATTTTTATATGATAGTAGAAAAACTAATAGCCGACCTGGATGGCCGAGGTGACTAAGAGCGAGTACCGACTCAGCGCTTCGGTCCGAGAGGTCGCGGGTTCGAGTCCCGTTTTGGGCACGTTTGTGTGTCCCTTGTCTTTGTATGTATGTGTTGTCGCGGAGGGTCTCGCGTTCTGCTGACCCCAGATCAGAGGAGCCCGCAAGTGTGTTGGTGTCTAGTGTATGGTCGAATATGCGTCCCATCGGGACGTAAAGGGTAACCGGCTGTCGGTTGGATAAAAACCCTAGAAAGAAGAGAAAAACTAATATTTTTAAAATTTCAATTTTTTTTTTTTATAATTCTCTTCGCTCCCTCCGCGCCCCTTTGCTTCGTCGTGAACCTCTCCTTGTCATCACGCGCGAGGACACGCCCACTCGCGCGCTGACAAATGACGCGGGCGAAGCGCCAGCCGCGGCGACGGCGGCGGAGGCGGCAGCATCTCGACGGTGGCGCCTGCGGCGACGAGACGACGAAATGACGCGCGGAGACAGCGCGGCACGCGTCGGGAGGCTCCCGGAGTAGGGGGTGGAGCTGGGAAGGTCAAACGGGAGGCGTTTGGGAGCAGAACCGGAGTGGATGCTGCAGACAGTGCCGGAACTAGACAATTTTGGCTCCGGGACAATGCTGAAACCCCTCCTCTGAAAAATTTAAAATGTGTAAAGATGTGAATGTATTTAATGATAAAATAATACAATTTCCGTGATGGTCTTAAAACGGTAAAAATTTTGTGCTTAATTAGTGTTTAATAAAATGTCTCGTTAAATAATGCATTAATGCATGTTAATTAATAATTAAATAAATATGAATTTCAGTGGAATCTATTTTAATGTTAGCGTCATATCATTCTAGGCGGAAGAGCAGGCCTAATGGCCTGAGTCTCGCCACTAATAAAGACAATTTTTTATTATTATTATTATTATTATTATTATTATTATTATTATTATTTTCATAGAGTCCTACCTCATAAGTGAAGACTATAATCTCTTTTAAGGTAAAAAAAAAAAATAATTGAAAATTTTATGAAATCTGTCTACTGTAGCACACTACTGAACCGCGACTTATAAAAATTACGATTACGATTTTTTCGAATTCTTATTTATATTTCAATTTCTGATTCTTTTTATTTTATTTTTTTAAAACCAATCATCTGGTGTCTCCAGTTGCAGGGCGCCAGGCGATCGCCCTGCCTGCCCATGCCTTGCGCCGGCGCTGGCTCAGAACACCAAAACAACAAAGTGAACCTTTCATGCAGGGTCGGATTAGAATTATCAGTAGTCGTAAGAATTGTCTATCTTTGCCCCCAATGATATTGATACATTGAACGTTATTACGCACTCAAAGTTGATATGAAAATTGAAGTAGAACCTTACAATTTACAATTTTTTTACATTTTATTTTTATTTTAATTCCTCAGAACAGCATAACTGCTTTACGGGAATTGTAAATAACAACGCAAATCACAAAGAAAAGTAAATAACTAACAGCAATAATACATTTCAAACATTAATAAATTACAGTCATTCTTTATATAAATAGAAATTAATGATTTACCTTTTTTAAATCTATGGGTATCGGCCAATTTGTTTAGATTTGAATAAAATAAACTTGTGTAGACAATTTAATATTTTATCCTATATGAAGAATTACATTATTATACTGATTCATCCGTTTAGTTAATCTTTATTTATTTAGTTAATTTTAAGTTACGCATCGTAGCTTGTTATTAGCAATTCGACACTTTCAACAGAAAGAGAATTAAAGTTTGAGAGATGCGCATGGACAACAAAATTAACGAAACTCACCGACAGTTCGGTTTCTGACCGAGACTTATAATTTGAAACCCCGTCGGGCCAACAAAATAGAGGCAAGACTTAAACAAATCGTGCTCAATGAGAAAAAATGTGATTGAATAAATAATAATACACAATCTATCATATAAAGTAACCTCTGACTTGGAAATCAAAGAAAAAAATATATTATGGGTGTTGTTGTAACCATTGAAATAACGCCAGAAACCGCTGATACTAGAGAATAATCTCTTATTACTCTGTAAAAACAACGCTTGAGGGAGGGGGCAGGGGGGGGTCCCAAAAAAGAACAAGGAGGGGTAGGAGTTCTCGAAAAACGTTCTTCGTGTAATACTTACCAAATTATTAAAATGAAACCAGCAGCATACAAGTATATTGTATATAGCATACTTGTATATTCAGAATAATAAAAATATATTTCTTTTGCATATATACATTTATTTGAACTGCAATATGGTATGTCCCTCTGGCAGTTAAACAATTACAACAACAATAATAGTAATAATAATAATAAAGGAGTTCAGTACAAGATGAAGATGCAATAATCATACTATCACAAATATTAAGTATTATAACAATTATTTCAACTCTGTCATGGTATCCAATAATTATATGTTGGTGATAATAAAATTTAATACAAACTACATAAGTATTGACTAAATTAAATTTTAAAAAATGCATTGATCGCGTTCACTACACTTTACTTTTAATTTGAAAAATTGTATTAAATTTTACACAAAATCCTTCCCACATATTTAATGAAGTTCCTTTTTTTCATTCTCAGAAATGGATGTAGGGTTTAAGAAGACACATTCAGCTCGAAGATATTTACAATTGGATTTCGCAACAGTGACAAAAGGGAAAGAGGGGTTCCAAAACCGCAAAATTGTACCCCCGTGTAATTGTATCGGGCTCGGGGAATCCCCGGCTCGGAGCCATCAGCGCCGGAAGCCGCACTCGAAGCGGAGAGGTCGCTCCCCCTCAGGGCACGTGATCACCTGCGCCACGTGGCCGCGCTTTTTAACGCCCGCTGCAAACACGCGCCCGCGGCGCACCCGTGGGACGCGCAAACACGCACGGAAACCCGAGCCGGCGCGGCCGGCCTCCGCCGCTTCGACCCGCGCCGCGCCCATTGGAAGCGGCTTCGCTGTGAGCCGGCGGGGGAGAGGATATTTGAAGGTAGCAATATATACAGCGATTTTCCTAAGGATGAGCCAAAGTGACAGCTAGTGCTGGCAACATAACTGAAGGTTCTGTGGTCGTTGTGCCATTGAGCCCATTAGACTCCCTTCCCGCATTCCTTCGTTTGCAGTGGGCTAACTTGTACCTGGCTTCGACACTTCCTTTTGTGGTGTCCTTGTCCGACAAAAATATAGTGCGCCGCAAGAAATATTTGAAGTTAGGAAGTGCAGTGTAATGTGCTCTTCTGTAAAAAATATTTTGTTTCTTTATATATTACATTGAATTTACTTTTTGTGTGATAAATATTATGTTTATTTTAAAACCGAGACGAATGCAAGATGCGTACCGGTGCACGTGTTTTCAGCATCATTTTTCTTTCAATTAACATTGGTGGCAGTTTTCTTTTACTGATTGTGAGAGCATGTTAAGAGATTTTCCACATACGTAATTAAATTTAAATATTTCCCGGACTCGCGTACGTGCATATACCTCCACAAAACTCTTTGACTTCTGCATAGGCATGTTTTCACAGGAGCCATTAGCACTTTACGAAGAGGCGTGGCTGAACAGCTGTCGCGGCGGAGGGATACTGTTCTGAATTACATGTGATGTTCACTTGTTTTCGCGAACTGTCACTTTGGCTCGTCCTTAGGAAAATCATTCAATATTTCCATTCTTCACGGTTGGAAAGAATGTAAATATATTGCTACCTTACCGTGAAGAATGGAAGTGTCTTGAACGTGTGTCCACACTATCAGTACTATAGTTACACGAGAGTGAGTGGAGTGCGGTATAACAGTGATCTCGAGACGGAAGTATAACACTGAGAACTGGTTAAAGGACCCAGTGTAAATAGTGAACAGTGCGTAGGAAAATGATGTGTCTTGTGTAGGTAATTGTGGAGAAGTGTTTGTAGAACCCACAAACGTCGCTCAGTTGTGGGAATGTTACCGAGAGCAATCCTCCGTAAGGAGGTGCCGTTGCCCACCTAGGGATTCTCAGGCTATATTATTATTATTATAATTGTTATTATTATTATTATTATTATTATTGTGGGAGACCGATTCAAATCAGGCGGATTTTTTGGGGTTCCCGGTAGAGGCGCAAGATAGCGTGGCGGCAGGACCAAGTCGGTTGACAACGAGTGTAAACAAGTCACTCGAACGCAAGTAACACCGAGAAGAACACGTTGTGAATTGTCGGGATATAGTTTATTTGTATTGTTCTTCAAGTATTTCAAGAATATAATTATCTTTTTATATTTCAACGACGAGTTTATTTCTATTCCGACTACCATTTCTCCCACAATTTGGGGGCTCGTCCGGGATTGAACTGGATTTCGAGAAACGACTAGAACTTTTCACGGTCGCCATTTCGCAACATTGAGAACATTATGACGTGCCAGCCGACGACGATCAATTTGGAATAAATGACGAGGGATTCCAATTGAAGGCCAGTTTTCAAAGTTGCGACGACGATAGGCTGGAATAAGACGACGAGTGAAGGTCATTATAACCTCAAAAAAACGACGTAATTCACCGACGAAAGCTTGACGAGAATTGATGTTGTTTCGAAGATACGTGAGTAGATGCAAATAAGACAAATTGTATGAATATTTTTGCTGTTTCCATACATTTGTTCGCACAATTGAAGGTTTGAACCACGAGGCTGTTTTTATAAAATACCGATTGTAATCGACGTTACCGACTGTTCGACAGGAAGTTCGCAAAATTTTTGGAAGATGGCGACATTGGGAGAAATCGAACAAATAGAAAAGAACATAACCTCTGCGCCGGTAAAAGCAATTAAAACGTTGCATAACTTGATTTTTGAAACGATCCCAGAGGATCGAAAAAACAGAAAGAGGCTTAGAGAGTTTTCCGGTTTTACGTTCGAGTCCGGATCTAAAGATGAAGAGATGAAAAAGTCGTTCATTCACGATACATTTTCGGAAGCGGATCTGGGAGCTATATGCAGTATTCTTTGTATCAACAGTGGGACGAAAGACGAAATGATCGACGATATATGTGAAATGCTGGGAGATCTGCAACAGTTGGCGTCGAAAATCGAGACCGAGAACAAGCAAGAAGAAAATGAAGAAGACGAATATAAGAAAGGAGTATTAAGCAACCCGAAAAACAAGATGACAAAGGGCAGCCCAACTGAAGAAGTTGACGTTCGAGTTTGAGCAGAAGCTGCGTGCTATTAACAACGAGGAAGAAAACGATTCGGATAATAGTGATGATGCGCGCTCTGTCGCTTCTGTACGTACGCAGCCAAAGTTTTCATTGACTTTTCGTGATATTGAAGGTTCACTCAAGACCTTCAACGGTAGTGATGGATATCCAGTAAAAAATGGATCACTGATTTCGAAGAGACAGCTGTTTTGATGGGCTGGGACAGTCTACAAAAGTTTGTTTTGCTAAGAAATCACTCGAAGGCCTAGCCAAACTTTTTATCCAGGGCGAAAGGAATCACATCGTGGACCGTCCTGAATAAAGCGTTGAAGGAAGAATTGGATGTTAAGACAAGCACCGCAGAAATTCAGCGGTTGTTGAATCGACGAAGGAAGAAAAGAGAAGAATCTTTACAGGAATACTTTCTCGTCATGAGGAGATCGCTAGCCGAGGTGATATAGATGACGAATCATTGATACAATATATAATCGACGGAATTGAAGACGATTCAGGAACGAAACTTCTGCTATATGGAGTAGACAACATAAAAGAATTCAAGGTCAAGCTGAAACATTACGAGATGGCAGTGATGAAGGTCCAAACTAAGAAGACAAACAAGAATGATCACAAGTGGAACTCGAAGAATACAGACGAGAAAGACAAGAAGAACGACGATGGTAATAAATCGAAGGGCACTTCTCAGGACGCGGACAAGCGATGCTACAATTGCGGTGGTACCGGACATACTTCGAGCAACTGTAAACACAAAGAAAAGGGTAAGAGGTGTTTCAATTGCGACGCTTTTGGTCACATTTCAGCTGATTGCCCAAAGGAAGGAAACCGCGACAGTCGAAAAGCATGAGTGCCATTGTAAGGAACGCGAATAATTGCAAATTTAAAGAAGTACAATTGGCTAATCGGAAGGTAAAGGCGCTCATCGATTGTGAAGTCAAGTTAGCTTGCTGCGACAAGACATTTACGATTCACTGAGTGCTCCGAAACTAGTCAAAACGGATATGGTCCTGAGCGGATTTGGGAAGAACTTCGTGTGTCCTCAAGGATACTTTTCAACAACTGTCGTCGTTGATGGTGAGCAGTTTACAACAGACGTATACGTGGTTACAGCAGATACCATGAAACTTGAAATGGTCATTGGAAACGAGCTTCTTGACCAAGCGGAAGTGCTCATAAACAGAAATGGTGTCACCCTACGGAAACCAAAATTAGAAGCTCACATCATGTGCATCCAGGCCGTAAATAAAGAAGAATTGGATATAGGAGATTCGGTCAAAAGCGAAATAAAAAGGAAGTTCAAGGTTTAATAGCAAACTATGTTCCGGAGAAGACCAAATCTGTTGATGTCAAGATGAAGATCTTAGTGAAGAATGAAGAGCCAGTTCACTGCGGACCGCGACGACTTTCGCCTCGAGAAAAAGAAGTGGTGGACAATCAAGTGCTAATTTGGATTCATGACAAAATAATAGAACCGAGTTCATCAGAGTATGCCAGTGCAGTAATCGTGGTGAAAAAGAAGAACGGATCATCAAGAGTTTGCATTGATTACCGCAGGCTGAATAAGATCGTGGTGAAGGACCGCTATCCTTTACCCCTTATCGACGATTTGCTTGATAAATTGCAGGACGCCCGAGTTTTCAGTACGTTGGACCTCAGAAACGGATTTTTCACGTGGACGTCGAAGACAGCAGCAGAAAATACACGTCATTCGTGACTCATTCAGGACAGTTCCAGTTCTTAAAGGTACCGTTTGGATTTACAAATTCTCCTGCAGTATTCCAACGGTATATAAATAGTGTATTTTGGCAACTAGTGAGGGACGGTGTTTGCTTTGTATATATGGACGACATCATTGTTCCCGCTAAAGATGATGAAGAGGCTCTACGCAAACTTACGTTGGTATTAGACGTCGCCAGGAATACGGTTTACAATTGAACTTTGAGAAATGTCAATTTCTAAAGAGAAAAGTTGAATACCTGGGATATGTAGTCCAGGAGGGACAAATTCAACCTTCTCCAAGCAAGACATTGGCTGTTCAAAATTTCCGAGAACCAAAGAATATAACCGGAGTGCAGAGTTTTTAGGTCTAACGGGGTATTTTAGAAAGTTTATCCCAGATTACAGTACAATCGCGACACCAATAAGCGATCTACTCAGAGATGATACAGAATTCCGATTTGGTGCTAACGGGGAATACAAAAAAGTCCAGACGACGAAAAGCTACATCCAATCTCTTATATGAGTAATTAAGATTTACAATCAGAAGTACGAAACCGAATTGCATACAGATGCAAGTAAGTATGGCTATGGAGCTGTATTATTACAGAAATTTCCGGACGACGAAAAGCTACATCCAATCTCTTATATGAGTAAGAAAACAACGACGCAAGAAGAAAAGTACAGTAGCTATGAGCTCGAAGTTTTGGCCGTTATAAAAGCATTGAGGAAATTTAGAGTCTATTTACTGGGAATAGATTTTAAAATCGTTACTGATTGTGCAGCCTTCCAGAAGACTATGAGCAAAAGGACTTATCACCGGAGTCGCTAGATGGGCCTTAGCTCTGGAGGAATACTCATAAACGATAGAACATCGACCAGGATAACAGGATGAAGCATGTAGATGCTTTGAGTCGCTAAATGACTATAAATTTCAACTTTGCTGATAGCTTGACTGCGCGGATCAAAGGGCACAAGCCGAAGACGAAGGGTTGCTCGCTATAATGAGCATCCTGAGGAGGGCAAGTACGACAACTTTGTGATGAGAAGTGGACTCTTATTCAAATTTGAAGACGGAAAAGAGTTACTGGTTGTTCGCCATGCAACAGGAAATAATAAAAACTGCACACGAAAAGGGTCATTACGGAAGCAAGAGGACTGAAGAGGAAGTGAAACAGGAATTCCACATTCCAGGACTAGTTGAGAAAACGCGTCGAGTCATATCCAACTGTGTAACATGTTTGATAGTGAATCGCAAATCTGGAAAGAAAGAAGGACTTTACACCCGCTGTTCAAGGAGAGTCAACCGTTGTATACCTATCATATGGATCACATCGGCCCACTGAAGTCTACCAACAAGGGCTACAACCATATTCTAGTGATCGTCGATTCATTCACGAAATTTGTTTGGCTCCACCCGGTAAAGACAACGAAGACGAGGGACACAATTTCAAAGATGGAACTTCAAAAGACTACGTTCGGTAATCCTCTTCAAGTGATCACTGATAGAAGACGTCTTTTAGTTCACAAGAGTTCCAGGACTACTGCACGACGGAAAGAATTAAACACATAATGGTAACGACGGGCTTGCCCAGAGCCAATGGGCAAGTTGAGCGTCTCAATTCAACGATTGCTTCTATCATCGCGAAACTTTCCATTGACGACCCGGAGAAATGGTACAAAGTGGTACCAGCTGTTCAACGGGCCATGAATTCTACCTATAACCGGAGCATTGGAAGGACGCCATTCGAACTTATGACTGGCGCAAGGATGCGGAATCCGACTGATATTCGTATCAAGGAGTTATTGGAAGAAGAGCTAATTAACAATGTCGAAGAAGAACGCAACCTTATACGAGAAGAAGCTAAAGCACAGATTTTCAAGGTCCAGGACGAAAATCGCGCTGATTTTAATAAGCGTCGTAAGGAAGCTACAGTATACAAAGTCGGCGATTTAGTGGCTATCAAGCGGATGCAATTCGGGCCGGGTTTAAAACTCAAAGCCAAGAATCTGGGGCCCTACCGAATTACAATGGTCAAACCAAATGATACATACGATGTCAGCAAGGTCGGAGATAACGAGGGCCACGAACCACCACTACGTGTGCCGAGTATATGCAAGCTTGGCCAGACGGATACTCATCATCCGAGCCGGATGATAGTCAGGACGGCCGAATGTGGGAGACCGATTCAAATCAGGCGGATTTTTTGGGGTTCCCGGTAGAGGCGCAAGATAGCGTGGCGGCAGGACCAAGTCGGTTGACAACGAGTGTAAACAAGTCACTCGAACGCAAGTAACACCGAGAAGAACACGTTGTGAATTGTCGGGATATAGTTTATTTGTATTGTTCTTCAAGTATTTCAAGAATATAATTATCTTTTTATATTTCAACGACGAGTTTATTTCTATTCCGACTACCATTTCTCCCACATTATTATTATTATTATTATTATTATTATTATTATTATTATTATATTTTGTTTTCGGTAACGTGACATTACGTCATTTTTACACCTCCCGCCTTATAAAATGAATATTTTCAATAAATTCTCGAACGTCCTTCTCAACGGGGCTCATGATCTCAAACATGTGCTTATCAGTGTTATAAAGATTCATTTTAAAAGGCATTAGGGGGTAAAAATGATCTAATGTCATCCACCACGTTGCGATAAACCAAGTATAGTGGTGGTGCCGATCCGAATAGCAGAGATCGCTGAGGCAGTAGTGCCGTGGCGATCACGAAACCAAGGATCGCGGATTCGAATCCCGTCTCAGGCATTGTGTCTAAAATTTGGGTGAACTGTCTGTTTTTGAGTTTTGTGCCTGAAGACCCTTAGTGAGATCGGCAGCAATTCTCGAAAAGTATTGGTTAAAGAGATTAGCCACTGTTGCCGGATCCTTCACATTTATATCGTTATATTTTAAAACAACATTCTCTACGGGTTTTCTAGTTGATTTGGTAGTATTTTTTATTATATTCCACATTGCTTTTGTTTTATTATTTGAGTTCAAAATATCCTGATCGTTTTCATGATTTTAGCCTGCCTTATGACTTTTCGTAACAATGTTTTGTATTTTTAAAGTAGATAAGGAAATCTTGAGATACGTCATGACGTTTAGAAATAAAGTAGAGAGTACGTTTATTTTTACACGATGTTCTAATTCCTTTTGTGATCCAAGTATTACTTTTTCGTGAAATGTTTAATTTTCTCTTTTAATAGGAAAGCATGCGTTAAAGAGAAATGAAAGCTTTGAGAAAAATAAATTATATTTTTTATTTGTGTCAATAGCGTTATAAACTGCCTCCCATGATTCTTTCAGCAAGTAGTCCGTAAATAACTTTATGTTAACTGAAGTAAATGCTCGGCACATGCGTGTTTTATTTATTGTGTCAGTATTCATGTTATTAGTAATTGTAAGAATTTGTGCATCGTGGTCACTGTAACCTAGATTATTCGTTATTATTTCATATCTAGTTGTGGTTTTGTTAATTATAATTTGATCTATTGCTGTTTGTGATTTAAGAGTATTCCGTGTAGGTACGTTCACTGTAATATCTAAATTAAAAGAATGAATTAAATTCAGAAACTGCTCTTTTTCGTGGGATTCGCTCAGAAAATCAATATTGAAATCTCCACATACAACAATGTGGCATGATTGTGTCTGTTGTCTATTTGTAATGGGCTTGCGTGTCTGCTGTGGTGACGGCAGGTAGGGCATCCCGACATAAAATGATCGCCAAGTCTATACAATGAATGGTGTATAAAAGTGGAGTGTGCGGAAAATTAATAAAATTAATTCATTAGCGCCGACCCTACAGAAAGAGCAAAACGCAAGGATGGAAAAAAAAAGTTCTGTTAGTGGAAGAGGAGGAACGGGAAGGGTTGGTACTAGATAGATGTGCTGGTGATGCCAAGATGATTTATTGGAGGAAGTGTTGATGGTGGTGGTAATGGCAGCGTTAGTGGATAGTATGGTGATACTTTTGCGTTTTGTTGAGGTGATGTAGTTCTGGAGAGGGTATTAGTTTGGTTGGTTTGGTATGTTTTTTTTTGTGTGTTTCCGGGCGCGTCAGCTGTTTTGGTCATTAGTCCCCTTAGTGTAGTGCATGTTTTTTCTCAGAAGATGGCGGTGATCTTCCCCCGCTGGATGGTGAGATCCGGCGCCGACCTACCGTCGGCTAGTGGGGTTCCCCCTAACCAGGACTCTCCCACCAGCGGGGCACCGCCCAGCCGGGACAAGCTCTAAGCTCCCGACCGGTCTCCCGGAATATGTGGTAGTGTAGTGCATGTTAGTGTGTGTGTGTGTGTGTGTGTGTGTGTGTAAGGAGAGAGGATAGGACAAGGAATGGGAAGGACAGATCGCGCGCGGTCCGTGGCCGGTTTGATAGGGTATTATATAATGGCGATATTAGTATTGAAGATGAACAGAGTGATAATGGTACTGAGGATTGAGAAAGTGATAATAGGTTGGGAGCTAGTGGTAAATATAATAATACTGGAGGTGGTGTTAGCGGGGTTTGTGTAGGTAAGGGTAGGAGTGGAGCGGGGGCGGCGGTGGCATTGACAGTGGAGATAGTATGGTACACGGCTTTTCATTCTGGAATGATTTGAGACCTTTAAATATACCAACTCCACTAAATCTTACGTTCTTAGTACTTCACCTTAAACTCGTGTCATTAGCTCATGGATGTTTCGTTTCGGGTTAAGTACAATTGAACAGGAATCAACCATAAATCAAACTCTTCAAGTGACCAACTTGCCGTACTTTTTGCTTATCCGTAGCTGGCATTAGATTGGTACACATTATTATCCTCCCAAGCAAAGACTTTATGTACAATAAGGACTGCATGAAGTGATGGAGATGCACATCTCAGTTTTCGAAGTGATTTAGTTGGTAAATCAATATTTCTTCTTGATTGTCAATACATGTTTGCAAATAAAAGTATCCAAAGTTTTTTATGACAATCATTTATTTCATCAATTGCACAACATTTCGTAACTAGTTTTGTTACATCATCAGGTGCTTAGTGAGGGAACTACTATCCCATTGAATTGAGTGAGTGTGAGTTAATTGCGTAATGTTTCCTCGATTGTTCTACTGCAGAGGTAATTCAATGGGATAGTAGTTCCATCACTAAGCACCTGATCATGTAACAAAACGTTGTGCAATTGCTGAAATAAATGATTTAGTTGGTTACTCCGAACTTCCGTTATATTGTGAGTTCTAATGTAAAATGACGTAGAAAATAAGCTTAGTGGCGGCACTTATATGGAGTTAATGTTAGACGTAGATGGAAACGTGGTTGTGAGAAATAGTAGTAGTAGAAAAAGTGGCATACGTGATCATAAAATCTCCTTGACAAAGTCACGATGTGTCTTGCCCAATAACAGTGCATTCGGCATTGCCTAAAATGAATGAATGAATGAATGAATGTCTTATTTTACGTGGCGAGACTCAGGCCATGTGCTCTGCTTTTCCGCCTGACCACCCAAATTTCGTTACGCTCCTTTCACCTACTAGGGATGAAAGAAGGTATTACTTGGACGACGAAACAGGCAATTTGAATTTTGCTCAGAGGCTTCATTTGCGCTTGAGAATCTTTTACGTGCAATAAATCTACTAACATGGGACAGCCGGCTTTACTTCCCCTCCGAAGGAAAGCGTACGAAAGATTTTTTCGCCCTTAAAAATCCACGGCTTCGATCGGGTTTGAACCCGCCAACTTGGGTATAACAGCCCGATACGCTGTTATACCCAAGTTGGCGGGTCAGGGGAAACTGTCGCGTTGTGAATGTCTAACTATAAGTTCAGTAGCAAAGAGTGAACATACGTACCTACGGCCGTTGCCCCTTATTCCAGCAACATCAAAAATAAAGTAATAAATCACGAATAGGACGAGCTATAAATTCCATTTTAAATCCACACATTCCCTCTCACGACAAGGTCGACTCTATTCACGTGAGGAATGCTGAAATACCGAGAACTACATGTTTCTTTTTTAAAACTCATCCATACCGATGTTGAATTCTAAAAGGATCCACTGGCGATTGTAGAGCTTCGTTTCGGTCCCAGTGCCCCTTGAAATAGCACGTCGCGTCGCCTCCATAAACCGGTAGTAAACCTCTTCGACGTCGAAAAGGAAGATTCGGCCTCTATACGGTCGCACGAGTTATTATCCTGCCCGCCGAAGCACCAATACCGCACTGCAGCAGTGGTTTATATGTAAGATTATACGCTTTTCTGGACACAAAGAGTAGTACTTGAAAGCAATGCTTTTGGGCAGTTGGGCAATTTTGATCTAATTTAATAATTTAAAATTAACGATGAAATGTGAGCTACCAGCCAAATTATCCATGTCCCGCTCAACATCAATCAATTGTATTTCCCATAATATAACATCTGGACCAAAAATTCAAACCCCACAACACTTAATAACTAAACTACCATCTTAAAAACCATCAAACAAAACCAACTAATCAATTATAGTAATAATTATTTTTTTTTATTATTATTATTTATTTAAGGTCGCCTTAGAAACGTCTAGGTCATTGGCGACCACAGTTACAATAATACAGTAGTTATAAATATACAAATATACATTAGTTGCACAATTTCATGGGATACACACATAGAGCCTTAATATTAATATTGTACATGGGACAATGTATAATCACTATCTAAATACTATTTATGAGATTAAATTTGGTGAGGAGTTCTATAATTTTCATGAGGCCGGAATATAGGGAAATATATGGCCGTAGTATTACACTGTAGATGCCTGGGACGTATCCGTATCAGAATCCAATGCACTTTCAAGTTTTTTGATTATTCTGGAACATCTGTTTTTAATACCTTTTTTAGGAAGGGTGGAATAAATATCCCGTAACATTGAAATTATAGGTGGAATATCTGGAGAGAAGTCTTTAGCAATTTCTGCAATGTTCTGGGAACCTTTAGATTTGTCAAAGAAGCTTAACAATTCATTCATCGATAACGGGTATTTAATTGGGCTCTTTTCAATCTTTTCTTTGGTCACTGACCATTGAATGTCTTCTTTACTATCTTAGGTGGTTTTTATTTTTTTTGGGGGAACACTATTTTGTTTCACAGGGGGGTCTTCTAAGTCTAAAGATATCTCCGAATCAGAGGGACAGTCTTTTCCGTAACGAGATCTCTTGACACATTAGCGGGAAGAGGCGTCGCTTGGGAACTACTAGTTGAGAGTGGCCTTTTAGTTCTTGATTTTACCGTGTTTTCCGTTGGCTTCTTTGTCTTGGATTCCGAGACTGAAGTTGTAGGGAATGCCGGTAAAGGATCTGGTTGTGAAACACTTGGGAGATCAGGGAATTCGTTCTCGTTAATGACAGGAGCGGGACCGGGGGCAGGAAAAACGGAAAGGTCGCCGTCTGATAAGGGAAAGGTTGTTACCTTCGGGCTGATAGCTGCTTGCGGCAGGGGTGAGTTGCCATTTGGGCAATTCTTAGCATAATGACCTTGCAGCTTGCATTGAAAGCAGGTAGGGATATCAGATGAGATGTATATCCAATGCGGTAAACCATCCAATGTTACTTGGAAAGACTCCGGGAGTAGTTCTTCATGTTCCGGTGCTATGTAGGTTTGTCTTCTGAAACTCATGATATGGTTTAAGCTTGGTTAGAGAAACCTGCACGAATAAAAGACATTGATGCCACAGTTTTAACGCCAAATTCTAATAACTTATCTTCTAGTAGATTGTTAGGGATACTCGGGCAAACATTGGAAAGAATTATTCTTTTGTTGCGTGAAATTAGCGGTCTTATAGTAAATTCATGGTCAGATACAATTATTGATTTAACTTTGGATACTAGATCGTCAGCAACTTCTTTGGTGGACAAATAAACACACAGCCTGTTATTAGAGATCTTTGATGCAAACCGAATATGAGAAGGATTAGTTTTTCCTGCAAGGGCTTCAATGAAGTCAACTGTCGGTGCATAATTTGCAGAGTCAATCACAATTGCATTTTCTTTCTTAGGAAACAGGGAACTATTACAAGCTTGAACATAACTCTTACTTGAAACAATACTTGGTTGTTGATTGGGATGGAGAACTTCCATGATGGTTACGATGTTGTTGCTCGGATGCCAAGCAGCAACACGATGGTCAGAAAAATACGCACTTCGAGCTTCTCGGTGCGTGGAAATGAAGAGAACACTCACTAAAACACTGGACTTCACAAATCTAGGAAAACTCGTCACCCGAATTTGCACACAGTTAAGGAACAACTATTAACCACAAAAACAAAAAACTATAACAGCTTTCATTCTTGACGCTTATCTAGAACGACCACGGTCATAGCGCGCGATGGAAGCACAGCGGAGCAGCGAACGTCCGCACCCCGCCGAGTCTCAACGTCGACTGTGAATAATTATTTTTGTAGTCGTTCATATCTTAGAGAAGGACTCTAACTCGAAATATTGGAAGAGCGAGAGTTTAAAAATTACGTCTACCAGTTGAGTCGATCCCCAAAAGCCTTTTTGACAATTAAACGCACAAAATGGTTTTTGTAAAACATACAATGCACACCGCTCAAGAACAGCAAATAAAGCACCCTCTTACTATACTGTAATAAATTAAATCTTTTAACAAAAAGAAAATACTGCAAATACTTCGCAAACAGTGCAAAAACGTTGTACGGTACCTATATACAATTAACATTTCATTCCATGCCAAGCACTTGAAAAAGATGCTGCTCAGTAATGAAACACGTGAGTAGCAAATAATGGCAAGGACTTCATCCTTGAAACCTTTCTGACTCACGATGCTAAGTTCTAAACAGTGACGTACTGAGAATAAGAATTCAGACGCGCAGTAGGAGAAAAGGCAGAATAGCATAATCAAATATTTGTAATTTTCAGTCAAAATCGAAACTGTATAATTATTTTTGGATTTTCCCGCGTTCCTGTGTATCTAACGGAAACATGGACACCTCTCACTTGGACAGAGGCTGCGGAGTTTTCTATCAATTCCTGTTTCATTGAAAATTAATAATATCGATACCTCATCATTACGATACTTTAATTCCATACAATGTGTCTCACGATTTAATGTATTATTACTCACTACCCCCAAGTTACTCACTATCATATTGACGCCCTCCGAGCCTGCTTGTAGCTCCCTAATACACCGCAGAGCGGACCGACAAATGTCAGAGCTTTACATTAACGGACCACGTTATCTTTCCTTCCTCATTCTTGTTCCCTCCTCTTCCCCTTATATACTCACATACACTTGTGTGCACCTTACTACCACGTATGTCAAGAGCGTGTTCTGGCTGGGCAGGTTGATAGAGATATGTGGCGAAAAATGTACACCCCACCACGTAGTTTAATATATATATATATATATATATATATATATATATATATATATATATATATATACGACCGAACAGTGAAAATAGCAGATGACACACCCGGAAACAAAATCAATCAATCAATCAAATTTCCGGTCTACTCAGAAATGACATTTAAATGAATCTGAGCAAAGTGCATTTCTCGCAATATTGTGAAGTTTCCAGCATCACTTTATTGAGCACGAAGTCTTGTGTAAGACGTAAGGGTCCTCATATAGAACGCTGGAACTCCAATAAAATGGTGAATGGCGCTGCTTCCTACTGCAAGATGCAAGAAGCAACGGCGTCAACCTCCACGAGAAGTCCCACGTTGTAAGCGTTGCATTATTCATAGCAGCAGAATTCGTCCTTCATAAAGAACTGTCATCAGCAGCAGCGGATTTGCCTATGGAACAGGTTGCTTCGGTAGTGCAACTTTAGGGCGGCGCCATTTTTCATGAGAAATACTCGTGACTTTCGCCGCACTGATTGAAGCGTGTATTGGCATAGCCACTCTATGAAGTATTGTTTATATGCGAATAAGTTTCTTGATGGTTGATGGTCTTGATATGCTTGAAGGTATGAGGAAAGTCCTCGGCAAAGATTCGGTCTGTTAAGGGTAATTAGTGAAAGGGAAATAACAAAGGTATTTTATGTATTTATGGATTGATTATGGAAATAACAAAGGTATCTATGTATTTATGGATTGATTGATTAGTGTTTCGGGGCGCGTCGACTAGTATGGTCATTATTCATGTCAGTGTAGTGCGTGTTTCTATTGTGGGAGGTGACGGTGATCTTTCACCGCTTGATGAGAGATCCGGTCCCGACCTGCACGACGGCAGCGAGGCATCGCCTCTACCGGACAAGCACTTAACACTAAGCTTCCAACATTGTGGTAGAGAAGAATTTTCCTAAGGATGAGCCAAAGTGACAGTTCGCTAAACAAATGAACATCACATGTAATTCGGAGAAGTATCCCTCCGCCGCGACAGCTGTTCAGCCACGCCTCTTCGTAAAGTGTTTATGGCTCCAGTGAAAACATCCCTATGCAGACGTCTAAGAGTTTCGCTGAGGTGTATGCACGTAAGCGAGTCCGGGGAATATTTAAATTTAATTACGTATGTGGAAAATCTCTTAACATGCTCTCACAATCTGTAAAAGAAAGCTGTAACGAATGTAAATAGAAATGAGCTCAGAGAAGCTCAGAAAAGAGCTCTCAATCATACCTCGCTACGCAACAGCACAATAGCCGAAAACACCAGTACGCATCTCACATTCAAGTCTCTGTTTTCAAATAAACATAATATTTATCACACAGAAAGTAAATTTAATGCAATGTTTATAGAAAAACATAATTTTTACGGAAGAGTACATAACTCTGCGCTTCCTAATTTCAATTATTTCTCGTGACGCACTTTATTTTCGTCGGACGAGGACATCGCAAAAGGAAGCGCCGAAGCCATTTACAAGTTAGTCAACTGCAAACGAACGAATGCAGGAAGGGAGTCTAATGGGCTCAAGGACACAACGACCACAGAACGTTCAGTTATATTGCCAGCACTAGCACTCATGGCTCATTCGTAGGAAAATCATTCTGTAGTGTAATGCGTGTAAGTGGAAGTGTGTATAAGAAAGGGGTGAGGATAGGTCAAGGAAGGGGAAGAAAACATCTCGTGGCCAGTTTGTTACTGTACTGCTCCGGCATTCGCCTGGTGTTGATCGAAGATGCCACACAAAACTATCGATAAGAGCAGCAGGCCGCCACAATTCTCCTCTATACAGCGACTGAATTCGACTTAGCTGACATTGTAGTGTCGAAAATCCTTTCACTCGAACTTTAGGACCTTCCGGTCAGATGCACTGCAATGCCATGAGTTGATGCCCGGAACCACCTAAGCCTGTACGGGATGTCTATAGACGTAAAGGAACGTACAACAATCCAAATGTGTCAACAATCCAAAATACACGATCCAAATGTGTCGTGTATATGTGAGTGTGCGTGCGTGTTTGTGAGTGTGCATGTTTGTGGTGGGCAGGGAGTAAGAGAAGCGTGGAGTTTTTGGGAGAAGTTTTCGTGATTGTCTTTCTTTCCAGGTGCAAGACGTAACTCGAAACATGAAAATTAAATTGGCCTATTTTATTTTCCCTTATACTTTGAATCTGAGATAAATTTCCCTACCTATGTCTTACATATACGATGAGAACTTGCTTAGAAGAAACAACGAAAAGGTCGTCAGTAAAAAAGATACTACCTATTCATCTCCCCTCTTTTGTCTCCCCCTCCATCATATGATATATGTTTATTGAAGCAAACCACAGAGGATTTCTAAATGTTTGATAATTTGCAATGACTTATTTTTCTCGAAAAATCAACTTTAAGAAAGCTGTTTGGATGCGATGCATCCACGAGTGATTGCATTATATTCTCATTAATCGTGCTACAGAAATTGAATTGCTCTATAGATCCCCTCTTCTTCGAATCTGTTAGTAATTCATCAGAATATTTATTTTTTATATACAGTTTGAAGTGTATATTGATATAATTTTGGCCATTGTAATGAAGTTAGAACACATTGCTTGTTAACATCTGTAATTAAACTATATAATGCCGAAAACCTTTTGCATGTACGCTCTTTAACAACTGATACTAATTATTAAATTCCTTGCTTTTGCATTATTCTTCCACTTGTTTCTTCTCATTCATTGGTGGACTTAATTCCCAACTAGTTACTAGTCATCCTCGTCGTAATCATGTTTCAGAGTATGCATGAATATAAAATTATTGATATCTGAAACACAAATGAATCTCTTCACAAAATTAGTAACTCTTAAATATTTGTTGTAAGTAATTTGAGATTGGGTCGCGATGCCTATTAAATGACTCTCTGTCCACCAGTCTTCCCGGTATATTAATTTACGTATAAAAAATTGGAATCTCGTCGAGTGTGACCATCGAATATATAATCACTGAAGAAGCCGCTAACCCAGGGGCCATATGACCACAAGACAATATTTACACAGATTTTATTGGAAAATTAATCGGTTCCTCAAAAAATATGGCTGTTATTGAAGGTGAATGCTTAATAGAGGTGGCCGTTTTAGCGGGTCCCATTGTATTTTTAAAAAATAAAAACTTTGCCTCGAGTTTAGCATGAAACAGTCAAAGTTGAATTGCCCCATTTCATTTTCCCTTTTTCTTTAAACCCACGAAAAACTTTCCTTCCGATCTGTGCATCACGTAATGAAAACTTGGTGAACAGAGAGATCGAAAAGGTCACCAGTAAACAACATCCTCCCCAGCCATCCCCCCACCCCGCCCCTTTCCCTTCCCACGCCACGCGTAACTTCGCGCCATCCAACCTCCCTCGTTGCCGCATGCTGCTAACCCAACTGCATGTGGAGGTGGCCATGAAATATTCACAGCGCCGCCGCCCGCCAGCGGCGGCGGTGGTAGCGGCGACGGCGGTGGCGGCGGCGGTGGCGCGGCGTCTGAGGGGTAACGACCGTGGCGCCATCTCACCGGCTGCGGCGCGTGCGAGAACTAGGGAGATCGCGCGGTATCAAGGTGAAGTTCAGCCGCAGCGCTGTCTGGAAGGGCCCCTGCGGGAACGGAGGTTCTCTCTAGTTGCAGCGTGTTTTATCTGTCTTCGGTGGGGGTGGTAGGGGGTCGGGGTGGGTGATAGCGGAGGCGGAGTGGCTGAGAGGACATCCCAGGTGGCGCATTTAGTTGGTCTGTGCACCGGATACTGTAAACATTTTTATTTTGTTTTGATAATGAGAAAACTCAAGGACCAATGTTTATGTCGCTGCAAAATCTTTGGCAAATCATCTCGCGTCATGCTTCTGTTTCGCAATAGATTGAAATGACGTCCCGTCTCTCGAATATTCTAATAGGTACGTAATAAATGGATTATTATATTCATATATTGATTAGTGATTCCGGGCTCGTCGACGGCTAAGGTCATTATTCCCGTAAATGTAGTGCATTTTTTAAATCGCGGGAGGTGGCGGTGATCTTCCCCCTGAATGGTGAGATCCTGCGCTGACCTACCGCCGGCCAATGTGGTTTCCTTCAACCAGGTATCTCCCATCAGAGGGGAACCGTCCCAGCCGGGACAAGCTGCAAGCTACCGACTGAAGTTCTCAATTTACTAAAGATTTGGACGGCAAGAAGTACAGAGTAGAAGACATTGAGAGATGAAAGAAAGAACCCGCGCAGTATAGCGTTTGCGATCAAAACGTCATAACCGAGGAGGTAGAGAAATGTCTTAAATACAAGAGTTTGGAAATCGATATCAGCAGAATGTGGGACGTATAAGTTCAGGACGTCCCGATAGTACTTATCGGAGCTCTGGGATTTGTTCCGCAAAATTTGTGTAAGAACTTGACTAAAATTTCAGGTCATTCAGAAGATTGGGAAATGCAAGACATTGCTTTATTTGGAACAGCCCACCTTTTGCACAAATTATTGTAGATGCACCGATAATCCTTAGAAAGCTCCTTTGAAAGCTGGTTGCAACCTGGTGTAGAGTTTATTATCAACCAACTCATAACATCCTTAGTTGCGAATTAGAATGATAATAATAACAATAATAATAAATTGCACCCGTGTGAACATTCCGCTCTTTACAAATGATTGTTTTAAAAGTGGAACTAACTTCAGATGGCCCGGGTTAGTACTGTGCGCAATGTTGTGTTGGCCTGGTGTCGTGAGTGAATTTGAGAAACTTTAGGGTACATTTTTCTTCTACAAACATTTCGAAAGTAATTCGGTTAGCGGGAGATAATACATTGTGATTTGGTACATCATTCCATGCAACAACACACAGGAAGGTGAATGACACCATGTTAAACACGGTGCTGTCTCCCCCCGTATGCCTGTATGCCACCTAGCCGGACCAGGATTGAGAGGGTATGGTTAGAAAGGTAATGCATGGAAGCTGGGAAAGGTCTTAGCTTTTAAACAGCCATGCCTAAGCGAGTCTGGAGCCTAAGGAGATCAGAATCCACGTCCCATAATCTGGATATCACCATATTATGCAGCTGCCTCCCTAGCGATCTCACTCAGCCTTCCGGGTCAGAGGAAAATCGTATCTGTCTGAAGATTTTAAAGATATTCCATACATTCTTGTTATGAAAATAAAGTGAACACTTTCCATGAATGTGATAAGAAATATATCACCATAATACACACGCGAATATTTAACTCTTTTATAACTTTACAAAGCTAGTTTGATTTTCATTTACCGGCCGGGCAAAACTCCCTTACACATATCATTTATTACATTCTAAGCAAATACAGTACAGTTTGTTTCTTTTATTTTTCTCCCTCCAACGACGTTTCGGCCTTTCGCATTGCGTTGTCATGTCATAAATTATAACAGATGAAAAACAGTGTATGTTATTTCGTAGATAATTATTTCACACATAAATTACAAAACCTAATACTATGTGTCTAGGCCGAAGGTCTTTAAGCGATTACAAAACCTACATCATAAAGCATTTTAACCTTTAAAATTCTGGTATTCACCCCAGATGGTCACATCGCATCAAAGCCGAGGAAAAGTGACCATATGGTTGGCTAAAGAGAAAACTCCTGAAGCGAGAAAAATATCGGATCAGGATGAAAAATATCCACACTACCTACTAATATGAAACCATCTAACACAGCATGGTATACTTGATGAAAACCCCAATAAAAATAATGAAAACATCACTAGAGGGGAGAAAGAAAAGAGTAGTTTTTTGTATATTTTCTTTGACACGTAATAAAAAGTGTATGAGAATTTTGTCGATTATTGAGAAAATAAAAATCAATTTAATACTGCCTTGAATAACAAAACCACCCGAACTTCTTCTGAATAATCTCGTTACAAACAGTCTGTCAACGCCACGAGTACATGTTTTCAATTCAATTGTTAGAAAGTTAATGAGGGATGTGTTTATAAACATGAGTTTACAACACCAGTTCTTCTCTTGACATGACGTTATTCGCGAGAGCACCAAAGTGCTGACGAACAGGTGTCCGCGATACAGGCTGTCGGGCAAATGACGTGCGAGGGCGCTGTATCTCCCCAGATAAGTGTGCGATAGGCACCCAGTCAGATTGCCGCGAATCGTGGAAGCGCCGTTGATGCACGCGTGAGAAATCCCCTATTTTCAGCGATGCCCACGCAAGCCAAGCTGTTCATTCTACCAAGCGTCGGCGCTTAAAGCATTAAAGAGGTATAGAGCGGAAAGGGTACACGGTTGACTTTTTTAATGCGATCTTTTTCAACGGATTGGAAATTGCTTGTAGATGGCGTTGTTAAAAATTGACGTTGATAATCACATAATCGGAATTAGTATGTTGCTGTAAATAAATTACTTAAAAAAGTAAGGGTTCCTTGGATTTTGCAGGACTTGTAAGTCGAGACACATGGGTTGCAGAGTTAAACTCGGTTGTTACCGCACAAAACTCGTGAAAATCCCCATGGGAAAAGTAATCTTCCATAATAAAAATTATTAAAATACAGCAATAATAATAATAATAAATATAGTAGTAACAAAATAAAAATGTAATGTAAATAATAATAATAATTAATTTTATCGTGAAAAATTACTTCTTTATACCCATTCATGTAGTATTAGAGTAGTTTATAATTATCGAGTCAGAAGGACAATCTCCAGATAAACATTAAAAACCAGCATTTCTTATGAGAAAGAGAATCCTCTGAGTATCCTGAAATTGCGAATTTAATTTCGTGAGTATAGTTAATTTATTATTCTATAATATTTAATTTTAATATTAAATGGCTTAGCTTAGTGATCAGAAACAAAGGATTGAAAAGAAGACGAGTCCAGCGGTTAGAGAATGAAAACTGAATTTACCACTTCTGAAAAGAAGAGTTCACCCAACAGAGGATTTAAAACGAGATTGGAGACGGAGT
The DNA here is from genome assembly GCA_964035755.1 of Teleogryllus oceanicus. Lineage (NCBI taxonomy): Eukaryota > Metazoa > Arthropoda > Insecta > Orthoptera > Gryllidae > Teleogryllus > Teleogryllus oceanicus. The sequence goes on from CAXIVR010000010.1 coordinate 16,753,786, forward strand.
AAAATGGAGGAAAGAAATTAAAAATGAAAATTCCGACTAATTATAAACATGGAAAATGGTAGAATGAATGAAAAAATACATTTTTTTACTGAAAGTTCTGTAATAAAACTAACTTCTGTGCATTCCCTGCGTTATGACGAAAATCCCTAGTTCCCCATTTTTTAAAAAAAACTTAATTCCTTTCACCCTAACTCCTCATTTCTGTTAACCTCTAAACTCGCCCTCCTGCGCAAGTACTTTTGTAACCTTTGGGGCCAGCATGTAAACGTGCGACAGTGGCCGGCATTCAGCTGAGCGTTTTCGTGTGGGCCGCTCAGCAGCGCCGCCCCCGCACTTTGCACCGTGCACTCACCGCCCACGGGGCGGTCACCGCCACGCCCCCGCCCTCGCCCCCACGCACGATGTGCTACAGTGGGCCGAAATGCGCCCGGAGGGTCGTGGGTGTAGACCTGTGATAATAACTCGCAAAGTGGCCTAATGTGAAATGCTTTTTATATTTTCGACTATAACTGCGCAAATCAGCGCAAATGTGAATACTATTGTAGGTAATTACTTCAATTAGCCATTTATAAACATGCATGGTTAATAGTATTTACTTAAATCTATTAGAAATTCACGATATCTTGTAATTAGAAAGGGTGCCTCGTACCGTCTCTAAAGTGGAATAGTGAATGATTTTTGTTTTTAGTGAATGATAAACGCATTAACGTCTAGAACAACTTGTTTACGCACGAATACGTGTCTGGTTTAATATTACATACAATTCCTGCAGAGGAAATTTGTTTATGCACATGGACATATGCTTTGATCTTACTCTTCTGACACTGAGTTCAATCAGTTGTGCTTTTGGACCAAATACCTCCACCTTACGGAGAGAAAAAAAACTCAATGTCAATAATATGTCAATAATAATATAATGTCAATAATAATACGTTAAAAATGCAATTTAATGAATAGTAACATTTTTTGGACAGCTACTAGTTAAAACCGTTCATTCAGAGAATGCTCAGAGTTCTAAAAGTTAAATTTTTAGCACTAGTACTGCAAGTGAGCCATGCTCAAGTGTTCAGATATCTCTGTGAATAGAACAAAGAAAACAAAATACTTTCGTCCAATAGCATCAGCTACTACTGAACTGAAAATAACAGTGATTTGTATGGTTGAATTAAAATAAAATGTATGTTAGTAAAGGTGTCTAAAATAGTACATTATGCAACTAGTTTATAATTGTTTAGTACAAGTGCGTGTTTTAAATACAAACACCCACCCACCCACACACACACACACACACATAGACACTTGCATGCACTTCACTATCACACATGTCGAGTTTCTAGCCAGGAGTTTAGAGGTTTTCCAGGTGGTGTCTCGCTAGGTACATTTTTAAGTAATACTTAAACTCCCTGATGAAATTTCTTGCAGAAAATTTAATGCTGAGTGTATCCTTCTTTTAGTTATAAAATATCTGCACAAAATATAGTGTAAAACTTCATGTGCGATTAAAGAACTTTTACAATGCATTCACATACGAGTATGCTGTCATTACCGTGGAGTTTGTTTTTGTTTCCTGTATGCTTCTATCGGCACACTGTGTGCGTCCCTGTCATTAATGCCGTCACCCCCTCCCTTTGGGCCCCGACGACGCACTGTCACGATGCCTCCAAGGCCACCGCCGCCCTCTTCGACGGATCGACTCCCCCCCCCTCAAAAGCAAGCACTCTAGAGCTTCCACTACCCTAAAGGGCCTAGTTGTCTCCGACGCCCCAGCGTTCTCGTCGTCCCCGCCTAACCACCCACCTTCCTTACTATAACGCTCCGCCACGACACACAATTGGCATATCAATTGTTTGCCGCTATCACCAATGCCGTCGCAGCCATCGTCCCCACGATTCGTCCTCCCTTGTCAATATCATCATCGGCCCGCAATGTGTTCTCTGTTATCACCCCTCCCTAATTATCCTCTCTCCCCACCCTTACCCCCCGCCACCCTCACCCCCACCACCCCCCCCCTCACCCTCACCTCCCCGCCACCTCACCTCCCCGCACCCTCACCTCCCCGTCACCCTCACCTCCCCGCCATTCTCACCTCCCCGCCATTCTCACCTCCCCGCCATTCTCACCTCTCCACCCTCACTTTCCAATTATCTTCACCTCCCCGTCACCCTCACGTCCCCGCCATTCTCACCTCTCCACCCTCACTTTCCCATCATCCTCAAATCTTCCACTCCCCCGCCCTCACTGCCTCTCTCTTCGTATGATGTGGACGAAACTCGCTTATGATAATATGCTCTAACGTTGCAAGCAATTCCCATGAACTCTGGGTCCACGAAATGGTAAACATAGTGTTATTGAAACGTATTGCACAATTTCCACTGGCCCCATTTCTGACAATACATTCTCCGCAGGACTCTTTGCGCTCCGAAAAGATCACAGGCTGAATTCTCTTCCACCTAAGCGTATATAAATGAAATGTGATTGAATTACCTTGAAAGCGAACAAAAAGCTTCTGATAATTTATGGACATTTGAAGTCTGACTTTTCACTTTGAGTACTTGTAAGAAGTGTTGGAGATTTCTCACATACGTAACGTTTAAAAGAAATTAAAAAATGTCTACTCTGCCTTGCGAATAAAACGAAATCCTACAAATCGAAAATGAACTTGTAATTCATAGTTAAATCTTCGATTCGATAATTATATTTTGGCTATATCTGCATTAGTTACAACTTGTCGTTAATATTTCAGATCGTAAAGGAACAAGTTGAAAATATTTAACAGTGCATTAACAAGTTAATGATATATTCATGTATTATTGACAAATTTTGCGAAAATGTTTAAGGAAAGTATTTTTAATAGTAATCGAGGCGTGAAAGTCTACATTGCTTAAATTAAACCCATAGTTGGCCGACGCGTCGGAATATTTTTATTCCATCCCCAGGGTTAGTGTAAAAATAATTATATTTTTAATTACATCATGGTAGTGGATTCTACAACAGTTAACTACTGCTAAAACAGCACGTAGATTCTCGCCCGGATTTTCATGCAAAATTAGACGAAATGTACTCAAATTTTAAAAAATTGCACAGGACCTTATCTCAAAGTCTATATATTTTATTAAGGGAAAATGTCTATCTTCATAATTGTATTTGTAGGAAGTCGCCAAGCAAATTTTGAACTTTTGCAATTTTCGAAAAACGTTTTTTTTCAACGTACATAAGATCCGCACCAATCTTTTCAACATCTTTCACATTAAAAAACAAAAAAAAATCATTAACAATGTAGCCAATTTTTTGAAAACTTAAAAATGCCCCAAGGGGTTAATGTAAAGTACGTCTCAAAATTAAAATATCAATTTGAAATTCAAGGAGCCGCGACATCAGCCAGGTTGATTGGGGAATATCAATTTTGGAGAAAATCGGTTAAAAGGTTTAGCCGCTAGCGTTGTTCACAGACAGACGGATGGACAGACTATTTGCCGTCAATCGATTTTTCGGTATTAAGGACCGACAAAATATGAATTCTGGCTACTCCGCGTGTTAGAGGAATTTTGACTTAATTCGAGCAATTGGATTTATCCCCTTTTTCGTTACCTGGGCCCTGTAATAAGAGATTTTTACTGCCGAAAAGTCACAGTTTTTCGCACAGCATTACATAACTTTGTACTCTGGAGCGAAAAGTAAAAATACAAACACAAAATTCCCTCCCATTGCGGCTGGCAGTGCGGCCGTTGACGAGGCCGCTTCTGCATTGCGGGCAGCCGCGGGCGCGGGGGACGGGCAGAGCGCAGGGCGGGTGACAGTGCGGCCGCTGGCAGGGCTGCTGAGGGGCGGGGCGGAGCGGGGTTGGGGGGGGGGCGCGGAGGGGCGGAGCGGGTTCCCCCCACGCCCACGCCCATGCCGGAGGCAGCGGCGGCGGCGGCGGCGGAGGCGATGTCGCCGGTACAAGGTGGCTCCGAAATGAAGCTCCCTGATAGCAGCGACGAAGCATTCCACGCTGGGAGCTGAAATTGTTATGTTAGCCTGCAATTGGCTACGGCTGTAGTGATGTCGCCAGTACATGGAGGCCCATACATACATGTCACCCTGTCAGGTACGCGAAAGTATTCGAACAGAGCTCCTCCACACAAAATAGGTGGGCGTTTGTGCACACCTAATATCCTCTGTGAGCCTGAAGCTGACTCACACAAGCTGAAATTCGTATATTATTTTTTTTTAATTTTTAATTTTTTTTAAATTTATTAATTTTTTAATATTACCGTGCTATTGGTGGCGGCGGCGGTGGTAGCGATGTCGTCAGTTGCCCTGGCAGCTAAGCTAGAGAATTGGAATAGATGCAAGGTCTTGCACACCGAATCTCCAACATCAACCTGTACTGACGAAGGCGATGTCGCCGGTACATACCGGTAGCGGTAGTGCATCAACTGATGTCACGGCAGCGCCTCTGACCGGGAGGTCCTAGGTTCGAGTCCCGACGGCGGCAGGAATTTCGACACTACCTTTTCAGCTAGGTCGAATTCAGTCGCTGTCTGGAGGAGAATTCTAGCGGGCGGCTGCTCTGATCGATAGTTTTCCGTGGTTTCTCCGATCAACACCAGGCGAATGCCGGAGCAATACCCTACCGAACGGGCCACGGACCGCGCGCGATCTGTCCTTCTTCCTTGTCCTATCCTCTCCTCTTACACACACACACACACACACACACACACACACACACACACACACACACTTACACTACCACATATTCAGGGAGACCGGTCGGGAACTTAGAGCTTGTCCCGGCTAAGGCGGTGCCCCGCTGGAGGGAGAGTCCTGGTAAGGGGAAACCCCACTAGCCGATAGTAGGTCGGTGCCGGATCTCGCCATCCAGTGGGGGAAGATCACCGCCATCTCCCGAGAAAAAAGAACATTCACTACACTAACGGGGCTAATGACCAAAGTAGTTGACGCGCCCGGAAACACGAAAAAATCAATCAATCAATCAATCGCCGGTACAAGGTGACTCCAATATGAATCTCTCTGATAGCAGCGAGGAAACATTTCACGCTGGGAGCCCACCGAATACATAAGTTATCCTGCAATTGGACGCGTCGGTAACGATGTCGCCATAGGAAGAAGGCTTCTACATATGGCCCAGTTAGCTGCGTTGAAGTAATCGATAGATGCCAGCCCCTCCACACCGTGTAGGTGTGTGCTTGAGCACGCCGATCTCTTACTCCAGCTAGCGGAGGTGGTGGTAGGGAAGTCGCCGGCGCAAGGTGATTTCAAAATATAGCTTTCCGACAGCAGCATGGAAGCAATACATGCTGGGTATTCCTTCACACTACTTGCTGGTATGAGATCGTTCACGCCGAAATTCGTACTTCAGCAACGAGTCTGCGCTGCCCACGGCAATGCCTTCTTCGTACTTATTCCCTACTCTCCATTTACACACACACATACACTAGCACTTCTCTACCACACATATCTAAAGACCAATCAGGAGATTTGAGCTGACGCAGCCGGGGTGGTGCCGCACTGGGGGAGATACCTGGAGAAATATAGGCCCACATGTTCTAGATCAGTGCCGGGTCTCACACTTTAGGGGCAAGAATACTTCCCCTCCCGCGATGTAAAAGAGTCATTATTATCTGAATAATATGTGTCTACTTGACAGCTAGCGGCTGACAGGGGAGAGGGTGTTCCATCACCTAATCAGAGGCTTCAAATTGTGATGATGTCACTGTAGAGTTGCCGATGCTTATTAAGAAAAAATGAAATCTTACAGCCGATGCTTATTAAAAAATGAAATTATAGAGCCCCGAGCGCCTAGTAATCAAGAGCTTCATTTGGCGTTGTGATTACATGATTGGTTGTGCGTCGTGGTTGCGGTTCTCTGTCGTTTACTCTTTTGTGCTCTCATGCGATTTGTTTCTTCTTACTGCAGCAGCTGTTGTGATATGATGCAGAAACGTCCAAACGACCATGTGACTGCCACTCTAGTAAGTGCCAACATCTCTCTATCACACCCCCAGCTGTCGAGTAGTCAGAAATATTGTAGCTCTGATCGAGATGTTCAAGGGTTCCTATCTCGATAGTGGCTCGATTTTCGACTCTGTCAAGTTAAGCCACTGTGAGGAGACTTCTAGCTGTCAGCTGCTCTGATCGGTTGTTTTCCGAGGTTTCTCCGATCAACACCAGGCGAATATTGGAGCAGAACCCTAAAAAAGGACCACGGACCGCCGACTTAATTTCCTGCATCTTCCTTGTCTTATTCTCACCCTTTACCTAAACACACACATATTCTTACATTCGAAACACTATCGCAGATATCCAGAGACCAGTCAGGAGCTTAGAGCTTGTCCAGACTGGGGCGATGGTCCGCTGGTGGGAGATGTCTGGTTGGATTGATTGATTGTGATTCCGGGGCGATAAACTACTAAGTTATTAGTCCCGTACGTGCAGTGAGTGTTTTTAATCTGGAGATGGTGGTGATCTTCCTCCACTGAATGGCGAGATCCAGCGCCCACCTACCGTCGACAAGCGGGGTTTTCCCCAACCAGGTATCTCTCACTAGCGGTACACCGCCCCAGCCGGGACAAGTTCTAAGTCCCCGACCGGCCGCCCGACATGTGTGATAGTGAAGTGCATGTGTAAGGGGTGAGGATAGCACAAGGAAGAGGAAGGAAATATCGCGCGGTCCGTAGCCCGTTTGTTAGGGTACTGCTCCGGCATTCACCTGATGTTGATCGGAGAAACCTCGGAAAACAACCGATCAGAGCAGCTGACAGCTAGAAGTTTCCAATCGGAAACAACGGTCACAGCAGCCGGACGCTAGTATTCTCCTGCAGAGAGCGACTGAATTCGACCCAGCTGAAAGCTAGTGTCGAAGATCCTGCCGCCGTCGGGACTCGAACCTCGGACCTCCCGGTCAGAGGGTCGGAGGCACTGCAGTGCATCAGTTGATGCACTGAGCCACCGCTCCTGGAACTTGGTTGGGGAAAATCCCGCTAGCCGACGTGTAGGTCGTTGCTGGATGTCTTCATTCAGTGAGGAATAATCACTGCTGCACCCGCAATAAAAAAAAAGCACGACTCTTACGAGACTAATGACTGTAGCAGTTGACACCCCTGGAAATACCAATCAATCAACCTTACATGACCTAGAAGTTTGTAATATTTATTCCCTGTATATTCTATCTTACACTGCACGTCGTGCGTTAAACGGCCTTGTGTATGCTCACGGAATGGGTTTACAGCGATCGTAATGACGTTGGGGCTGAGATCCGTACCGGTTTGACGTCATCAGCTACGGCGTACGAGCCCATTCGGGTTTTATCGGGTAACTGCAGCTATATTGGTCGTAGAACGAACCCGTTCGTGTTCGATTTTACGATATTGGCCTGTATTTCGGAGTCGCATTGACCCTTCGATTTTGTTGAGCGGCCTTGGAGAAAGACGAAATGAGGTTTCTCCGGAATGTTGGCGGTCGTTGAGGTTTGTGGGAACTGTTATGACAGATGAAGGAAGAAAGGAAACCTTGTTTTCTGGTAAATTTCTCACACACCTCACCGCATGTGGTTTGAAACTCGAATGTTCCTTTGATAGAAAATATAATTTTTATTTAGATATGTTTACATATTATTAGCATAACTATATCTTTCAGCGAATGGATTCAAGACTTTCAATGTCAAAAGGAATTGACATCGATGAGTTTGTCACTTTTCAGATTTAAATGAAATCTGGTGATAAAATAATTGTAAATAATTGTAGTTGTAAATAAAAGTAATTGTAAGAACCATTGTTATTTCTTTTGTATTATAAATTATTAAATTATATTCTATTTTTTCTTTATTTTCTAATGCTCTTGTTTCATTAGAAAAGTGTATATAACATGTAAACTTGTCAACAAAATAATGTAAAGCAGCAACCCGCTGCTGATCTTATTGGAAAAAAATAAAAATAAAAAAATAAATGAAATCTTTAACTTAAGAATGTGGTCGCTGTTGAGTAGACAAGTGTTTTCACCATTTTCCAGTAAGTTTAGCGGCTAAAGATTTGAATGTTGATTAAGTATTGTTTGATAACGGATCCACCCGTTTGTGATACCTTCGAACATAGTAGATATTTTCATTTCTATTTTTTTAGTAGGAATTAGTGGAGGAAACTGTATATTGTATTAGACCTACGCAAAACCTTCGTTGGTGGACGTTTGGACGTTTTCCATTTAAGTATATTTACTTCAACATACAATATTTTGATGATGATATTGTATAAGCTATTGATTAATACTAGACATGTCCTATTATTTGTCTACCTTTAAACATAGTTACGAAGTTTGAATTCTAAAATAAATATTACGAGGTAAACGTACGATTTTATTTATTTTTAGGGTTGTCGAAACGTGTTTCATTTACTCATTTGACAATCGCAAATTCATGTTTCTAACGGTATATGATTTTCGAAGTCACATTATAGAACGTTATTAAGTAAAAAAGTTATAAATTTATGTCTCCGGAGTTAACAACAAATTAACGATTCTAAATACAAATTCGGATGATTAAAATTATCTGATTACACTTAACGGTTAATACCGGGTGTAGTTTCGAGGATACTCTTACTTATTCGGTTATGTTATCGTATTTTGTATTTACAGGCGTAACAGCTGCTTTGGTCATTAGTCCCGTAAGTGTAGAACGGGCATGTTTACGCAAAGTGGTGGTGATTTTCCCTCCGCTGGACGATGAGATCCTGCGCAGACCTATGTGCCGCCTTGCGGGGTTTTCCATAACGAAGTATCTTCCGGCAACGTGACCCAGCCCTACCCGGGAAAAATTAGGATTTCCTGAACGGAGGCACTGCAGTGACGTTAGTTGATATCCTAAGCCGATGATACTCATATTCCAGTTTTTTTTATATAATTTATTTATTGAGTGATTGGAAATTACACAGATCAGTACTAAATTACCATCTCATGTGCATTTGCTGGCTTACATTGTAACTTATACTAAACTTAATACTAAAAACTTAAAACTACCTTACTATAGGTGTAGGAAACTACAAGAGCCCCTACTATGAACAATTAGTAGAGAAAATGTTCAAGAACGCTTCGGAAAGAAATCTATTCTTAATTCTAGTAGGGAAGTCATTTATAGTGGCCAGGTTGTAGTGGACGGCTCGGTTAATTGTATTTAGGTTGGAGTAAAAATTATTGGAAAGATGGGCAATATGTTTGATGATCGGTGATATATTCAGTTCTTTATGAAGTTGGGCGTTAGAGATGAACCATGGGGCATGTGTTGCTAATCTGAGGAATCTATTTTGTACAAATATATTCCAGTATTCAAGCAGAGTGTATAGCTAGATAAGCAAGTATTTGTGTGGACGCTAGTTAATTGCTTTGGTGATGTGCATGTACTATTTGGTGCGTTGGTCCATAAATACAACACACCTGACTAAAACAATATGACATGTAAATATTAAAGATTTGTGAAATACGAGACAAAGTTACTTTAATTCGTGCCATTAGGTAGAGATACTCATTCTTTTCTTTTTTGGCTAAATCTTGGGCACAGACACATTTTGTGGTAATTAACAAATATATGAACATTAATACAAAAATTAATTTCATATAAATGTAATAATACTTTTCAGAATTTCATATTCGTTTCGGGTTTTTTAATTTATTGTTTATAAACTAATGTTCACAATAAAAAAAAAAACTTCGACGCCAAAGTAAGTGTAATCGATCTAAAATAATATCTATCTAAAAATCTATTTAAATTCTATCTAAAATAGTATTGATTATTGTATTCTCCAGTTTATATCTCGTTCTTACATCTTTGTTTCAAATATTACCAATTATGAATTCTACAATGTTCTCTTTTCAGTGGTAAATGTTACGAATTATTTTACTAGAAAATATCACTAAATTCGTTTCTTTTTATTTCATTTTAATTCTTAATTTCCGCGATTGCTCTCTGTTTCTGCTTTTTTTTACTTGTGTTTGTCCAAGAATCCAAATAAGCGTAAAAGTTTGCTTGTACTTGGCAATATATTCTTGCGTCGCTGACCCTTCAGGTCGCGAAAGTGCACACAGAGTAAACACATTATCCCGCTCGGCAACGCGCGCAGGTGAAAGGTCGTAGAAGGCCGGTCGGTAGCCCGTGGGCTGCACGGGAAATTCGCTTCATTGTTTGCTCGTAGAATTGGTTTTGTTTACGTTAAAGATTTTTTTATTTGGTTAATTTTTAATAAAATTATACTTTTTGTTTCATTTGTTGTGGATGCAATAATTAACTCATATTTTGTTTTACAACAACAATTATTTTTCTGTTATAATTTTAGTATTCCATAACGTTTGCATAAATAATTTAAAATGTTATTTTTTTGTGGAATTAAAATATTGAAGTGATTGTGACCCATTTCTCTGCATTATAAATAATATCTCTGAAATGTTTGTATGCAATTTCATGTAATCAGATAATAATGTTTGCATTTTCTCGTTTGAAGAAAGATCACTCATTTCCCATTTATAATCTGTAAGATTAAAATCTTTTACATGCGCATATTTCAAATCATTAAGAAAATATAGGAGACTAGTGCGAAGAAAAAAAAGGAATATACATTTTTATCCAGTGGAGGGACATCTGAAAATATGCCGTACATTTGTCACCTTTGAATCAAAAACCATTTCTCCGAAATAATATTGGTAGAAATGCTTTTCTATTTATGAGTTATTTCATTTTCTTAAATTTCAACGTCGCGTCAACTGTTTGGTCAATAGCCCCGTAAGTGTAGTGCATGTTTTCTCGGGAGCTGGCGGTGATCTTCCCGTGCTAGGATGGCGAGATACAGGGCCGACCTACCGTCGGCTAGTGGGGTTTCCCGCCCCAGCCGGGACAAGCTCTAAGCTCCCGACCGGTCTCCCAGAATATATAATAGTGTAGTGCATGTTAGTTTAAGTGGAAAGGATAGGACAAGGAAGAGGAAGGAAAGATCGTGCGCGGTCCGTGGCCCGTTTGATAGGGTACTGCTCCGGCATTCGCCTGGTGTTGATCGGAGAAACCACGGAAAACTACCGATCAGAGCAGCCGGCCGCTAGAATTCTCCTCCAGACAGTGACTGAATTCGACCTAGCTGAAGAGCTAGAATGGAAAACCCTGCCGCCGTAAGGACTCGAACCTAGGACCTCCCGGTCAGAGGCGCTGCAGTGACATCAGTTGATGCTCTGAGCTACCGCTCCCGGTCTAGAAGAGGTTATGAGTGTTACGAGTATATCTTCACATAAGCATAATACATGAAGTTTAATAGCGAAGGTTAAAGATGTGATGAAACTACTTTTCTTGTAGATGCACGGTTTTTAAACTTAAATATATTTGCCTCCGCTTCGCGAATGTAGGAAAGAAATCGTGTTTTCGGAACCTTTGAGTCCCTGAGTTAGCAAATGAGAGTATAATTAAATCATGTTGTCATACATACTATATGGAGTCATGTCTAAAAATTGTATTTCGTATATTTTTCAAAATCTCATATCTCATTTCAACCATGATATGCAGTGAGGTTCAAAGTGTTTCGAGAATATGTTTGAAGTTGTTAACATCAATCTCCGTCTTTGTTAATCTGGTTTCCATTTGTTACGCCAGAAAATGTACTATTTCTGAAAAATCTCGTAGAGTAAACATGCAAAATAGTGAACATGCATGTTCAGCCAACTTGCTTACGTTATGTCATAGGTAAATTAAAATATCCTCATAATGGTATCATATTGTATTTTGAGATATACGTACGCACGTAAAAACTTGTTTTTCATTGTTTCACATTCCCCATTCTAAACTTTTCAAAACCAATAACATTTTCCACTAAAACTAGGTACGTAAGTCGAAGGTATTCCCTTCTCCTTCCCGGCGGTCGAAGATCAAGAAATCCTGAGAGCTCGTGCAGGGAAAAGGATGACGAGGCTCTTTTAATGAGAACAAATGACAGACGTCGCGACGGTGGCGCCGCTGTGCGGCAGACGTTGGAGAGTCGCATTGCAGTAAATCTTGCTTTCCTGCCTTTGGCTCTTCTCCAGGTTGCGAGGTACCTCTGCCGCGGGTTTTGCGTCTGTTGGATATAGCATCATGTGACCCAGCAAAAATTGATAATATAATGTTTCACTTTCTCGGTTTCCACGAATTAGTGGCTCTTGCTACACTCCAGAAGTCCAGATGCTCGGAATTGGATTTATGAATTATAAATCATTGCATTCGAATGAAACATAGTGGGTGTTGTCGCTTTAAAAAAGATCTTCAATTTTCTTCTCCCTTCCATGTTAAACAGTTTGCAAAGGTCACTTTTCAATACATTGTTTTACTCCTAGGTTAAGGAAAAGGCATACTCAGACTTTTTGTAGTTAGTAATATGTGAAGCCTTCTTCTTCTTCTTCTTCTTCTTCTTCTTTTTCTTCTTCTTCTTCTTCTTCATCATCTTTGTCTTCTTTTTCTTCTCCTTCATCTACCTTTCTCAACTCATGCCAGTCTTCTTAGGTTGTCATTCTTCTGCTCTCCGCTTCGTTCTTTAAGGGCGAATTTTCTTACTTTAAGCACCAGAGAGGATTCTGTTGTACGTTTTTCTTATTTCTATGGTATTGCGCAGAATATTCCCATTTAAGTTATTTCCTTGAACTTACGCTTCCATTGCTTGCTGTCCAACATTTTTTCGTAAGTATTCATCTCATATATTGAAAGCGACAAGAAGAGAAAGCAGATTTTCAGATTTTTTTCAACTAAAGCAAATGTTTGCTTTGTAGTTTGTATCGTTCTTTCCTTAAGCTGGTGAATACGTGAAACAAAGACTACAGCATCATGGACTATTTTCATTTGGCCCGTGCAGGACTTCGAGTTGTATTGCATCTTTTTCAAAAAGTCCGATATTTTATGATGTTCACCTAAATGAATGGTAATTAGAGTGCATTTGGGATTAAAGGAAAAGTAGTTGGAGTGCGTTTGCGAGTAATGGAATGGTAATTATAGTGCGTTTGGGGTTAGCGGAAAGACAGTTGGAGTGCATTTGGAATTAGGAGAATGGTAGTTTTAGTGGTTTGGAATTTTGGGAATCTGCAAATTACAGCAACACTCGGTGGACTCTCTAAATTGATTTCGATTGTCATCTCTTCTGATTTTGTGTGGCCCGATTAAATTTAGTATTAAAGAACTTAAGTGTATTCCGCAATTCATTACGATGAATTATAAATATAGGAGTTTTATTTCATTCCATCATTTGTGACGGGTTACCCCTGCTTTAAAATAATTACATTTGTGAACTGTTTTGCGTCGCGTATCATTCTCATGTAACAGAAGTTTGAATTGCCAGACACTTTTTCAACATGTCATGTATTTTTCAAGAAAATGACCTTCATTGAAAAATTTTACATTGGTTACTCTACACCCACACGAACAGCACCTGGCGCGGGTGGCTCTCGGAACAGGTGGTCGTGACGAGAGTGTTCTGGCGCGCTTCTGGCGGCGAGAACGGCAACTTCCGCCCGCACCTTTGGGCAGCCTTGCGGGAGCTGTGGAGAGACGTGCTTTTAAGTGCGCTCCGCTAGCTATTCCAGGCCGGCGCCTTCTCGAGAGAAACACGGGGAGCGGTGCAACGCGTTCGAATTACACTTGCTACCAGTGGGGAAGACCAGTGGCGTGAATTATTCATGTCGCAGGCAGCTAGTGGTATATTTGACCCACATTGATTGATTATTTGCTGTTTCTGGGCGCGTCAACGGGTGTACTGTTTAATCCCGTGAGTATCTTGCATGTTTTATCTCGTGAGGTAGCTATGATCTTCCCCAGCGGGATGGGGAGATTCGGCGTTGACTTAAACGGCAGCTTGCGTGTTTCCCTTATCCAGGTATCTTCCATTAGCGGGGAACCAACCCATCCTCAACAAGCTCTAAGATTCCCACTTGTGTGGTATAGTGGAAGTAACTGATGTGGATGTAAAGTGTACGTTAGGGGTGATGATATGACAAGGAACAGGAAGGAACGATCGCGCGCTTGAATTAGCCCGTTTGTTAGGTACTGCTCCGGCATACATCTGGTATTGATCGGAGAAACCATGTAAAACTATCAATCGGAGCAGCCCGGCGTTTGAACTCTCCTTCAGTTAGTGCTTGAATTCGACTACCCAATGTCGAAAATCTTGCCAATGTCGAGACTCGACCCCTAGGACCTCCCGGTCAGAGGTACTGCAGTGACATCAGTTGATGCCCTGAGCAACCTCAGCCGGTTTGAGAAATCAACGGCTGCTCGTGAGTCTTACTTCAGGTGAAGCAATGTCGGGAAAATTCTTCCTCCCCTCTTCCTAAAGCAATTCTTATGTGAGAATCAAAATTGAAAGGAAGAGATACAGATTACGGTTAAAACGCATGATTAATGAAATTCGCAGAGAAACTATTTCTTGGTCGTATTACACATATCCATCACGATCGTATTCCCTACTCCCGATATAGTACTAATATTTAAACAAGGCGAATAAAACAGTTTTGAAAATATTTGCTACAGCAACGCTCTGACTGACGCTGCTACAGCAACGCTCTGACGTTGCGAGTTTTAAATTCCGCAGGCTTATTTTGTTTATATGTTCCGCAACTTTACTCACTATCAAATCTAGGACAGTTTTTTAAAACTTTTTATGCAGTTCTTATTTACTTCTTGCAACAAAGAATATTTTTCCGGAAAAGCACTTGCTGCTATTTTATGTTATCGAATGTACTGCTTCAAAAAGAAAGAAAAATAACTCAAATATTTGGCCAACAATTATCCGCAATCTAAAATACTCGAATGTTGGTATTCGAAAATAAGGAATCCCTCTTTTTATTCGGCTATATTTTTACCGTGGTTTTTTAGAGTAGTGATTTTTTGCTCTCATCTCGAGAACATTGTTGAGAGAAAATTGATTTTTTAATTCTCCTGTAGTATTCCAGTCTAGTGCCTCCTTAGTAACGTGAGTACAATGCTCGTTCCAACAAAATGCGCGCGCAATTTTGCTGCACGAGTGCATTGCAAACTTCCATAAGCGCTCAGAACTTCATGTGCAAATTGGAGCGAATAGAAACGGCACGCTGAACATTATCGTAGTGGCATTTTCTATTATTTTTGTCAGTTCATATAAAATTCTATTTCATAATTTAATCAGAGATAGCAATAGAAGAAACGAACATCAATATGTTTATTGTAACCACATTAGTAAATAATACATGTTTGCACAATAAGCTCTGTAACTTATAATCATACAATTTTCAGCTTTTTAATAAAAAATCTTCGAATATGTTCGATAGATGTGAGAAGGAAAGGTTTCGAATGCTTAGTATTGTTAACTTTGCAAGGAGTGAAAATTACATCGAACTATATACGTCATTACTCATTGCACTTAATTACACTAACACAATAATTTGTTTTGCAAACGAAAGTTACAAAAATAGGAGCGGAGAAAGAGTAAGTTACAGAAAGTTACAGGAAGATTAAAAAACTTGAAATTAGTGGAAAATGAACCATAAAGGAGAACCAGGCAAATAGTAAACAAATAAAGAAGCGTTCCGTAGGTATCGTAATATTTGCTAACTTATGTACTTTTAAATTGCTTAGTGATCATAATTAGATCCTCTGGGCTTAAAACCAACCACACTTGTTTTGAATAGTACTGAAGAAAACACAGATAAAGAAATCTAGACAACACCTGTATCACTAGTTTATAAGGTGGTAGCAACTTCATTAATAACTTATTAAAAATTATATCTACAGTAGTTGTGTATCAAGACCGAAACGAGAAGGTTTGTGTACAATATTGCTAATGATTTGTTTACTTTACAGATTGCATATACGGCAATAATTTGCTGCGATGAGGTTCCAATGTTCGAGTACATTGAACGTAAACACTAGTTTCCATGAATGAGTGCTGAAAAAAAATTATTACGACAGGATACGCACTCTTCATATTTCGAAATAAAAACACATAGAATCACCGTGATTTATTCAGTCGTTTATCAATTTTTGCCAAAAAAGTGAAAAACAGGATCCAGACT
This sequence comes from Teleogryllus oceanicus, assembly GCA_964035755.1. NCBI lineage: Eukaryota > Metazoa > Arthropoda > Insecta > Orthoptera > Gryllidae > Teleogryllus > Teleogryllus oceanicus. The sequence goes on from CAXIVR010000010.1 coordinate 16,769,818, forward strand.
GCGCATGTAGCGCAAAAATAGAATCTGGAGCGTTCATTAAGAGTGCCGTGAGGCCGCAGGATAAGCAGAAGGGCGGCGAGGTCTCAAGAAGGTCGAGCGCGGGGGTGGCGCGCCACGTGGCAGCGCATGCAACTAATCGCCCGACTGCGATCCCCCCCCTGCCCCCCCCCCGCCCCCCCGCCTCCGCCCCTCCTCCCGCCCGTCCTGCCTCTTCCTATCCCGCTTCGCCCCGCCGCGACCGCGTCCAGTCCCACCCCGTCTCGCCTCACCCCGCCCCTCTCCGAGTTGCCCCGCTCCACCTCTTCCCGCCACTCCCCGGCCCGCCCCGCTCTGCTCAGCCCTGTTGTCGCTCCGGCCGCGCATCGCTCCGCAGACGATTACAGCCCCTTACTTACACACACACACACTCGCATGCACTGCACTATCACACTTACCGAGAGACTAGTCGAGAACTTAGGGCTTGTCCCGGCTGGGGCGGTGACCAGCTGGTGGGAGATACCTAGTTGCGGAAAAAACGCTAGCGGCGGATCATACCATCCAGCCGAGGAAGATCTACGTCACCTCCCGCGAAAAAACATGTAATACACTTACGGGAATAATAACCTTAGTAGTTGAAGTCCCCAGAATAATTAATCAATCAATCAACCCAGTTCTCTCTTCCAATCCTCGTCTCCCTCGCACCCATCCCGCTCTCTTTGTCCCACATATTTGTCCCTTCACCCCACGTCCTAGCCCTCCTCAGTCCCGACCCTTGACCACCGCCCCCGGGCACATTCGCCGACCCCCTTGCTCCCATCCTCGTCCTATCTCGTCTTTGTCCTCGTCACCTCCCGTTCTCGTCCACCTCACTCCCCATCCACGACCGCAGCACTCCCTGTCCTCACACCCCGTCCTCCTCACTTTCCCTCCTCTTTCACTCCCCGACTTCCTAACTTTCCGGCCACTCTCCTCGTCCGCATGCTCCATCCTCACACCCGTCCTCCTCACTTTTCCTCCTCTCTCACTCCCCGATCTCCTAACTTTCCGGCCACTCTCCTCGTCCGCATGCTCCATCCTCACACCCGTCCTCCTCACTTTCCTCCTCTCTCACTCCCGACTTCCTAACTTTCCGGCCACTCTCCTCGTCCGCATGCTCCATCCTCACACCCCGTCCTCCTCACTTTCCTCCTCTCTCACTCCCCGCTCCAACTTTCCGGCCCTCACACCCCGTCCTCCTCACTTTCCCTCCTCTCTCACTCCCCGATCTCCTAACTTTCCGGCCACTCTCCTCGTCCGCATGCTCCATCCTCACACCCCGTCCTCCCCTTCCCTCCTCTCTCCCCCCATCCTCTTTCCGCCCCCTCTCCGTCCCCCTCCCCCCATCCTCACGCCCCGTCCTCACCCCCGATCTTCCTTTCGCGCCCATGCCCTCCCCCCGCCCCCGCCTCGCCTCTCGGGCGCAGGTCGTTAATCACGGCGCCGCCCCCGCACCGAGCGCGCTGCTGGCGTGGGCGTGGGCGCGCATCAGAGGATGTGCAGCGCGCACCCAAACGAGCCACGAGAAGTCCCTTCCATCTGTTCACCTCCTCCTCGCTCTACACTTTGGCCCGTGGCCCTTGCGTCTTCATCCCCGGCACGTTGCTGCTCGCCGTAACTCTGCAGCTTATCGTGGCTCCTCGTTTCTTCATTAAAATTATTTTTCGCGTTTTTTCTTTATTTTCATCTACTCCTTTTGCTTATTTTTCACCTGATCCCTCTATCTCATTTTAAGTCTTTGCCCTTTGGGTTTTCCTTTTCTCGGTCGTACGGTATTTTTCCTCGTCGTCTTCATATTTTATTACTAGTCATGCTTTTTCATTCTTGGTGTTTTTTTCTACTGTTTATACTATATTACCATCGCTTCTTTATTCTTAAAAAGGCTGTATCTTTCATATCTTCTCTGATATTTTACTATTATTGCACACCTATATTTTTAGAACTGTCTAACTTGACTAGGAATGCACTAAATCACGGGTACATTAAAAATCTTCGTAAACCTAATAATCATTTTACAAAACAGAATATTAGACACAAGTGCTACAGACATTTACGTATGAGAGAATTTAAAGGTTTATGAAACAAACCTTATAATTATAACGCAGAGAAACGACTCAAGAGCTGAGGTGTCTGACGCAATCGCTGCGTTTATTCTTTTCGGATATATTTGATGCAAAGCCTTGACAATTTGGTCATAATTGGGTAATGGTAATTGAAATTCATTTGTTTTTTGCGACTGATGGATGATAGTGAATGAACATGACGGGAATTGTTAAATGATGAGTTAGAGAACGTGAAAATCTTTGGTATAGTGGATAACTGTCTAAGTGCCCTTATTCAACGTGCATCAAACCGTTTATGATCTTGTGAATTCGCGATCAAGAAAGCGTAAATTAAGTTTTATTCACTGATTGTCGTATATCGACGGAAATCTATATCCCGCCTTTACACCATTGTTTTATCACGCTCCCATTCATCATCAGAGAAATATCGCCTGCGCTGTCCGATGTCCAGATTTTTGCACCAGACAGTACTTGCAGTCGATAAGCTCTACAGCTCGGTTTGACTGTAAAGGGCATACGGGTGCACTTTGCAAGTGCATCCAATCCAATGAGAGTTAACTAGCGCATCACCGCGGCCAGTGGGTGAGAGAGTAGCAAGGATGGGTGAGCAAGAAAATGGAGGAGCGAGGGATAGATAAGTGGGCGGTCAGACCCGAAGATGTCTGCAGGTGTTGAGTTGATTCACATACGGACGAGCGGGCAGGTGGTCTGCCAGTCGGAGAGACTGGTCGTAGTGGACTTATGGATGGATCAATGGAGAGAGTGGAGTGATAATGGCTGGATGGGTGAGCTGATAGGCTAGGTCAGAACGAAAACCAAGGGTTTAAGGGTAGGGGACAGACTAGCGAGCGGTTGGCGGTCGAAGGACTAGCAATCGGACGAGCATGGATGGCTATATGGACTAGCAAGCTGCTGAACTGACTAACGAATGAACAGACAAACAGGAACAAATGAAGGACAGAGGATCCACGGAGGCCCAAGCAAGGGAGACGGTAAGCAGGTGGGCGGGCAGGCACCAGACAGGCACTAGACAGGCACAAAAGAGGCACAAGAGAAGTACAAGCCAGGTACCAGGCAGGCACAAGACAGGCACCAGGCAGGCACTAGACAGGCACAAAAGAGGCAAGACAAGAGGCAAGAGGCAAAAAGTACAAGACAGGTACCAGGCAGGCACAAGACAGGCACTAGTCAGGAACCAGCTAGGCACAAGTCAGGCACCAAGCAGACACCAGACCGGCAACAGACCCATAGGCAATCGCTAGGCACGGCAGAGGGCCGGGAGGTCAGACGTGCGGGCCAGCCGGCCAGACTGGAGGTCGTGCGGCGAACGCACGTATTCCGCGGGAGCGTGGCGGAGGGGCGGCGTGGGCGAGCGTAAAAGGTCGCGTCGCAGCGTGAATGGTTGGCAGCGGCGTGGGTGGCACCGCAACACGAGAAGGCGCGCAGATTTATGCTGCTCGCCGCACGCATATTGCCTTCGAGCGCCGACGCTCGCGTCTCTTGGGCGACGGCTCGCAACTGGCAACCCACGCGAGATGTGCTCTCCAAGCAGAAAGAGGAGTACGTGCGCCTGGCTTTCAACAAGGGGGAGCTCCCATTTCAGGGGTGCAGCTGTGAAGTAAAACATTCTGGTTTCTGAATTGAGGGAATTCTGATTTGGTGTTGTTGACGTTCTTATAAGAAGAAATAACAGAGGTCATCTTCGTCAACATATTATTAATATGTTGACGAAGATGACCTCTTTTATTTCTTCTTATTCTGGTTTCTGTACATAAGGAGAAATTCCCTTATTACCATAACACTCGACGTAAAAAATCATATTCATCAGATGACAGTATCAACAGTCCATTATGAAACATTCTCATGCAATACATGTAAATTATGTTACAACTCTTTGCCCAGACGACATTAAACGATTAAATTCGATAGAAAAGTTTCAATCCCAAGTGAAATCGTTTCTGCAGCATAACTGTTTCTATACAATTAGAGACTATGTTGAGCATCACAAGGAAAGTAACGTTAATTTTAACAATAATATTTAATGCATTCTTTGCCATTTGGACTGTATAAATGTAAACAATCTGTAACAACTATTGTACTGCAGCCTCCGAGTCAATGACCCCCATCTCGATCAGGTTTTTCGTCCAATTACCCTGATCCATTGAGCAAATGCTGTGATGGCCCCTTGTTTTGCTTCTGGACATAAATGTAACTTCATTATCTGTGCACGTCTTCAAGAATTCAGTGGGAAATATAGTTATTCAAATTATCGCGGACCGTTTTTTTCTTTTCTTTTTCTTTTTTTTTCTTTCTTTTTCTCTCAAAATTTAAATAGCATATGGCTTAATATAGGGATCACAGAATTTTGAAAACGTGCACAATATTCACTTTCCCCCATAGCACGTCATACACGGTTTTTAACTGTTTTTAACGTAAATAAATAAATAAACAACGAGCAACCAATCAGTTATAAGCTGTCATAGCTCTGGACTATCTGGACACATTACTCTCCATGTCATTTATCACACCTTTCAAAATAATAATATATTATTATTAATCTATTATTGTATATGATTAATATATTTGCTAACATTCGATGACAAACGGGTTAGAATTTTGCCTTCAGAAGTTCTGCCATTGGGCCATAATTCTCACTGAAATTCACGCGATATTATAAATACTTCACAACTTCAAACCATTCAACTTCCAAACCCCCTCATCTTCGACCATATATTTGCACCTTTGCACAATCTAGTTATAAGCTGTGATAGTTGGACTGCCATCGATGCTTCTGCAGCATCGTTGGTCTATGTAGTGATCTTAGCCCTTTATTGCATCGTGTAACTCAGCTGTGACATAATGTTTTTCAGGTCATAAACGCATTCTAACGATCTAATTATGAACTATTTTATATCAAACATAATGTACGTCATGCGTTTATGCCACCCCATGCATTGTTAGGCGGTAAACGCGATAAGATAACGAGATAAAGTTAATGTAGTAGCATCGTGAATCGGGGGTTCCTAGTAACACACTCTCTGATATACGCACACTTTCTGATATACTGTCCGTATATTAGAAACGAAACGCTTTTAGAAAAAAATCAAAGGAAAATTCGAATGATACTTGTTTTATTGTCTTGCTTGATACTTATTTTATCACGTTAACGATTTGAGAAATAAATATTTTTTAAAATCGTGAAATATAGGACATATTGTTGCAGTAGTAAAATAATTTCTTTTTGTGTTTTTCTCAAGCCATATTACTTCTGATTTTTTTATTTTCCCTTAATTCAAATATATAAATGTAATAAAAAATAATTGCCAGTAAAGAAAATGCAATAAAGGGTTAGTGTTTGAGCCCCGACGGTGAAGGATTCTCGACACTAACTGCAGAGCTGAGTCGAATTCAACAGCTGCTTGGAAGAGAATTTCAGAATCAGTCTCAATAGTTTTCACTAGTTTCTCCGTTCAATATCAGATAAATTCTCAAACACTACACAAACAAATGGGTCATGGTCGATCCGATGGCCGAGATCGCTAAGGCAGTAATGCCTTAGCGATCTAGAATCGCGGGTTTGACTCCTGCCTCGGGCTTGGTTGTATTTGTGTTCGTCATGTTCACTCCTTACACCATCACCACATTGTTTCATCTTCACAGTTACCATAACGTTAAGTCCAATTGTGTCCGCTCATGACTCAGATTTTGATGCGACCTTAAATCCCCCCCCCAAGTCTCGGATAGCGCGATAACTTTCCTTCCTTCTCCGAAACTCGGCTTCTTTAGGCTGGGTCAGTGCCATGATATCTGTGGAGCTGGCACTGTTCCTCTCCCGCTTTAACTTGAAATCCAGTGCTGACTTACACATCACTATGGGAGTTTTCCCATCCTCAGGCACCTTCGAAACACATTCTCAGTCTGTGCAGTAAATCTCGCGGAATCTGCCGTGCACTGCAGTGAAATCCAATCATGTCCGATTTTGGCTTCACAGATTCCCTGTCCTCGATAACTGTGAATGTTTATGTGAGGTTATTTCATGGAATCACAGGAAATTGTCCGTGAAAACATCACAATTTTAGTAATATTCATGTAAATGCCTGTTCTTAATGAATATGGAACAAATGAATGGGTGAGTGGAAAAACACGCCCAGTCCAAAATTGGCCATTTTCGTTTTCTTACATAAATTAGTACACAAGGCATGGAACTACACGTTAAGGCTGAAAACAGTTCAAGATGAAGTCACCTGACTTGAAATAAGTCAACCCTCTCTCTCTATCTTTGATAAGTGAAAGTAAAGGGATATTATCTGTCCTGAACATGCACTGCTCTTCCGCTCAGAATTTCAGATGTCTGGCGATTCGAGCTGATCGCAACAGATGGTTGACATTTGTTATTTGCGACTCATTTAGTTATACCAATCGCTATACACAAAGGTCAACTGCAAATATAATATATATATATATATATATATATATATATATAAAGTAATATTTCAAAAAGATTTAGAAACGGGAGCAAGCAAACGGAGAATATCTAAAAGAATAGTAAGAACATTTCGAAAACAAAAAGTTTTCAATGCAAATTGGGGCGACAAATGTTTCCAACACGTGCAAAGAATTTAATGAGCCTGGAGAATAAAACAAAACGTCTGAGGAAGCGCAAAATCAACTCAAAAGAAATATGAAGAGAAAGCTAAACAAAATCCCACTGGCCTGCTGTATTGTAGCGAAAAAAAGTCTTTTCGCAGACTGTCCGAGATTTTTCAGGTAAGCCTTTTCTCCTTTATGAGCTACGTTAAAAAGATAACCCGTGGGCATAACATGGTCGCGAAATAGCAGCCATAAATTTGAAGAGCGTGTTTCAACACGCAAAGCTATGCCGCCTATAGAAATTTTCTAGTTCAAGGATTGCCACCGACGATTGCATGAAATGTCCTAATGACAATGAATGACATAATATGTCACTTACTATCATTAGGACTTTTCAATGATGCTATTTGCGGGAAACATTCGAAGCAAACCTTCAAAACGTGACATTTCCATTTCATTCTTTTGCTATAAAAATTAAAAATGTAGCACTAATTTTACATTTTTCGATGTTTTTAACTCAACGAATATAGTTATATTTAATGTGTTGTAAAACATCTCACATTTTTTCTGGAAATAAAATTCTAGGTAAAAACAACAGAAGAACTCAATTTTTGCTAAATGGACGTCACCTTTTGAATGTTTGCTCCTCATATAGGGTTTAGCTATCAAAGCAAAAACTACGTGGAAAACAGCAGCGAGCTAGTAGGAGAATTACTAATTTCCCTCTCCCGTGTTTAGCTTTTTATGACTGAGGAGCTTCAAGTCGTTATGAAATCTCTGTAGAAGAATATTCAAATAATTCCAGATGTATATTTATTTAAAAAGTCATGTTTTTATATTTTTATTAATTCAATTTATATATAAAACAGTATTTCGTGTACTATGACAAATTTGTTGAAGATATTTGGAAGAAATTGTTTTAAGTGCAAAGATTATATATGTATACTATAGGTAGCTATCCAGATAAAGTTAAAACCTTATCTATGTGTGTAAGATTGTTATAGCTATAGTACACCTACGTATAAATCTACCACATTCACCTTATTATGCAAATGGTAGCTAAAAATTTCCTTATGATGTTGATTATTCAATCCAATAGAGTAAATGAGTTTTATACCACTGTCTACCAAGGTCAATAGTAAATCTCGCTCACTTCGAGCGAAACTTGTTACGAATAAAATATGTTTGTGAGGACTCTCCCGATTCCTCCACCTCTCATTTGAACGTCCACGCCATCTGCTTGCTCATTACTCTCCATATCATTTCTCATACCTTTCAAAATAATGTATTATCATTAATCTATTATTGTATTTAATTAATATATTCGCTGACATACGATGGCGGGCAGGTTGGAATTTTGCCTTCAGAACTTCTCCCATTGGGCCATAATTCTCACTGAAATTCAGGCGGTGTTATAAATAATTCACAACTTCAAACCATTCAACTTCCAAACTCCCACATCTTCCGACCATACGTTGCGCCTTTGCACAATCTACAGTGCCGATCAACGTAGAATTTATGTTGTAGAATGTGAATTCACAGAAGTATTTCTCGTTGTGTTCTCTTTGTACCTGTTCTTTTGTCCCACTATCTACAGATTTCTGAAATATCTTTATTCACATGGTGTTACACAATCATCGTCATCATCATCTCTCATTGTTAATTTCTTCCCAGGGGGACTTGTCGACGTGTCAGTTCGAATTCCATTCAAAGCTGTAGCCATTGTGGCTACTCACCGAAATTAATGGCATATTTGTACGATATATAATTCACGACCTACAATTATTTTCCAGAGCCATTCCAACTCCCTTCTCGTAGTCTGGTTTTTTTATTACTCTCATTCCACCATCTACTAATTACCTTAATTCTCATTATTAATCTGTGGTTAGTTTTACTAATTTTAAAATTTATCTGTGACCGACGTTACCGAATCGTTGTCATTATCATAATTATCATTAGAGGGTGGATTTTAATGGAATGTCATTTTTTCTTTTTTCCACTTTAGAACAATGCCGATAGTAGAAAATTCATTTTATGTTATGACAAAAAGAAATGAACCATTTTTACACATTTTTTATCGATTTCGGCTAATAAGGCATTTTCCCGTCATTTTTAATGCGTTTTTTTGCTGAATTCATCGATTTTGAAGTCATTTTAATGGTACTTGCTTCAAATAATATTTACAAGATGCAACAAATGTTTTCTACAGAAGTACTCTTCCTCAGAACCTATACCTGGTAGCCCATTCGGTTTCTTCGCTCAGACGTTGTAATGTCAGCCATTGTGAGTACGTAAATGCTTGCTTCATGTGACACCTGTCAGCGTCATTGTCAGCGTCATTGACACCTGTCAGCGTCAGCGTCAGGTTCATCCGATTTAGGGATAACTGAAGACTAAGATTTTCTGGTAAAAAACAGTCCAAACCAAAAGGTTGGAAGCTGTGTTCACTTGAACGAATAGAAGAAGCCTTGATTATATCAGTAACATATCCAACAGTGAAGTTGTTCATCTGAACTGGTTTTGGTAACAATTTTTACGTCATTTTCCTTTGTTTTTAGGGTATATTTCAAACATTTTAAGAGCATGTTCTTGGTCATTTTTGGCCATGTGTTAGGTCATCAAAATCCGCCCCTAATCATCACCATCCCTCATTCAGTACCAGTGGTACTCGTCGACGCGACTGTTACGATTCCGTCTCGAAGCGATGGCCATTGTGACGTCTAACCTAAATTCACGACATGCGATGAATAATTCCCGACATCCAACCATTCATCTTCCTGAACCCTACATCTCCTGTCCGCATGTTGGGCGATCTGGAGTGCCGGCGTGTGAGGAGCTAAAGGCCGGGAAGGCTACTTCATTTCCATGGGCAAACACGCCAGATTTCCTCTTATCCCACCCACGCTTGCTTCTACTGCATTTCTGAGCGCCGTAAGTCCTTGTGACGTCAAGATAACCTTTTGCGTGATATCCGGGTAGGTGCTCGGAATAGTTCGTTGCTCTGCATGCCCTCTGCTGGAACGTTGGATGAATTTTATGGCCTGCGCCGAAAATACATACGCCCGGGCAACATTAAACCGCTCTCTAGTCTATCATTAAGAGCCTCTAAACTCGCCATATTGTTGCGAGTTTGGCTACGTCGTGTGCCAAAATTTAAGCGACAGAAGGCTGGACCGTCGTAAACAATCGTCAGCTGGACGCATATGTTTCGAGTAAAAAGCCGGTTCATGACTGAAGCTGGTTGAAGCTTTTTCCTCAGGTCTTCAAAATAATGTGTTTGCTGGTATATTTAATCCTTTCTGTTTCTCTGGCATTTGTTTCCTTGATCTTATCATCATTTGACACGGCAGAAATGCATTAAAATCCTTCGTGAAGGGGAAGTCTTCTCTTTTATTGTTATATTAATCCGTTTATTTACAAAATATAAGAATTATATAAGAAATTGTTTACAAAGTGAATTATCTAGTAAAAAATTAAATATCAATATAACCCCTAATAAATAAAAAATTTGCTACCATCAACTAGGTTCTTAACATCCCATCTCTGTAAAATCTAGAATGAATAGTTGGCATTCGCAAATGTGCTTGTGTAATTTTCTTCGTACATCCTCCCTCCCTTCCCCCTCTCCTTTAGTTCTTGTTTGTAATTCTCCTTCTCCTTTATCTTCTATTGCAATCTAAACTTGACCTTTCATCTTAAATCACTATTTTTTAATCCAGACAGTGTTCTGTCAACTGAATGCAGCAGTTTGGCAATCTGCAACTGCGAAAAAGGAATATCTCACTGATAAGCGAAGAAAATAATAAGTTGAAACCAAATTATAATAATGGTTTGAAATAAAAAAAAAACAGCTCATTATCTTTCTTTATGTTTGCGCACCATTAGTGTTGCAGCAAAAACAGAATTCCATTACTTAATGAAATTCTCGTCTTCATACATTTAGATTTTGTGAAGGTAAATTAACTACTCTACTAAATTCCGCGAGTCTGTTAGTGGTGCGGTTTTGTCGTTGCAGTAAAAGCTTTTAACGATTCTTCTGTTTTCCGATAACGTCCATCCTCGTTAATATTTTAATGAATTTGAGGGAATTAGTGATGAATTGCAGATCGTACTCCCTGTCCCGTTCAGCTTTAATTCAATTCGCAAGTGGAGAGAAATCGTTCCTCTACAATTCTATAATCTTCACATGTGGTAAAAATCATATGAATGTTTTCGTTGGTCAGATGTTTCTGGTATTGGTGATCAATTCAAAATAATATAATATAAATTGTGTAATAATAATAATAATAATAATAATAATAATAAATTGTGGTCGAGAATGTGATCATTCATACTCGAAAATGTGGGAGGCAGATAGATGCAAGGCGTGTGCTAGGGAAGCGCTTGCGTAACAAAACTTAACGTAGTTGTGACCAACTGGAATGAAATGTGGAAATATTGTCATATGGAAATAATGTGACACATTACTTGATAATTGGACCAATTATTTTCACTATTTTAAAAGAACCTAAAGATGCTTAATTATTTTTATCATTATAAAGAGTATCTAAAATGATTGTGAAATAAAATACTTTCTACTCTGACATTCTATTTTAAGATCCAAACGACAGTTCACACACGGTGGTTTGAATTTCACCACCGTGAAATGATTTATTGGATGTATGTTGTATTGTTGAAACCATGAAATATTGACAGTTCACTTTGAATTTTACCACCATGAAATGTATTGGATTGTATGTATGCATTGAATTGACAATGTAAACAATCTCTCCCATTTCGTCAGCCAGAGGCGTTTTTAATTTCTTTTCGTAATGTACCGATATATTGACTTAACGCAAACCCAGTAATGAAACCCCAGTCCTAACCCACGGCGTATAATAAGGGTTTTAACAGTCCCTTGTCCGTTATGAGCAGCCCAAACAAATGAGTTGTACCTACAGATGGCGGAAGAGTATTCATATTCCAAGAAAATGTATTTCTTAATTTTATGACTTTCCTTATAAGTAAGTATTAGGAAAACTGTTGAACGACACACAGTCGATATAACAAATACTTGTTTGATTCCAAAACACAAGGTTAACATTTGTGAATCACGTGTTTAGTTATAAACCAAGCCCATTATTTGCTCTATATTAGCTTAATGATATTAATAACTATTTGCAGCATACCATTAGGTTCATCTTTACTACGAAATGTATAAAGATATTCTTTTCAAAAAGGCACAAAATAAACATTAGTCGCTAAAGTCCGTTAATTACGTTAATGGAAAATACGATTTCTTACGTCTCAGACGTCAATAGTATTGTTTGGAGTAAAGGAACGGTTGCAAGCCACACAGGCAAAGCAGCAAAGCAGCGAAGCAGCGAAGCTTCTAGGCCCACTGGTCGATGGTGCTCCGAGGCCCGAGCATTTTAATTAAACCCGAGGTCACCGCAGCCAGCCTTGGAGAGACACAATGCGCAGCGATCGACATCTGCAGTTCGTGACCCCTTGGTGACATCGCGCGGTAGAACTTGGTTCTCCTAAAGGAATCTTAGCAAAGTAATCACATGATTCAACTACCGTAAAAAAGAATGTTAATACAATGGGAGGACGTGACTATTATATACTTTTTCTAGGGTTGGCTGGTTGTTAGGGATTCTAGGCGCATCAACTACTGAGGTCATTGGGTCATTAGTAAGTGTAGTGCATGTGTTTCCTCGGGAGGTGGCGGTGTTCTTCTCCCGCTGGATGGCGATAACTGGCGCCGACCTACCGTCGACTACTGAGGTTTTCCCCAAGCAGGTATCTCCCACAAGCGGAGCAAGCTCTGAGCTCCTGAGTGGTCTCCCGGCATGTGTGGTAGTGTAGTGCATGTGTGTGTGTGTGTGTGTGTGTGTGTGTGTGTGTGTAAGGGGGAGGATAGGAAAAGGAAAAGGAAGGAAAGATCGCGCGTGGTCCGCAGATCGTTTGTTAGGGTACTGCACCGGCATTCGCCTGGTGTTCTTCGGAAAAAGCACGGTAAATTACCGATCAGAGCAGCCGGCTTCTAGAATTCTCTACTGACAGGCTAGAGTCGAAAACCTCGCCACTATCGGGATTCGAACCTAGGACCACCAGGTCAGAAGCACTGCCGTGACATCAGTCGATGCCCTGAGCCACCTCTGCCGGTTTCGTTTTTTCTAGGGCTTTTGCGCAGCCGACAGCCGGTTACTCTTTACGTTGCGATGGGATATATTTTCGACCGTACACTACACACCAACACACCTGCGGGCTCCTCTGCTCTGGGGTCAGAGAACGCGAGGCCCTCGCGACAACACAAACATGAGAGACAAGGGGCAAAATCCCCGCCCAAGGCGGGACTCGATACCGCGATTCTTAGGACCGAAGGGTTGAGTCGTTACAAGCTCTTAGCCAACTCGGCCATCCCAGTCAGCGGCGATTGTATCAATAGTTTATTGTTAAAATAGATCTTGACTTTTTAAGATACTATTTGAAACAAAATAGTGTGTTCTAGCTAGTTTTGATTTGAAAATAAATACTAAAAAATTCGAGTGTAATTGACTACATTACCAAAAATCTTCCTTCTTTTTTTCCTTGTTTACTATTTTTGAATATACTGAATTGTTTGCAAATGCCATTACTTAGTTTCGTAAAGAACTTTGAAAACAAGAATGCATTATTATTATTATTATTATTATTATTATTATTATTATTATTATTATTATTATTGGTTTCTAACTAATTGAGCAAATTGTAGTTTTAGGGCATTCTACGAAACAAAGCCGAAACTATAAAAAAAATGGAATTTTACAAACAAGTGATGCATTGTTGTTCTTTACACATGAGTATACAATACGTTACATTTCAACAATGACGGAAATGCTTTCAAGCTGTTCAGAACAAAACTAAAAGAATTCAACTTCGGCAGTTAAATGAAGTTTTTTAAGGGTACTTCTGTCCTATTTTGCTTTCTTTTGGCCAATTTAAAAGATAAATCGTCCTGGCGGGTGAGCTATTGCGACAGTAATAGTATGATATAAAAAGGAAGACACGATGACACATAAAATGCTGTAATGATGGGTATTTATACATGACAATGAAGTGATATTACGATTCGAGCGAGTATCGTAAATTTTATACGTGTGTATTAATACCTACTGCATAGAGTTTTATAAAGTACTTTTTTCTATGGCTAATGGTAGCTATTATGCGTTAAACTTTTACATTATGTGGCAGCTGGCATTCAGTATTCAGACAACGGGGAGAGCGTCTGGCGGAGAGACAGACATCTAGGTGTCCCGTAAGCTCAGTCCGGTTTGAAAAAATTAATAACTGACACTTTCCCTAAAGGGGAAACAGCATTCTAATTTCCTTTTGACTTTTGGAAGAAAGGGAGGGCATGTGACTTGCATCCCATAGCTTGTCTCGGCACAATGTCCAAAGAAATATTCAAGAGAACGATCACCAAAGGTTGATTACTTTTCAACTGTAACGTCTTTGTAATTGGTCAAACATCTGTATTATCATGAAACTGCATCATAACATCATTATGCAACGATCTGCAGCCATTTAAAAAGAGAAGTATACAATGGGAGAAGAAAAACATTTTATTTGAGTATTTCTTAATATCACGTAATTGTTTTTGCTAATTTATTAGTGGTATGGTTTGATAGCGGAAAAAAACATAAGATGCGATTATTCCGCAGTCATGTTTCACAGGTTTACCACTGGATAAACTTTTTCCATCCTGAACGGTTGTAGTCGCGTAGGCATTGTAGTAGCAAGCGCGACGTGGAGCGAACGTGAGTTTCGTATGTGTATTATTTACATGTGTGTTGTTGCATGGATGGCTTTTCCACATATCTTGAATTACCTGTCTAACAATATCCTTTCATTCCTGGTCCTTCTGGTTGGCCCCATCTCGATCAGGTTTTTCGTCCAGTTTCCCTGATCCATTGAGCAAATGCTGAGATGGCCCCTTTTTTTTGCTTCTGGACATAAATGTAACTTCATTTTCTGTGCACGTATTCTAGAATTCAGGGGGAAATACAATTATTCAAATTATCGTTTCCATGTTGTCGTGGCTGGAGGTATTATTCCGAAGGACAATATGGATAATAGCCACAATTTATTGCCTTTTTATAGTTGAAAAAAGATTTTATTACATGGGAGTTTTTTTCCAAAATTTAAGTAGTATATGACTTAGTGTAGGGATCACAGAATTTTGAAAATGTGCACAGAATTCACTTTTTCCCATAGCACGTCATACGCAGTTTTTAACTGTTTTTTGACGTACAATAAATATAAAAAAATAGTTGAATGGATGTGGAGTATAAATTTGTCACATTCAGACAGTCCCGTAAATAATTCTCCTTGTGCCACGGTGTAACGGGTTAGACCTTACCTCCATACATTATTCTGGAAACCTGCTTTCCTCCTCCAACATTATCTAGCTCAGCTGAGATGGCCCCATGGGGTATCTTGGCAGCTCCACACAAACACGAGATGAAAGGTGAAGGTGGATCTAAGGGCTTAATCCGAAAGCCTCTGTAGAGTCTTAAACCGACTCTGGGTAGAATGGATAGTTTAAAGTAAAGAAGTCAATTGTTCCGGAAACCCTGATACTAGAGACACTCGTATGCGTGTGTACATGTCAGATACGGGACGGAACTATAGCGACGGATAAGATAAGTTATTGGTAATAAAAGTATATACCTTATTAATGTTCTTGGGCAACAACAGAAATATACCTACCATAATTAAATAAATCAATTACTTACAGAGGAATCCCACTTAAAATATCTTTCAATGTATTTAAAAGATACGAGTTTTGGGCAAGCCCTTGAGGAATACCACACATACATTTTCGTGAGGGGTTTCGATAACGAGTAATCAAATCAATCCAAAAAATATTCAAACGATTTTGTCAAAAATGAAAACCACAGAACATCTACATTTTTTATACCGCAGTAATCAAAACAAGCCACAAAGACCCTCGAAAAAACCAAACAATCTTTTCAAGGTCTTTAGGAACGCCACAAATAAATTTTCTTTGCAATAACAAGTAACAAAATAAAACCAAAAGTCTAAATAGAACTTTAATCACTTTTGTCCAAACCTTAATGGAACAACTAAAATTGTCTTTATACCAAGCAGTAACCAAAATAAGCGCCAACGACCCTCCAAAACGCAAACCTAGGACCTTGCCAAGGTCCTAGGAGAACACCACAAATTCATCTTCTTCGCAATAACAAGTAACCAAATAAAACAAAACCGTAAGCAGAAGGTCAATAACCCTTGTCAAAACCTCCAGGGAACATCTAAAATTGGCTTTATACCGAGCAGTAACCAAAACGCAAACGTCCTTGCCAAGGTCCTTGGGGCACGCCACAAATCGCGGCGTCGCGGCGGGTCGATCGCCGACGTCCCCTTCGTGCGCCGTCGTCTTCCGGGGCGTCGCGGCGCCGGGCGTCGCGTGACTCGACGGCGGCAAATCGCACCCTCCCTCGCGCAACGCTCTCCGCCCCCCGCTATTAGGACATTTGCGCCCCGCCGGGTCCGACCCGCCCGCCCGGGGCGACGCGAAAAGTGACCTTCGCATGACGAGTCCACGCTCGTTACGGTTAAGCAGTTTTTCGCATTGCGGTGTTTCTGGGTTGGCGTGACCCGGGTAGCGACATGGATGTGGATATTTTGAAAGTATTGTTTTTTTTTATTAGCTTTTCATTGTTTTTGACATCGATTTATTATAGCTCGCTTTTGTCACATTGATATTTTGTCTTCAATGTTTTATTTTTGAATGAAATTAAAAAATTTGAAATTTTCATATTTAATACTTGAATCTTAGATGTTAAATGCGTTTGATGTTTGTTAGCTAAATTTTTATTATTATATAAAGAAAAATATATTATAATTTTCGCATTTCGTCTCTGCTTTTGGGCACTGGAACGTTTTTGCCTTGCAAAGTTTCTCCAATATTTTCAAAACATTGATGTTTTTTTAATAAAATAATCAATGTGTACGACATCGATTTATTGTAGCTCGTATTTTTCTCATTTTCACATTCAATCGATGTTTTTATACCTTTATCTGTTTTGTATATCGATTTATTGAAGCTCACCATGTCGTCAGTATACTGTCCTGGACGTTTTATATTTTTAATGAAAGAAGTATCATAATTAATAAAACTTATAAATTTTGATACTTGATACTTAATTGTTAAATATGTTAGATTTTTGTCGTTAATTGATAAAGCAAAATCTGCCATTATTTTCATATGTCAGTTAAATGAACATACTTTGGATAGAGAAAATGTTCTGGCATTGTGGAGTTTATTCTAGCAACGCATCTAGCGATACAAAATTGATGTCTATGTTTTTGTATAATTATCAATGTTTATAACATCTATTTATTAAAGCTAATCTACATTTTGTCCTCGATTATTTTCCATTGTCAATGATTTATTTTTGGACAAAAATACCAAAATAACAAATACATAGAGCCTACCACAATATTTACAAAAGCAGCCAACTGAAAAATCCGTCATACCAAAGTGGTCATAAAACGATGAATGATGAAGGGTGTGAAAAGAAGGAAATTCTACATTATGAAAGTCTTGCTTTCGGATAGAATGGGAAATAAGCACTTAAGCTTCAAACAAAGTTAAAGTCAATTTTGAGATCGTTCAGTAAAGCATTGCTTAGAAAGTATCACTTCAATTTCTAAATGGATACTGCAAATTATTCCTTGTTCATTCTGTAAAAGTTCAATGCTAGACTCAAATATTTAAAATGCGAACGCTAAAATTTCATGTTTATTTTCAAGATCTCGTTTTCACTGTTTTCGACCATTACCCTCAATGAACTCCCATCGACTCGGCAACGAATTTTGACCTTTGCATGAAGGCAACGATCGTGCAGGTGGCTTTTTTTTCTTCGCAATCTCGTTATTGTGTTTTTTACAGGGTTGAATAATTCCGTTGCGTTTTAGGCCCCTCGCGTGCTGCCTGTTGACCGTTCCGCTCAAGTACTTGTAAATATTTTAGCTACGAAAATAAATCGTTTTTAACTCGCCAATTTTTTTTCTGTGTACACGATTTACACATGTATAAAGGAAAGTGCGCGCAATATTTAATAATTCTCAAAGCAATAATGCAGTTGTACGTGATCGCATTGTCAACCGTGAAATGGGAAGAGTTCTTTAGTATTTTCCCAAAGGTTGTGTAGGAGTGAAATGTTTTGCTTCTCAGCCATATCCTGAAACGGGAACGTTAAAAATGCTTATGGAGTTATCTACTTAACTCCGTCCGCCTATCGACACTAAGGGAAAACCCTTTTCCGTCCACAAATGAAGGGTCGTTGGACGTGTCTGGAACTCCTGGTAAGAAATTGATCATTTTATTTATTTATTGCAGATCCATCGAAAAGAGTCCACGAAACTTCTCAAAAAACAACTAACTTTTAAACCACTCAAACGCGTTTTGTTCAATTTACAGCATCAACAGAGGTAACAGAAAGTTCATTCGATTCCTCTCGATTACGCGAGTCGATTGGGACAACGCGTAGTCGGTTCCCACTAGGATATTCGGGAAGAATTCTAGAACAACGCATGTTTTGATAGTTTCATAGAACGGAATGAGCCGCATGATGTCATACAATTGTTTAAAATTTATTGTTGTGGGAGACAAGAGAGTTGTTTGATGAATGAAAGAAATGACACATTAGACAGTGCGTATTTTATGATTTCAGTAAATATAATAACTAAAATGTAATGGTGTTGAAGTATTAATTTATTGATAAGAACAAAATTCATCAACATCGACATCAAAATTAATATAATGGATATTTATAATATCGGGTATCAATGCAACTTCCAGTAAATTGGTGAAACGCTGTAATTGAACGCTTTTTCATGAATCGTTACGACATAATTTAACTTAATTTTATAGTAATACAGAACTTAAAGAAATTTTTTAATCGGCAGTTTTTCTGTAAGTTTCTATATCTGAAAATAGAGAAGCCACGCAACTATAATAGCTGAGCTTATTAGCTATTATAGCAACTATTAATAGCTATATGACTTATTTTACCGTGCTCATGTTCATGCACAACACAGGACTTTACCAGTAATAAACATAACAGAAATCTAGCAACATTGAACATTACGTTTTCCCTTGCAGTTTGTAAACTTGAGTTGACTATTAATTGGCATATTCTGGTGAAATCTAATGCATTCTCAGCTTCGGGACGCTTCAAAATTATTTTAATCATATTCTTCATATTTGCATTAATAAAACGAATCATCTTTAATTTTCTTCTCCCATAACCTAGGTGTTGAAAGGAAGTTCAAGCTGTAAAAATCAAGATGTTTGTCTTTTTGATTCCTATCTGTGTAATTTTCTATTGAAATGTGTATTATACTCGTACTACATACCGTACAACAAAGTCTAATTTTGCTCCAAAGTTAGCCTGACAACATTAGTGTCCTCGTACGTAATAAAATCACAAGTCATTAATAATAGCCATTTTGTTTTATATTTTATTTCATATATTTACAGCATTAAATCCAATACCAAATAATAACCAAATCCTTGCAAGTACTTATAACAGTGTTACAGACGATTTCATGAAGACAAAGTGCATTAATACAATATTAGTTATTCGTTAGAACTAAAGCTGGTGAACCCATCACACTCTCTAGAGAATATAAAAAGAAAAAAGAAAATAAACGATGAGATTTTTCGGAACAAATGAAAGATTAAACACGTTTCTGTGTTCATTATATTGCTTTAACTGTTGGGAAATTGTTTATGGCTGGGCTTTACTACATTCATTGTTTAATTTAAGTGGAAGTGCCATTTAATTATTGAATATCATGCTCAAACTATTTTCTCCACTTCCACTGGATTTTGAATGAGTGTTGAGTGAAGTTACAATACCACTTCATAAGGTGAAACATATTTAAGGAAGCAATTATCTCTCTTTAAAGCTGATTCCCTCATAAAATACAATCAGGAAGACCTGTGGATATTTATAGTTTCGTATTTGTGTGTGCTGCACTGAAAATTTGGCGAGCGGGCATGTGTTACTTGAAGCAAAGGAAGAAAGCCATGAGGCTAAAGCGCAGACAGTGGTCATAAAATCGTCCCCCTGGATCTCATCCAGGAGGAACTGGGACGGGGTTAGTGGTGCTATTACTCTATTGCGAGGTTCACTCAAGCTGACGGGCACATCGTCCAACACCCGGAACCATTCGCCCTCATTGCTTTCATCTGTTTGCCAAATAGTTTGCTTCCTCTTCCCCCTTGCTTCTGAATGCTTGCGATACTTCACTGTCGTCCTCCTAATACATATTTAGATTGATTATTAGTGATTATGGGCGCGTCACCTACTGAGGTCATAACTACCGTAAGTGTAGTGCATGTTTTTTTCATCGGGAGGTGGCGATGATCTTCGCTCAGGGTGGCGAGATCCGGCGCCGACCTACCGTCGACTAGCGGGGTTTCCTGAACCAGGTATCTCCCACCAGCGGGGCACCGCCCTAGTCGGAACAAGCTGTAAGCTCCAGACCGGTCTCCCGGAATATGTGGTAGTGTAGTGCTTGTTAGTATAAGTGTGTGAGTTTAAGGGGAAAGGGTAGGACAAGGAAGGGGAAGGAAAGATTTCGCACGGTCCGTGTCCCGTTTGTTGGGGTACTGCTCTGGCATTCGCCTGGTGTTGATAGGAGAAACCACGGAAAACTACCGATCGGAGCCGCCGGCCACTAGAATTCACCTGCGAACAGCAAAGGAATTCGATCTAGCTGAAAAGCTAGTGTCCACTCCCGCTCCCGGTACATTTCTAGAATTTAGACAGATTTTCTATTGTTTTTGTAATTTTTAATAGAAACATTTGAAATGAAGGTGAACTTGCGCTCACCTGTCGACCAATGGCTGATTAAAATATAGTATACGAAACATAAGTTCTACTTAGCGAAGAATGCAATATAGATAGAATTGTGCTCAACTATACAATGTAGATGACCTAATGTCTATATAACTTCATAATTCTTACAATTTAATAAATTATTTCTGGAATGCAATCCTTAATGAAAGAATATGTTATGGTTGTCAGAAAGCGCCTACACCATCAAAAAAAGCATTATAGTAATCATCGTATTAACTTCTCTGAACTTCAGCTTTTAACGTCTGGTGTCCTTTATTTTTCATCCTCATTATTTTACCTCGTATATAAGGGATCAGGATTTCCAAGACTCATTATAGCTATTTTCGACTGCTATTACTCCTCATGTACTTCTCAGAACTGCAATTCAAGGAGGTTAAATGTATAGGAAGAACAATATTCATACGACCTTAATTGGTGTGTCAGCCCTCTAAGCTTGTCAGCACGACACGCACAGAAGAGGGAAGAAGAAAAGGCAACACAAAGAATAATGTGAAACGATAAACGTAGCCAAAAATAGAAATAAGGGCAAGAAAATGCGAAATGGTCTTACAAAGACGACAACCGGTCGTCTCAAGGCCATGTGCAGCGTTACTTGTAGACGGCTGTCGTTCTTAATCAGAAATATAATAGCGGTGAATTTTCCGGCCCGACAGCCGAGGAATTAAAGTGACGGTGTCCAAGCGAGTTTGGTTCGAGGGGTCGCGGATTCGAGATGTATTGAGTAACGTATAGTGTAAGTATTTACTTCTGGATTAAATACACACGTGATCCAATAAGGCTCGGAGCACATGAGTGTCAAACGACAGACATTAAAGTGCGCCCATCTTAGCGTGAAAAGAACACTAGTGTACCGTGGCACACGCGCTGGGTGACGTGCGTTGAAATTAGTGTACCTAGAGGACAACGGACGTCAACGCTAGCCAATGTGTGCTACTCCTTGACGATCATTGTAGCTTCAATAGGAAAATAGGAAATGTGTGGTTGCTGGCACATTGGCATCGTTAGATTAATGAAAAAGAAAATTTATACATGTTCAGTCTCTTTTCCCTTATTCTATAAAAAAGCACGATTTTTATTTATTTTTGTACATGCCAGTATTTTTGTAAGTACTCAATAAAATTAAATAATATTTATTTTATTTTTGGGAGGAATTTCTAATCCGCTTAAACGCGAAAAAACCTTTTATTTTTATTTCAGAAACGTTCAGATAAGCAACCACAAACAAAATTAATTTCGTGTGTTTGCTTCCCAAATATATGCATGGCATTTTAGAGCTGACGGTGAGATGTACATACTTAAAAAATTAAATATTGGCAGTTATTGGTGTACATTCAATTCAAAATAAAGAGTACTACAAGAAGTTTTCTCCTGCAAAATAAACTTTTGAGAACTACTAAGTACTATTATGGAGTCAAAACGGAGTTTTGACAGAAACAGGCTGTTGTCGTAACTATCGCTTTACTACGTATTCTGATTGAACAGCCGGCGCCGTGGTTCTCAATCGTAGGAGCCCGCGGACGCAATATCAACGGGTAAAGGAGTGCCCACCAGCAGAGCCAAATAGTAATATGTACGTTACATTTCCCATACTTCTCCGAGCAGAAGACCCACTATGTTTCTCCGGAGGCTCTGTCAATATTCAAGCGCCTGAGGGAACATATGGTCTGCCTCAAAAGTTTTGAAATATTCCGACCAGAAAAGATCTGAGAGAAAATATCTTGTCAGCAAATTTTTCTCATAGCTCCCTTTACATCTTCTGACGTCCATTGAAGACATCTGTGCTTTTTCTTTGCTTATTGGTCTACCCTGTAAAGGAATGCATAATGAAAATCTTTCTCTATTGAAAATACCACCGGACATACAAAACGACCGAGAACAATACGCAGGCATATAGTTCCATTGTCCTTGGACAGTAATAACGGCAGACTTATCAGTACCGTAAATATCTTATAGATGTTGCAAATTTGATAAAGAGTAAATGTAGAAAAATATTTTTGCAGGTCATATAGTTTCAAATTCTTTCCTGTTTCCTTTTTATTGCGCTTTTGCGTTTTCTCTTACACAATTACACTAAAAAGACTATTTTAGGCCAAGACTTGTTTAGGTTTAGACTATCAATATATAGTCGACTCCTGTTATAGTGAACTCGGATGTAGTGAACCCTCGGCTATAATGAACTTATTCACTGGTTCTGTTTCACTTACATTACAAAGAAGCTTAAAAAGATTCGGTTTTAGTGAACCTTAACCTTGGTTATAATGAACCTGAACCTTGGTTATAATGAACCTCAGTTTTAGGAAATACGACCTGTAAATTAATTCCCTCCTGGAAAAGAATATATCGCCTCAGTGCAATAAATTCTAACATTAGGCAGCTCTAAACAATGTCATCCGAAGATCATAACCCAATCGAAGAAGTCTCTCTGAGGTGATGGTGACGCACCCGGAAACGGGATCCCATTGATGCCACTCTGCTTCACTGCGAAAACAAAGGCTGTGTTCTTTGTGATAGAGGACTGCGAGACAGTAGACAATGGAGAATAAAGTAGGGAGAGAGCACGAGCTCTGGAGGATCTAGAGAAATTACGTATGTAAAATGTAGGAAACAAAAAATGAAAATAATTGATTTTTTAAGGGCAAATAAATATATTGAAAGTTTTAGTTCGTAGTGGTAATGTATTTTGATGTATCTCTGTATTAATAAAATAAATCATTTTGAAGAATTTCTATTAAATTTTGACATCATCGAATATAGTGAACCTCTGATACAGTGATCCAAAATTAATAGTCCCCAGAAGTTCACTGTAACCGTGGTCGCCTGTATATTTTTTCAGATATTTAAAGCTGCTTTTTCAAGCTTGAAAGTAGAACTAATAGAACTTCTATGACATTGTTAAATATTTATGAAACTTCTCTAATCAGAAATGTAAAATAAGAATGTTTAAAGTGTGAAAAAATTACTTTTTTGGCAAATCAATCTGTTCATATTTTTGTGAATTTCAAGAGGGATAATTCTGTTTAGTCGTCGATAGAATTGAGTAAATATACATAATGCGGGGGTAAATTTAATATGGTGGAGTAAATTCTCATTGATAACATATCAATAACAATTTCTTTCATTTAATGTTAGAAATGCGAGGAAACAGTGATGTTTAAAAACATCCAAATAAAAGATTTTTGAGAAAAGTACATACAAATACATGATTTTTGAGAGAAAATACATACAGATAAAAGATTTTTACGCGATCTAATGGAAACGAAACAAATTTTATTTTCATTGGACCTCCCGCACCGATCTGATCTCTTTTCGCTTCCTTTCTGGAAGTAAATGGCAGGGTATGCAACCCGTCATGGAGTTGTGTACAACGGGGTTTTCGGAGTTTCTCCTTTGCAGTTTCCGTTATAAACGAATATCCTCTTGGCATTTTCCGTTATAAACTAATTTCCATTATAATCTGGATTAACGATAGGGTTAACTACTATTACATAATCATGATATCGTGATAACTGATAAGATTCATATCTGCATGTTAATGCCTTCTATATGACAATATTTAAATATCACATTGAAAGCTTTAGTGTCTTCGTTAGGTTTGAATTTCAGTGTATAGTAGCCATATCTAAATGTCTTACGTCCTGTGTAGGTCAATATTTAAATGTCTCATTGAAGACTGTAATGTCCTTATTAGTTTCATATATTAACACAATACTAATATTGAGTGTACAAGAACAAGATGTGAATATACAAATATGCGAACACACAAAAAGAGTACAGGACAAACAACAGTGTGTGAACCGGCAATCAAGATGAAAAAAAAAAATCATTCTGTGGAAACGAAATGTGTGCGCAGTACTAAAATAGTAAAATTTGTAAAGTAAAATGTTAATAAAAGAGTTATATCAGCGGTTGGAGAACGGATGTAAGTCTCCGGAAGACACCACGTTCTGTACAAAAATATACGAAAACAGTTGTTTATGATACGAGTGGTAATCGTGATATTTTATTCTTCGTGTAGGAATGTTGCGACATGAGAAAGTTAGGCTGAGTGGCGCAATCCTATGAGCAAACTAAAATCACGTTTACCACTCGTGTCACACTTTTTTTAGACAGCCTTTCTGATATTCACTTAATTGGATACTACACTATACATTAAGGTCAGTTGTAGCCGAAGCAGTCAGACGAAAGTATTTTGTTTCCATTGTTGCATTCAATTTTTTGAAACATTTGAGCATTGTTTCACTTTTAGTATTAGGGCTAAAATTTGAACTTTAAGCACGCTGTGCATACCCTTAAAGTAACTGCTTTGACTTATTGATGTCTAATTGAAGTGTCGATATTCACAAACGAGTACAGCACTCAATAACATCGATTTGTATTCAGAACAGGTTTCTGAATGTGGAGTCGAAGCTTTGTTGTTGTTGTTGTTGTTGTTGTTGTTGTTCGTGTTTCAGTAGGTTATATTTCCTCCTTATATAGTACATTAAGGACACGACGTTTTTAAGAAACCATACCTAACCTACTATTTATTAGAAATCATACGACATATGGCCGGAGACCATTCGCGAGCTTGCAGCCAGTCCTGGCTCAGGAGATGTTCTGCTGGTAGGAGATATCTGGATTGGAAAATCTCCCAAACCGACGTATAGGTCAACGCCGGATCTCGCCATTCAGCGGCGGAAGATCACAGCGACCTATCCCGATAAATTCATACACTACACGTACGAGACTATTGACCTTAGCAGTTGACGCGCCTGAATGATCAACAGTTCGAACTGTTTGCACGGACAAAACTAGTGTAAACCTAAGAGAAAAGGAAACAAAGCTGATTTATTCATTTATTTTTTTACTGATACAGTATTGCTTCTTATTGCTTTCGGTTGAAGCTAGATATACGCTGTATAACTTAGCCGGAGCGAGAGGATCACGATTAGAGGGAAATATGATAACAGTTGAATAATGATTCATGTTCTCTTACGGAGGAACTAATAAAGGCAATTATGGGAGAGAAATGTGAAAAGGCAAACCGAGGCAACTTTACATCTATTTATTTAGTAAAGAAGTAAATCTGAATAATTAAAATCAGGTAAAAACAAAATCTTGTATATACCAGACCCATTCACTGTTTGCAATGATCTCGAGCGATAACAGTGCCAGATTTTGTCGCCACTGGTACATTAGGACCCTTACAACTCCCTTTGTGCATAAATACATTGTCAGAAATTTCCGCATTACTTTAACGAAATATACATTAAAGTAATGATCATGAAATCACATTAAATTTAATGTAAACATGTACATTAGCCTGCCAGAGTCAAAGCTTTATGGTCATATCTGGAAGGAGTGAATGAAAAATCTTGATGTACTGGTGATTATGAATATACGATGTAAATGATGAGAGGTAGGAAACACAGGAGAATATATACACTAAATCTTCACTTATTTTAACTTATGCATTAAATTTAATGTACAAATTAAGCGCTTTTAAAGTTTTATTTTATAAAATTTAAGTAATATTAAGCTCTTTTTCGTGTACACGTTCATTAAGTTTCTGTACATTACAATAATCTCCATTAAGTTCAATGCCTTTTTTGACCGTGAAACTATAACCTTTCTCTTGGCAGGTTCGTTCGCATCCGCCGCCAGCGCCGCCGCGTCGGACGGGCCGGTCTTCTACTTCCCGCTGGCCAACGCCTCCCTGGTCGTGCCGGTGCTGCTACCGCCCGGCCCCCCGCGCTGCCGCTGCCCGCGCTCTCTGCCGGCGGCCAGCCCAACTACCGCCTGCGCCGCGGAGCGCCCCCGTGGCTACAGGCGTCACTACAGGGCCAGGACGTGGTGCTGAGCATCAGCGACGACGTTCCGCTACGTACGTTCAGTTTTTATTTTCTCGCTACGGAGTAGAGAAAAGTTATGTACTGCTGCGACAAAAACGTCGATTTTTGGCAGAAAGTTCTTATTACAGGGCTCTGGTAATGAAAAAATGGATAAACCCAGTTGCTAAATTTAGAAAAAAATCCTGAAATACGTAGTGTAGCCAGAATGCATATTTTGTGGGTCCTTGATACCGAAAAATCGAATGACGACAAAACGTTCGTTCCTATATGAAGAACGCAAGCGGCTAGAAAGTTCAACCGATTTTCTTCAAAATTGTATTTCCCCCAGCGATGTGGCTGATGTTGCGGCCCCCTTAATTTGAAACCGGTATTATAATTTTGGGGGCTACTTTACACGAAGCCCCTGGGACAATTTTCCAAATTTTCAAAAAAATGGCTCCATTTTTTATTAAATTGTTTTGTTGAATAGTGTGAAAGACGTTTAAGAGAATGGTACAGGTCTCATGTTCGTTGAAAGCACTGATTTTTGAAAAATTGCAACAGTTCAAACGTTTTTCGAAGTCTTCCTACTACTAAAGTTCTAAAGATGTAGATTTATCCTCTTAATAAATTCTGCTCCTTAAATATAGATTTTGAAACAATGTCGTACAATTCTTCGAACATTTAATACTTTTCGCGTACTTCGTTTCCTTACTTCGAAAGAAGAGAAAGTATTATCATCGTACACCGGGAAACAGCGAATTTTCAGCAGAAAAACTCTTATTGCCGAAATTTATAAAACGAAAAATTGGATAAATCGTGCCCCGACGCATTAAATCTTTAAACACGTGTAGTAAGAATCCATGGTTTGTCGATCCTTGATACAATTCATGACGTAACGTCCGCGTTTATTCAACGTTAGCGCCAAAACCATTAACAAGTATTTTCTCCAAAATTGATATTCCTTGATCGATTTAAAGGAACTCGATGTCTTGGGAATTTGTAACATTTTGATTTTTTGGGTACTTAACATGCAATATCAATTACATTGTCAAAATTTTCTGTAAATGGCTCCAAATTTCTTGATTAATTTTGTCCTCAGATAATGTAAATAATGTTTTAAAAATTGCACAGGTATCACTTTCATTGGTATCTGTGGTTTTAGGAAAATTGCGTAAGTTAGAAATATACGAGATAGGATGTTTTGTTGTAGCACCACTAGTTTATTTTCGGAATGCTGTACTGTTGAATCAACATGAAGCAAGCAAGTGAGAAATGAAAAGTCACTTTAAACGGCCAATTCCCATTAAAACTTTAACAGTCCACCATTTGTAATGAATGATTTTAACAGAGTTTCAGCTACAGATGACGTATGAGTACTTCCATTTGTAGATAATAGATTTCTGATCTTTATGTGTTTTCTTATAAGACGAAAACTAGTGAACGACAAAACCACTGATAACACGGAGAACGTACTATGTAGGTTATAATCAAACCACCGCTTTCGGCTCGATTTATAGACTGCCACCTTTAACTTTATCACACTTTAAAAAATGAGATAATTTGATTTATCTTTATTTGAAAGTACGCTGTAATATTTGCTTGAATTATGCCTAGGATACGCCTCGGAAAGTCTCTGTGTTGTATTGTGTTGAAAGTTACAATGTAACACTTCTACTGCTTCCTAATTTCATAAATCGAACTTATATACAAAAATTTGGCGTTACAAGATATGTTTGTACAACGTGCAAGTTGAATAAAAGAGGTTAATAAAAGTGTATAAGTTGCATACTTTTTTTAAAATTATGTACAGAAACTGTCAAATCTATACTGCAAAATAAATTTAAAAAAAAACAACTAAAAATCCTTATTTGTTGTTGTTCTAGAAAGAGTTCTCTGAGCTATAATAGGTGATGGGGACGACTTCCATACTGGCTACACAAAACATTATAATACTTCTTTTGTGAACTATTTAAATAGCATTCGACAATTAATAAATGTTACATTCTTGCCCACTTGCTTGTTTTCTTGCAAGTGTTTAAACTCAGTTAGAAACGACCATCTAAACTACCGAAAGTGAATTCAATATGTAACTGGTATCGATACCACAAAAAGTAGTGAATAAATAAATACGAAATTTTTACACGCACTTCTTCAAGATTGTCACAGTGTCCTTGCAAAGGTTAGTAAAGATTAATACGACACAAATGAAGAAATTATGTAATTTAAATAGTAAGTAGGTAGATGCAACAGCATTATTTTTCGTCTCAGAGCACGTAGTTCCTATTACATTCCGACAGAGGCCAGTAGCGGTGCGGTAGAACTGGAATCTAATAATATATTGGGTTCTAATATATCCCGCTAGATGCCAGTAGAGTACGTAAGATACAAAATTTTAAATCTAATAGCAATATTCTGTAAAATAAAATGAAATAAAATTATAGTATTTCATTAAAATTTGAATCAATTACATTAAAAATAATATTAAACAATGTGATTTATATAAATTTGATGTTTTTCCTCTGTCACAATGATTGGGAATGAAGAAAGCCCAAGCAATGCAAGGATTTTTGCTAGTGTTTTTATAAGACAGAAAGGGACCAAGCGAGGTAAACGGGGAGCCATCAGGCCCGCAACAGACTACACCGAGAGATGTGTTGCTAGAAATGTGCGACGAGAAATGTGGAAAGAGGCCGACCAGGCTGCGTTCACACACTAGAAATAGGTTGTTCCAGGTCTTCAAATGCCTTTATGCGCTACAAGCCGAGTGGTACAGCAGTTAGCTATGACATCACCTGCAAGCCCCATTTCTAGTTTTATTAAAAGCGCTTGTGTAACTTTAACCAATGAAATCTTTGTTTGGCTGTCATAATCGTAAACCATCTGTTTAACTAGTTCGAATTGCCTAAATAGAAATACATTTCTGCATTGCATACAAATCATTATTTAATGTAGAAAACTGGAACGTATCTTACTTTTAAGGGAGAAGTGCAATCTGTGCCTATTTTCTTGAGCTCCGTAATTCCCCCTCTGTTTTTCTGTATTTATTGGTTGAATTATGAATAAATTGTGCACGATCAACGAATTTAGAATAAAATTCACAATTAATAAATTCATTCATAAATAATAAATACGAATTTAAAAAAAGTGAATTAATTAAATTATATCAAAATACCCCTTTACGTTTGTTGCTTCAAATTTTTATTTTTATATTGCTCATTATGAACTTGTTTCATTTAAGTAAGAATATCTTCCACACAAGTGTTTTTGTTCATTCCCGTTTAAAGAAAAAATTCAAGTAAACAGTTAAAGAACTGGTTGTTTATTATGTCTGTTACTGCTAAATAGTATAACCTCACTCAGTTTGTTGTGTTTTTCTGGTGTAGCGAAGGCCTAAATGTCATATCAAAATTGGAGTAGAAATGTGTCCGAGAAAACTCGTTCGCTCGCCGAGTCGAGCGAGGAACCCTTTCGCTTCCGCAGAGGCGAACGAGAAAACTCTTTCTAGTGCAGGGGGGTTCATAAGTGCCCCTTGTTTTGATTTTCCACATTTCAAAACGCACATTTCTCGCAACGCATTCCTCGGTGTAGTCTGTTGCGGGTGTTATGGGGGCGGGAGAAGTAGGGGGTGGAGCAAGACGGAGCGGGGAGCAGCTGGGCGTTGCGAGGATGTCTATGATATTACTTCCCTTTCAATACACTGCCAAAGCCCGGTAGTTCGCCTACTATTAAATAGTTTTGATTCCAAGGCCGCACCTGCGTCCTTTTAGTCTAAAGCGATTTTCCTAAGAATGAGCCAAAGTGACAGCTAGTGCTGGCAACATAACTGAAAGTTCCGTGGTCGTTGTGCCCTTCAGCCCATTAGACTCCCTTCCCGCATTCGTTCGTTTGCAGTTGGCTAACTTGTAAATGGCTTCGACACTTCCTTTTTTGGTGTCCTTGTCCGACAAAACTATAGTGCGCTGCGAGAAATAATTGATATTAGGAAGTGCAGTGTTATGGTCTTCTAAAAATTTTCGATTTAAAAATTTTTCTTTCTATTTACATTCATGGCAGTTTTCTTTTACTGATTGTGAGAGCATGTTAAGAGATTTTCCACATACGTAATTCAATGTAAATATTTCCCGGACTCACGTACGTGCATATACCTCAGCGAAACTCTTAGACTTTTTCTTCACAGGAGCCATTAGCACTTTACGAAGGGGCGTGACTGAACAGCTGTCGCGGCGGAGGGACACTTCTCTGGAATACATGTGATGTTCACTTGTTTTCGCGAACTGTCACTTTGGCTCATCGTTAGGAAAATCGTTGTATTGGAATGATTGTAGGCGTTGTCATTGTCAACAATATTATGTATTTTTTAAATAGCAGCTTTCGATGCAGCTTTTCGTATATAGCAAATAGCAGCTTTTCGTATTTTCGCTCTCAAAATTGTACATGTCCTACTTTTTCATTTATTTTGCTTAAAATTAAAAAAACTACTATATTATATAAAGATATAACTCTTTTCTTTCCTTTCTTTAATTCTTCTTCTTTTCATTTCTTAAGATGTTTTAAATTATATAAATTACTTATATTTTAAAGATCTAACTCTCCGCCCCCTTTCTTTCTTTCATTCTTCTTTTCTTTTCGTTAATTCTTCTCCTTTCATTTCTTAAGATGTGTTTTTTAAATTTTTTAAATTAGGTAACTATGTTAATTCTAATTTTATATTTCCTTGTACCAGAAAACTGATGATGATGGCTAAGCCATCGAAAGCTGCTATTTGTAAAATAAATACTATTGTTGACAATGACAACGCCTACAATCATTCCAATTATGTAGATGTCAACTACACCTCACCACTGAATCAATAAATCGTTGTATAGCAAAGCGCGCGTCATCGCAGGTCCTGGGACGTCGCACGCGACCTTGGAGGCGCGCCTGCGGGCCACCGACTCCGCGGCGCCCCAGGGGGGCTTGTGGCCGGCCGAGCTGCGCCTGGAGTTCCGAGTGCTGGGCGACGACGAGACGCGCTCCCTGTGCGCCGCGGACAACTCCACGGTGAGCGAGGCGCTCCGCGGGGCGAAGGAGTGGCGCGACTCGTGACGTTTTTTTATTTTTTTATTTTATTTTACGTCAGAAAAACAGTTAAAAACTGCGTATGACGTGCTATGGGGAAAAGTGAATTGTGTGCACATTTTCAAAATTCTGTGATCCCTACACTTACAGATATACTACTTAAATTTTGAATTTTTGAAAGGGAGAAAAAAAACTCCCATGCAATAAAATCTATGTTCAAGGATAAACAAGCAATAAATTTTGAATTTTGAAAGGGAGAAAAAAAAACAAAAACTCCCATGTAATAAAATCTATTTTCAAGGATAAATAAGAAATAAATTTTGAATTTTGAAAGGGAGAAAAAAGAAACAAAAAAAAAACTCCCATGTAATAAAATCTATTGTCAAAGATACGTCTTTGTTTTGGAGGTGGTTCGAACCACCTGTTGCGGCTGTGGTTCTATGACGTGTTAATGCAGCTTGTTGTTCTAGTGTTTGTTTGCGTCCTGCTTATAACTTGTTCCTTGAATCTTGTTCTTTGTATTTTGTCCTCTTGCATCTCCCGTCCTTGCATCTCCGTCCTTGCATCCCGTCATTGCATCCCGTTTGCATCCCGTCCTTGCATCCCGTGCTTGCGTCTCCGTCCTTCATCTCCGTCCTTGCATCACCGTCATTGCATCGCCGTGCTTGCATCTGGAACTTTTTATCATAGTCCATCTCTCTCGGTCCTAGCATCCAGTACTTTGCATCCCGTTCCTTTGCACCTCGTTTCTTGCAGTTCGTTCTTGGCATCCCGTTCTTCATACAGTCGCTCACCATTCCATTTCAGAAATTTCTGGGAGAAAGTTTAGTCCAAGCGCCTTTTTTAGTTAGCATTATCACTGCAAGCAGACAGTATATGATAAAAGAGCGATCACTCTTCATGACACTTTAAAACAATCATGATATTCAGTAAAATAATTATGTGAACCATGTATGTATGGAATATGTGACCTAGTTGTGAAATAATACTTTTTTCAAATTTGAAGAAAATAATATTTTGTCTGTCAGTAATTGATGAATGTTCCATTTTTAATGCATAATATTCTGAAGTAGATCTTTTGTAGCATACTATACTTTTAAGAAGCTCACATTCATGAGTAGACAACATTTAAGGTTGCACCATATAAAGTTGCAAGAATAAACGAAACATTGTACTAGAAAAGATTGCTGTTTTACTAATTGTCTTGTAGTGGATTAAAAAATAATTTTCTTGTAGTCGCTTAGACCGTGAAGTCATTCATGCGCAAATTTAAGTCTTTTTGCGATTTTATTATTGTAACTTCATTGTCTTTAAAGTTGTTCGTTGACTTTCTTTCGAGGATTGTTACTGACAAGTTCCACAAGGGTTCGTGGAATCAAATTAGATGGATAAAGAAACAAATTTAACGTGTTCTTCAACGTAACGTTTTCTCCAAAATCCTTTTGTAACTGTTTATACAACTTATTGCTATAATATGTTCGTAGAAACGTGTTGCTGCAACGACTTTCTATTAAGCACATTTTTTCTCACAAATATTATTTTCTTAAATTGCCCTACTTTACCTGTCAAGTTTTTCTGTCACTTGTACTTTTTTCTGAAAGTTAATTATGTCACTTAATTTTATAATTCGAACGCTTAATTTTTCATAATTAAAATCATAATTTTATAATTTTAAAAATTAAAATTTATTTCAATGAAAATTGAGAAATAATATTTCAACTTAATGGATAATAGCAGATAATGTTCAACTGCCGCCCTTATTTAGAAGAGAGTAATTTATACATAATATGTATGTCGAACGGATGATGAACATATTTTCCTCTCTTATCGCTTGAAATAATCAATTGTTTCCCGAAATAATTTTCAGTATGTACATGACAAATACCTTACAGTGCAATATATTGAGATTTAGGGGAGCATCAAAACAGTGCAGGGATTCTGAGATATAACTAATGTTCGTCTTCTCTTCAGGCGACGCTGTGTTTCTGGCAGTCCATGGACATGCAGTTGCTTGAAGAATCCCCTGGAGTCGATCTAGGGCCTCCAGGACCCACGTATTTGCAAAATTTCTGCCGGCAAACGTTTCGGTATCGCTTGGATGACGGTGAGTACCCATTTTCGAAGTACACATGCATTCTTTTATAAGTAAAAAATAAACAAATACATAAACAAAAGTATATATTGGTGGCAAAGCTCAGTCTATTTGGTTCTGCTCTTCCGCCTGACTACTTTCGAAAGTTTAATACAATATATATTAAGTACGAGAGCATTTAAAGAAAATACGCTCACAATAGGGGAAACGCTTTTGAATAATTTTCATGTAGAATAATTTTGGGGAACTTGTTGTTTCAATTACGGACACATATTTTTAAACAAATTTCATTTTAACAAGTTCCAGTAATTCTGGATATTTCAGAACCTCAAACGCCATATTGGAAATACATTTGACCAAATAATCAAAATATTCATCTATAAACTCTTTATTGATTTAAAAAAAAGTTGAACAATTGCTTGTAACTTCTCATACCCCGAAACTTCGATAATCGATAGCTTCTTTATATACCCCGAAACGTATGCATTTTGAAGAATTAAATTTGTTAGGGTAGTAAAATGTTATGATTTCTTTATTTGTGTTATTAAGATGGAATTCCACAACATTTTCATTATCTCTGAAGGGAAGAAAACAATATAAAAGTTCAAATTTCCCGAACTTCAGGAAAAAAAATTTCTAATGTTGCACTTTTACATTGCATTCCATAATTCACATTACTCGACTTCTCTTTCTTTTGGTCAAGAACTATAGGCAGATATTTCTACGAAATAATAAAATGAGATATTCGCATTCCCAGAAGATTATCTGTGTTCCATTTTGCACGCCGTTTTTCTCCTCGAGCGATTGGATCTGACTTCTTGGGAACTCTGTTGCCTTCGACAGAGCAGATGGTCCGAAGAAGGGAGAGAGTGAGAGAAAAAAACTAACTTCCGAAGTAGCGCTGCCAGAGGAGGCAGCGAAACCATCCAGTTGGAACACGCACACTAGGGTCAGAAAGACTTGCCATGAAAGCCGTTCTGACCTTTTTGCGACCGCCTATCGTCGTGGCATCTGACCCCACCTACGTCACGAGCAAAAACGACTCCATCGCACATGAAAGGTGAAAAGGGGAATCCAGCTTTATAGGCACAGGTCACACAAAAAACTGGTTCTTTATTCTACTTCACTAAAATGTCTGCTTCGTGTTCTGGGAATATAGGGCACTAATTAAGGCAAGTTGTCGTTTGTGGAATATTTTATTTCCACCGCCTCCTTCGTGTCTTTAGATTGCCTTCGCTATGCATTACTTAATTTTCGCACGCGAGACTTAGGACATGGAATAGTTGCGGTATTGAAATCAGGAGACGCGCCTAAATGCAGGGTGAAAGTAATAATGATCTCTCGTCATGAAGTTCCTACTTCATTTCCATATCTTCCGTCGTTCCATCGGTTATTTCACCACGCAGACTACCTTTAAACGTTTTTTACGAACCCAGTTCATTATCATGTATATTTCTGGCATAGTCAGAACTCCAAAGGCACGAAACAAAAACGAAAGAAACAGTAAACGTTTTTGTCATTTAAATAGTTCAAAAGTTGTTATTTATCCATACAGTAAACAAGCTACTCGGCCTGTGAGTTATCGGCCGTGTGTCGCTCAGTAATCTTCCAAATACCATCTTCTTAAAATAAAAAAATAACCATTTCTGGAAAGCAGTGCATTGCTTTATCTTAAATTACAACTCATAGGTTTCGATTGTTTGTAACGAACTTGAAGTCAAGAGTTCTCAAATAATTATTGCAGTGTATTAGATTGCGGTCTTTTTCAATTCCCCCCCCCCCGCCGCCAGTATCACTGGCGAGGCCGGAATTTATTTAATTACTCGAAATACATAATTGAGCACCAGCGTTGCTGCTTTTGGAGCTAGGAGCGAGCATTATCTTAAAAATACTAAGAAGAAATAAAAGAGGTCATCTTCGTCAACATATCAGTTCAACAACAGTATCAGGCTGATATGTTGACGAAAATGACCTCTTTTATTTCTTCTTATAAGAACGTCAACAACACCAAATCAGAATTCCCACAATTAAAAATACTAACTTATCTAAACATGCATTGCATTCTGTCACCGGGCATCATCTGCCCATTGTAGAGTAAATTTCTATCTATCTATCTATCTATCTATCTATCTATCTATCTATCTATCTATCTATCTATCTATCTATCTATCTACCTATCTATCTATCTATCTACTATCTATCTATCTACCTATCTATCTATCTATCTACCTATCTATCTATCTACCTATCTATCTATCTATCTATCTATCTATCTACCTATCTATCTACCGATCTATCTATTTATCATCTATCTATCTATCTATCTACCATCTATCTATCTATCTACCTATCTATCTATCTACCTATCTATCTATCTATCTATCTATCTATCTATCTATTTATCTATCTATCTATCTATCTATCTATCTACCATTATCTATCTATCTACCTATCTATCTATTTATCTATCTATCTATCTATCTATCTATCAATCTATCTACCTATCTATCTATTTATCTATCTATCTATCTACCTATCTATCTATCTACCTATCTATCTATCTACCTATCTATCTATTTATCTTATCTATCTATCTATCTATCAAAAAAAAACTAAACATCTAGCCCCTTTGGGCGATTTGTTTTTAAAATCATAAGTTTCTGGTTGATTGAATGTAATAGACTGCGGCCGTGGCGTGTGCGCAGAGTCGTCCAGCGACGCGCTGGCGGTGCGCGCGCCCGCGGCGCCGGGCGGCGATTGGCGGCTGCAGAGCTCGCGGCCCGTGGACCGCGAGGCGGACGCTGCGGCCCCTGCCGCCACGCAACGCGCTCCCCACCAGGGGCCGGGGCACGCCGCGGACGTCCGCGTGCAGCTCATCGACCGGGACGACAACCCGCCCGAGAAGCAGGCCAGCGGCCTCGTCGTCTACCTCGGCACCAACCGCCTGCTCAAGGTGGGTGTGCCCCAGGGATTCCGTTTTGGTACCGATGATTACTTGGGTGTCCGAGAGACGCATTTCGCCCTGACGGGTGTCGCCAAGTAGTTACAGACTCCTGCCGCTGTGCCTACGCTCTCATGTTTGTACCGGTTGCGCTAGCGCAGTAGGCCAGCGACCTCGTCGCCTACCTAGGCACAAACCGCCTGCTCAAGGTGGGTGTGCCCCAGGGATTCCGTTTTGGTACCGATGATTACTTGGGTGTCCGAGAGTCGCATTTCGCCCTGACGGGTGTCGCCAAGTAGTTACAGACTCCTGCCGCTGTGCCTACGCTCTCATGTTTGTACCGGTTGCGCTAGCGCAGTAGGCCAGCGACCTCGTCGTCTACCTCGGCACCAACCGCCTGCTCAAGATGGGTGTGCCCCAGGGATTCCGTTTTGGTACCGATGATTACTTGGATGCCCGAGAGACGCATTTCGCCCTGACTGGGGTCGCCAAGTAGTTACGGACTCCTGCCGCGGTGCCTACGCTCTCATGTTTGTATAGACCGATTTTCCTAACGATGAGCCAAAGTGACAGTTCGTGAAAACAAGTGAACATCACATGTATTTCATAGGAATATCCCTCCGCCTCGAC
Source organism: Teleogryllus oceanicus (assembly GCA_964035755.1). Lineage (NCBI taxonomy): Eukaryota > Metazoa > Arthropoda > Insecta > Orthoptera > Gryllidae > Teleogryllus > Teleogryllus oceanicus. Next base: position 16,806,945 of record CAXIVR010000010.1, read on the forward strand.
AGTTGTTAAGTCACGCCCCTTCGTAAAGTGCTAATGGCTCCTATGAAAACATCCCTATGCAGACGTCTAAGAGTTTCGCTTTAAATATATGCACGTACGCGAGTTCCGGGAAATATTTAAATTTAATTACATGTGTTGAAAATCTCCTAACATGTTCTCACAATCAGTAAAAGAAAACTGCCACGAATGTAAATAGAAAGCTCTCAATCAGAGCTCGCCACACAATAGCACAAAGGCCGGAACCACGTGCATCGGTACGCATCTCGCATTCAAGTCGCGGTTTTAAAATAAACATAATATTTATAACACAAAAAGTGAAGTCAGTGTAATGTTAATAGAAAAAAAGAATTTTTACATAAGAGCACATAACACTGCACTTCCTAATTTCAATTATTTCTCGTGGCTCTCTATATTTTTGTCGGACAAGGACATCACAAAAGGAAGCATCGAAGCCATTTACAAGTTAGCCAACTGCAAACGAACGAATACAGGAAGGGAGTCTATAGAGCACAACGCCCACAGAAACTTCAGTTATGTTGCCAGCACTAGCTGTCACTTTGGCTCATCCTTAGGAAAATTGTTCTATACCGGTTGCGCTAGCGCAGTAGGCCAGCGGCCTCGTCGTCTATCTCGGCACCAACCACCTGCTGAAGGATTCAGTGCTGGTACCGATAATTACTAGGCTGCCCGGGACACACATTTCGCCCAGAGAGTGGTCCCAGAACAACAGCCGTAAAGTTGCCACCTGCGCATATCCCAGACAGCCAAGTACAAGCCGCGTTTCCTAAGCTATAATGTAGGTACCGGTTGGGATAGCGCAAAAGGCCAGCGACCTCGTCATCTACCTCGGCACCATCCACCTGTTCAAAGTAGGTATGTCCCAAGGGTTCAACGTTGGTACCGGTAAGTACTTCACTGCCCGGGAGACACATTTCGCCCTGAGGTAGGTCGCAAACTGGCGGCCAAAACGTTGGCACCTGCGGGCACCTGTGTTTCGGACGAAGCGTCTTACGGTCAGCAAAGTAGTTACTGACTCCGGCCGCAGTACCTAAGCTCTAATGTTGGTACCGGTTGCGATAGCAAAGTAGGCCAGCGACCTTGTCATTTACCTTGGCACCCATCACCTGTTGAAAGTGGGTGTGCCCCAAGGATTCAGTGGTACTGGAGTATACATACCAAAACTGTACTCCGATTTAAACAGAGCACTTCAAGGTCTCTAGCAGGACGGATAGGCGAACACTGTCAACCAATCGGGACCTTCGTTACGACCTACATTTTTGGTATTGGAGCTCCTAATTAGATGGCAGTGTTCTTCTTTCCATCCAGCACGTGACTTTGAAGTGCCTTTCTGTTTAAATCGGAGTATACTTGGCTGTCCGGGAGATGCATTTCGCCCTGAGGAATGTCGCAACATGACTGCTGAAGCTTTGGCACTTGTGTTTAGGTCGCGCCGTCTACCGGCAACCAAGTAGTTACTGATCCGACCGCGGTAGCTTCACTCTCAAGTTGGTACCAGTTGCGATAGCACGGAGGATCGCCGTGACATCTGCAGCATCGTTGATTGAGAGGTCCTAAGTTTGAGACCAGACGGTGGTGAGATTTCGTAACTTGCTACATACTAGTTGGGTCGAACTCAACTTCTGCCTGGAGGAGGATTCTAGCGACCGACTGCTCTGATCGGTAGTTCTCTGTGATTTCTTCGATCAATAACAGGCAAAATTGCTGGAGCATTACCCTACTAAACAGGCTACGGGTAGCGCATGATCTCTCCTCTCTCATTCTTGTACCCTCTTTCACACACTTACACGTCCATGCCAAAGTAATCGGAAACTTTCACGTCCCAGTGAAGCTTAAATAGTGGGCGTGGCAACATATTTTAATACTTTTAACCTATTGTCGGGAATTATTTGAGAATTCATTTCGAGACAATCTGATTGAATCTTACTATTTGAAGCGTCTGTGGAATAAAGCTTTTAAATTTTGCACTCTTCTCTTTATATGTTACTCTATTTTATTTATTTTTTCCATTGGCAAAATGACTTCGGAAATAATATACTTAAGTCATTTAATAAATTGAAAATAATTTTATTACTCATTTATAAAATGGAAACCAGCTACCACAGGTTGTTTTAGTGGAATCATCGTGGTTCGTCTTAGATAGGTTTAAACGTATTCGAAAGCACTTTTCATTGTTCTTTACATTCTTTTCGTACGCCATTTTGACATTCGCTCTGTATTTGCAGGATTTTCAGGATGCTGGAAAATCGCAATTAACATATTTGAGGACGATAAGACGAACGTGAGAGATGCTAATGCTTATGGTGTGTATCGGAGTATTTGAGGCAGTGGAAATGAGAGATACATGTCACAGACTAATTGCTCACCACAAGAGTTTCAAGGATTTGAATTCCTCTTTTCGTATTTGTGGAGAGAAAATAAATTAGACATTCAAATTTTGTTAATATGCATGGATGTTCTTTAATTCCATCAATGCAGAATGTCACTTTCCATGTTTTCAAATTGATGCAAAACTTATTTTATTATTTTCATTATTAAGATATGTTCAGATATTTTATTTAGCCAAACATATAACAGTATAGTTAAACATATTGCATTCAAGTTTGTGTATGTGTTATTAAGAGAAGAAATGTCTTGGATTTCTAAAATGATCTAATTGAATATATCGTTGCCGTAGAGAATATGATTTTGAAGGATTTATTTTACTGGTTTAACGAAAATGAAATGTTTAGTGATAATGCTCATATATACATTGAATTCAATACACAAACTTGTAAACTAATTTTCCATTTTCCAAAAGCCTTTTTATGTTTCTTAAGTCTCTACGGCACGCGACATTGACTTTAAACCATATCTGGTCTTTCGAATGAATAAAAATTGTGAAGATTTTTTCTTGTTTTCAAAAGCTTTTCATTTCCCGATTGATTTGAAATTACATAACCGCTGATTACGTCATTCATCTCATACAATCCTTTCCTCTCATTTGGGTATGTAAATCTTCTTAATTAATCTACATTAAAACAATAAAAAAAGAGATTTAATTTTTAATATACAAATGGGAATTTATTTTATATGATCGCGCCATTAAGTAAGTTACCCTGAAACAACTTAACATCAATCTTTGAAAATTTTTTTAAAAGCCTGATATTTTCCTACAATATTTATATATTAAGATATAGATTTCAATATAATTACTTATATATCGAATATATAGCACTCCACATTTCTAATGGAATTTTAATGAAATACTTCAGACATCTGTACGGTACAAATAGGAAGGAAATTTCAACCTATTTTATAAATTAAAACGCATTCATGTTATGAGTAGTTTTCGTTTCGCAAATATTACGTTTATCTATATAGGGATGCGAACAAAAACGCCCTCAGCACATTTCACAGAAACCAGGAAGAGGAAATATTCGCCTTTCAGTACACCCACATCTCAGTTTCCCAACGCAGGTGCTGCAATCCAGCACTCCATTTACAGGAATATCAAAAACGCAATCATAGTGAAAGCATGCGCTTCTCTTCCCGTGAGGATTGCTTGGCCGCGTCCCGCTGTCCCTTCGTCTTTCGCAAGCACCTGAGGCAGCTCACTTAAGAGAACGGAGGGAAGGATCCTTTCACCAGGAAAAAGCCATGTAAACGTGACATAATTGGGGGAATCTACAAATAATAGGTAATTTTATTATTAGACATCGGATGTTTAGAGAAATGGCTATTTTTTATAGAGAACTTATTTAAATTCTGATAATATATCTGGGACCGAAAAGGTATTGAATACCGGTATTTTTCCATACCTTTTTCAAATACCTTTATTCTTTAATCCGGAAAACCATACCATATGGACGTCCATAAAGGTTTTACCGGTATTATACCGGTATTTTCAATGAAGTAACATAGCTTACCATCCATACATGTTGACAAAATAGGTTTAGTTAATAATATCTCACAAAATGTTTATTAATCAAATATCATTTCATAATTGTTATTTATTGTTTAAGTTATTATTTTGTGTATGTATATATACATATATATTATTAAAAAGGTATATAATTTATTTATTATTAAGGTAAGAATATCCCAACTTAAACAATTTTATTAGCGTTCAATGTCAATTTTTAATACTTTTAGTTATAATTGTGGCGCAGAATAAGGTAACTGGGCTATTATTTTTGCGAATGTTAGTGATATGGTCAAATTTAAGGAAAGAATCGTATTTTGTGATAAACACAAAGTCATGCAAGAAGGAATTTTGGGATGCGTGGGAAGACTCATGTATGGGTAAGAAAACACGTTCCTCCATTCTTTATCGTTTTATCGTTATTCTTTATCCCCTGAATTTTCAACGCTGTATCACGTGTCGCCAAGCTTTCTGCCCGGACGTGAGGTCCAAGGTCAGCGAACGAGCTCGTGTTGATGTCGGCGAAAGACCGTTGGCTGGTCCCTCCGTCTGACGGCCCTGGCTAAAGCCTGTTTTATAGGGTCATTTTTTCATCATTTCCCGTCGATCGAGCAGACTGGATGTAATTTGTACGGAAAAATTATGCATGCTTCATTTTTCCGTACAGATTTCATCCAGTTTGACTACAGCGCCCCTAGTGTCACTTTATGAAACTTTCTTCGATTGCGTGGGTTCTCCGTCAGGGAATATATATCTGGTGCGTAGCGTAGGCACGTGTTGTTTAATTTTGAGTGTTGTTTGTGATATTGAGTCTTTGCGTTCAGTGAACCTCTCGCAAATAAAACCACAATACCTCACACATCTTTCTACTCCTTACTCTGCGAATTCGTAACTATCTGATCATTCTTCCCGCTAATTTAATTTGTTTCCGTAAATGCGATGTTCAACTGTTAAACTTCCAGCGCTTTTCGCGGCGTTTGGAGGAAGTATTTTCATCACGATTATGTACAGACCAGGAATGACCGTGTAAAACGCTTGAATCACGTTCATCCAGTTTAGATAGGCATAGAACCGAACGTCCTTTTTCCATCCAGTTTCTGTATAGAAAAATGATGAAAAAAGGACGAAAAAATGACCGTGTCAAACAGGCTTAAGAGATTATCGAGTCGTGTAGGTATAATAGAGGTAAAGGTATTTCTATACCGGTATAAATACCTTCACCGCTATTATTTCGGTATTCGGTCCCTGTAATATATGTGCACGATTCATGATAAATGATGACATATGACGAAGGTTTATAATTCTTATTTTTGCTTATTTTAGTATAAATGCCTATATTTTGGGTAAATACCTTTTTGGCGCCTTTTTTGCCCTTTATGTATTATTTTTATATACAATGCTAAGATATCGGAAAATCGGCGGTGATCCAACGTGACTATTCATTACGAAACCTTCAACGTCTTGTCACGCCTTGAAATTTAAAATCAGGAGAGAATTCCTGAAAGTATACAACTTGATTTTTCTCCATTTCCCTATTTCATAAATACCAGCCATGATCTGAGAACATGGTCGATTGACAGTACACCGAGGAAACCGATATTTTCAGTGGAAATAAATATAAATTCCCTGAAGGTTTCAGTGTTGCTAGTGTTGGACTGTTAAAATATATGCCAGTCACATCGTTCAGATATCCTACTCCGCATTCTAACTGATTTTATCTCACAGTCTTGAAACTGTGATCCTTGAAAAGTTGCTGGTAATATGTAAATATTACTGGGTAATGGAAACTATTAAGAATAAAATGTAGAAGAGTTGTAAATATGTAAATCTAATTTTACAATAAAATGTACGAACTGGTTTTGTGCATTTAAGTTTACAAAATAATATAGACAAAAATTACAACCATTTTTTTTATTTGATTGTGGATATAACTTATGACAGCGCCTTTTTCCTCCTTATTCTTGACTTTTAGTGTCTTTTTAGGCGCCTAAAAGACGATTGTTTAGTGCCTAAACATCCGATGTCTAAATTATTATATTAACTGTTTATTGCAAAATCCTTTTGGACCGTATCTGAACCTCACAGCTCATCATTACTTACCAGATCTCAAACCTAGGGAGGAATTTCTTGCTGAACTGGTTCTCGCGATTTCCCATCACTGGTACACTTGATCCACATATCATAAGTGTAATTTTGAAAGATTGTAATTTCATATCTTCAAAAATATCACAATTTGTGTATCTGAATACAGTACAAGATCATTTCTTGAGACAACACTTCATCCCTGTTTCAAAGGACAGAACCCGCTGGATGGCGATATACGGCGCCGTGGGGTTTTTCCTAACCAGATATATCCTACCAGCGGGGCACCGCCCCAGAATGAAGAAGCTCTAAGGTCCCGACCGGTCTCCCGGCATATCTGGTGCAGGAGTGAGGATAGGACGAGGAAGAGGAAGAAATGATCGTGCGCAGTCTGTGGCCCATTTTGTACGGAATTGCTCGGCCTTTCGCCTGGAATTGATCGGAGAAACAACAGAAAATTTCCGATCAGAACTTCCGGCCGCTAGAATTCTCCACCAGAGCAGCGGCTGAAGTCGATCTAGCTACTCAGTCGGAAAATCCACCACAGACGGCACTCAAAACCCGAGTCTCCCGGCCAGACTCGCTGTTGTGGCATTAGTTGTTGCCTTGAGTTATCTCAGCCGGTGCTCATTCTGTGTATGACCCTTGTCACATCCCGAACGGCCCCTTACCCAGCAGCCAGTCTGAGGCAGAAGGTGGCGGGAGCGCCGAGTCCTCTCGAGCGAGCTCAAGTTTGGCGTAAGCAGCTTTCTGCCGAGTGTTTGCGCGCGGGGGCTGGCATAGGCATTGTGACGTACGTCAACAGCGCTCGGCGCCCGCGAGGTGGCAGCTGCACAATGCTCTCGCGAGGCGCGAGACGACTCCGAGGGCGGGGGGACCCTCCCGTCCCGCTCCCGTCCCGCTCCCGTCCCGCTCCCGTCCCGCTCCCGTCCCGCTCCCGTCCCGCTCCCGTCCCGCTCCCGTCCCGCTCCCGTCCCGCTCCCGTCCCGCTCCCGCCCGCCCCCTCCCCCCCGTCCCCGCTCCCTGCCCTCGTGCCCGGTCTTTCTCCTAGCCCTCGCCCCCGTGCTCACTCCCCGCCATCGCTCCCCGCCCTCGCCCCTGTCCTTTATCCCTGCCCTCGCTCCCCGCCCTCGCCCCCGTCCTTACCCCTGCTCTGCTCCCCGCCCTCGCGCCAGTCCTCGCTCCCCGCCCTCGTTCCCAGCCGTCGCTCCCCGCCCTCGCCCCCGTCCTCTATCCCCGCCCTCGCTACTCGTCCTCTAGCCCCGACCTTGCTCCCTCCTCTCACCCCGCCCTCGCCCCCTCCTCGCTCCTGCCCTCGCCCTGTCCTCTATCCCGCCTCGCTCCCCGCCCTCGCCCCGTCCTTACCCTCTGCCCTCGCGCCAGTCCTCGCTCCCGCCCTCGTTCCCAGCCGTCGCTCCCCGCCCTCGCCCCCGTCCTCTATCCCCGCCCTCGCTACCGCCCTCGCCCCGACCTTGCTCCTCCTCTCACTCCCGCCCTCGCCCCGTCCTCGCTCCTGCCCTCGCCCCTGTCCTCTATCCCCGCCCTCGCTCCCCGCCCTCGCCCCCGTCCTTACCCCCTGCTCTCGCTCCCCGCCCTCGCGCCAGTCCTCGCTCCCCGCCCTCGTTCCCAGCCGTCGCTCCCCGCCCTCGCCCCCTCCTCTATCCCGCCTCGCTACCCGCCCTCGCCCCGACCTTGCTCCTCCTCTCACTCCCGCCCTCGCCCCCGTCCTCGCTCCCTGCCCTCGCCCCTGTCCTCTATCCCCGCCCTCGCTCCCCGCCCTCGCCCCCGTCCTTACCCTCTGCCCTCGCGCCAGTCCTCGCTCCCCGCCCTCGTTCCCAGCCGTCGCTCCACCCCCTCGCCCCCGTTCTCGCTCCCCGCTCTCGCCCTCGTCCTCTATCCCCGCCCTCGCCCCCGTCCTCTATCCCCGCCCTCGCTACCCGCCCTCGCCCCCGACCTTGCTCCCTCCTCTCACTCCCGCCCTCGCCCCCGTCCTCGCTCCCTGCCCTCGCCCCCGTCCTCGCTCCCTGCCCTCGCCCCTGTCCTCTATCCCCGCCCTCGCTCCCTGCCCTCGCCCCTGTCCTCTATCCCCGCCCTCGCTCCCGCCTCGCCTCGTCCTCTATCCCCGCCCTCGCTACCCGCCCTCGCCCCCGTCCTCTATCCCCGCCCTCGCTACCGCCCTCGCCCCCGACCTTGCTCCCCCCTCTCACTCCCCGCCCTCGCCCCCGTCCTCGCGCCCTGCCCTCGCCCCTGTCCTCTATCCCCGCCCTCGCTCCCCGCCCTCGCCCCCGTCCTTACCCTCTGCCCTCGCGCCAGTCCTCGCTCCCCGCCCTCGTTCCCAGCCGTCGCTCCACCCCCTCGCCCCCGTTCTCGCTCCCCGCTCTCGCCCTCGTCCTCTATCCCCGCCCTCGCTACCCGCCCTCGCCCCCCCGCCCTCGTTCCCAGCCGTCGCTCCCCGCCCTCGCCCCCGTTCTCGCTCCCCGCCCTCGTGCCCGTCCTTTCTCCCCGCCCTCGCTCCTCGCCAAACCCACGCTTACTGAAAGCCACCTCTTCGGCGCGTTAGCGACAGGGCAGAGCTCAGAACAGACTGGGAGTACGACGACCTTTTGTTATGGCAACGACAGCTCGTTTATACAAATAGCCACTTAACGGTTGTTTGCGAGTGTCTTATGACCTTACGACTCGACTTTGGAGAAGTATTGCCCGGAGTGAGTTTGATAACAATTCCAGAATTTTAATTGGATGTTTCGATATGTTTATCTTAAAATCTTTTATTAACTTTCTAAACATTTCAATGAACTGTAATTTTCATTTACAGTTTCGTCCTGCAAAAATTCACATACTTATCCAGAGATTAAACAGGATATTTACTCTCTGGATCTCAAGCATTTTTAATTCTAATATTTAGTTCTACGTGCGGATGTTGCCCTCCTTACTTTAATACATTCTGAACGTGACTATTGGTGATGCAGTTGGAATATATTTCACTCTAAATTAGTGGAACGAAGCTGCTCATTACAACAAGGAAACATTGTTTGTTTTCTGCGTTTCAGCGTTCACAGTACGCCCAGTCGGATTTGATAATGTTCGACAAAGATTCGAACCAGCAGCAGCGGTACGAAGGGGTGGTGCTGAAGGACCCCTTGGAGTTGTGGGCCTTCCATTGCGGCCCACCCCTTGACATCACCTTTCGATGGAGGTTTGAACATTCAGTCGTCCGTTGTTGTGAGTATTCTTTGTATCTTGGTTTGTTCTAATAATCATATTACCCGCTATACAGATCATTTATCAGTAAGCTGCGAGTTTTTACGCACTAAAAACAGTAAAAATAGGCACTTAAAAATCTAAAAAGGATCCTTAAAAGCACACAAAAATTCTAATATAGGGATTTAAATAGGAATAAATAATAAATTATTCTTAACTAAAAATTAACAAAAAGAAGAAATTGCATATTAGGAATGTCTTTAACCAAAATAACACTATATGACTTCAATGATTATTACAATCAGTAATTGAATATTGCTCCAAATTCTCCAAAGGAAATTGTCTGGAGGATGTTCTGTAAGTGGGCAAAACGTCTTCACTCTTATAAAATAACGTGATTAAATATTAACACGCTCTGACATGCTTCTCGAAAATGTTAGTTTGCTAAGCTATGCACGCTAAACGCATTCAAACAGTATCTCACCGAAATCGCTCATACTTGTGGTGAAATATATAGACATGGTGCAGGAATTATATCGTGGCACAAACTATACAATTCCCTTGCATTTTGCTTACATAGAATCGTCAATATTCTTTCTATTTTTCTACATTCGACTCGGCAAAAATTGAAAAGAAGTTAAGGCTTATAAAATTCAATTTTTATTAAATGCTGACCAACGTCTTATGATCTGAATACGAGACCATTATATAATTTATGTATAATAGAGGCATTCATACTAATTTTGCGTTTATTTGGCAAATAGGCATTTACTAGTGAAACAGTCATATATAGAAACTACAGAATATAATACTCCTAACATTTCCAAATGAATAAATAATCTAAAAGATTGCGTTTGCAGTTAAGGTTGTAAAATAGACATAGAGTCAAAAATGCGCAGCTTATTTAGCAAACACTCAGAGTTCGACGTCTTGCACGAAAATGGAAATGTGTCGCCTATTGTCACCACGAAGAAGCGCGATAATGGTTCGTTCTTTGATATGCCTCGTCAGATAATGCCGGCCCTTGTTTCTCCCACTGCTCTACAGAGAGCTTGACGAAATACCTCTTTCTGGTATTTCATTCGCGGCAGTTTTCAAGAGATCGATGTACATGTACATACTGCAAAAATGTCAACAAATGAAGTCGCTCCTAATTGTTCTCCAATTTCTGTAATATATACGAAGTACTACAATTTGTATAATGGGTGTTCCAGGAAATTATGACAAAAACACAATTGTCAGTTTTAAGGAATGAAAAGGTAGAAAATATATAGTAGGATGATGAAAGAAGGAATTAGGATATATAGTAGGATGATGGAAGATTTAGGGAATGAAAAGGAATGCAAATAGGAATGAAAAGGAATGAAAATCGAGTTCTGGAGCACTTTTGAAAATTAAAAAAGTCTTTTTAGATTAATGAAACAATTTTCCCGAAATCAGAAAAAGGAGATGAGCAAATGTATGTCATTTGTAAACAATATACAGCAGGTTATTTCAGCAAAATCATTAAATGAACTAGCTTAATCACTGCACAAAATGAACTCAAAAAGTGCTACTAGAAATCTAACTTAACAACAAAATAAACTGCATAAAGCATCCCCTTATGTAATATTGTCAAGAAAGTATATAGTGATTTGTGGTTATTTGACAAGCAAATTTTGCTCTGCAGATATAACACCTTTGGAGAACCGCACCTTACTGCCGAATTCTGAACACAACTTGACGCTGTTGATAAATGACGTTACAATGGAGTCTCTTCATGCAGGTGTTGATGGCAAAGTGAGTACAACTAAGAGTATTTCAACAACTCAGCAATTCGCTCCTATTGTTCGTCTGGCGCTGGTGGCAGGCCACAGGCTCGTGCTGCTGGCGGACTTAATCCAACCTGATCTCGTCTGACTACACATGATATCATCCGATCTTAATCTACCCGTCCCGACAAATCCTTCATCCGACGCGTCATATAAGGTAGTCATATAAGATATCACCAATCCGTCATATAAGATAGGCTCTACTTCAAACATCGGATTAGGACCACGTCATGTCACGACTGAAAACCCACTTATGATGGATGTTAATTTAACCTTGATTACTTTCATGATTTTTCGGAGGCTTTTTCTAGCTTTAGGGGATGCCTATTTCGACTACACGCGTCGGATACTTACGACTACTATGTCCTTAATGGCGACTCATATTAACCTTTACATTAAACACACATGTGGGCTATTCGGTCTGTGGTGGATGCGGTGGAAAGGGCAAACATTCATGCCACCGGGAGCGGTAGCTCAGTGCATCGACTGATGTCACTGCAGCGCTTCTGACCGGGACGCTCTAGGTTCGAGTCCTGACGGCGGCAGGATTTTCGACACTAGCTTTTCAGCTAGGTCGAATTCAGTCGCTGTCTGGAGGAGAATTCTAGCGGCCGGCTGTTCTGATCGGTAGTTTTCCGTGGTTTCTCCGATCAACACCAGGCGAATGCCGGAGCAGTACCCTACCAAACGGGCTACGGACCGCGCGCGATCTTTCCTTCCTCTTCCTTGTCCTATCCTCTCCCTTACACACACTTACACTAACATACGCTACACTACCACATATTCCGGGAGACCAGTCGGGAACTTAGAGCTTGTCCCGGCTGGGGCGGTGCCCCGCTGGTGGGAGAGTCCTGGTTAGCAGAAACCCCACTAGCCGACGGTAGATCGGCGCCGGATCTCGCCATCCAGCGGGGGAAGATCACTGCCATCTCCCGCGAACAAAACATGCAGTACACTAACGGGACTAATGACCAAAGGCGTTGACGCGCCCGGAAACAGGAGAAAAACAAACGAAACCAAACCATTACCTTTTCCCGCACAGGTGCGCCTGCCGCTCACCCTGGTGGCCGGGCCGCGGGCCGCGCTGCAGGCGGACGCCCCGGCGCCCGCCGCCGCCACGCCCCCGCCGGCGTCGCCCCGCGCGCAGCCCGTACCCGCGCGCGGGGCGCTGCCGCGGTGGGCGGCGCGGCTGGCGCGGGTGGCGACGCCGCGGCGCCGCACGCCCGCCCCCGGCGGCGTCTTCAGCGTCGTCGGCGCCGCGGGGGCGCTGGCCGTCACCCCGCAGCAGGGCATCGTGCACGTGCGCGACGCCGCCGCGCTGGCGCGCGCGCCCGCCGACTTCACGTGAGTTGCCGCCTCTTCTGAATTGAATTGAATTTGCCTTATTTTACGTGGCGAGACTCAGGCCATGAGGCCTGCTCTTCCGTCTGACCACGCAAATTTCGTTACACTCCTTTCACCAATCATGGTTGAAAGAAGGTATTACTTGGGCGACGAAACAGGCGATTTGAATTTAGCTCAGAGGCGTCATTTAGGCTTGAGGATCTTTTACATGCAGTAAATGTACTAACATGGGACAGCCGGCTTTACTTCCCCTCCGAAGGAAGGCGTACGAAGGATTTTTTCGCCCTTAAAAATCCACGGCTTCGATCGGGTTTGAACCCGCTAACTTGGGTATAGCAGTCCGATACGCTAACCGCTACACCATCGCCGCCGCCGCCGCCGCCGTCTTCTCACTTGTATCACTCATCAGCCATAGCAATTTACAAGTCAATTTTAAGACCATTAATGTTGTACGCCAGCCCAATTTGGATCAATTCTGCGAAAACTAACATCCATAAACTACAAGTCCTGCAAAATAAATTCTTAAGAATAGTTGTTCATGCTCCATGGTATATAACCAACAGCCAACTTCACAACGAATTTAATTTGGAACCCATTGAACAATACATCACATATCTGGCCACCAACTTTTATCATAACCTACCTCAAATCCCAGCCCTATCACCATTCAAACTAGCCAAAAACCCCAATTACCAAGCACGAATCAAAAACAAATATCCATATCACATATTCCTAAAAAAATTTGCAGATTTAGATCCGGACTGAGGACCCAAAAAGGGATTTCCTTCCCCTTGTTACTATGTAAGATTATATTTAAGGTTAGCATATAAGTCTCTAAATACATATGTATAGTTATTTTTACTGATCTATGTAATCTCTTCAAAAATTAATAAATGAATAAAAAAAACTTGTATCATTATATGCGATGACACGTCAACTGCTACGGTAGTTGGTGCCGTATGTAGTGCATGTTTTTTTCTGGAAGTGGCGGTTTTCCCCCTTGGATGGTATCCGGCTCCAACCTACACGTCGGCTTGAGAAGTTTGACCTCTAGATGGCTCTACCAGTCAATTGGTTGGTTATCCCGTGTTTTGGGGCGCGTCAGTTACTCAGGTCTTTAGTCACGTTTGTGTAGTGAATGTTTTTATTTTCCTGCAAGTGACGGTGTTTCCACCGGATCATGAGGTCCGGCGCCATCTACACGTCAGCTTGTTTTCACATCCCCCTCTAGATGTCTGCTCAGTGTATTGATTATTTCGTGTTTCCGGGCACGTGAACTACTAAGGTCATTAGACCCAGCAGTGTAGTGAATTCTTTTTATAGTAATAGCTGTGTTCATGTTTCAATGATAAGATCAGTCTGACACAAACCTACAGTCGGCTTGCGAGGTTTGGCCTACAGAGAACGCTTCCTGTGGAGTGATTATTTCTTGTTTCCGAGTATGTCAACTGCTAAGGTCGGAAGTCCTGTATAGTAAAAGACTTATTTTAGGAAAGGGCGAGGTTCGTACTGGATTTTGAGATTCGGTCCCGAATTCGGTCCCGAACACGTCGGTTTGCAGAATTTGGCCTCCAAGAACCTCTCTCAAAGGATTCATTGATTATTTGTGTTTAGTGTAGTTAGTGTTTTAGTGTTTTATCAAGAGTGGTGGCTGTTTCCACTGGATGATGAGTTCCGGTGCCGACTTACACGTTTGCTTGTAGGTTTTGGCGTCCAGGTATCTCCCCATCTCTTGGTTAGTGATTCCGGGCGCGTCAACGACTCAGTTCATTAGCCTCGTACGTGTAGTGTTTCTTACTCAGGTCGTGGCGATGATCCTCTCACGCTGGATAGTGCGATCAGACCCCGAACTTCACGTCGGCTTGAAGGGTTGTCCTTACCCAGGTATCTCTCACCAGCCGGGCACCGCCCCAGCTCTAAGCTCCCGACTGGTCTCCCGGTGCGTGTGCTAGTGCATTGCATATGTGTGAGTGTTTGTATAAATAAGGGAGTGACGATAAAACAAGGAAAGAGAAAGAAGATCGCGCGTGGTCTGTGGCCCTTAATTTAAGTTGCTACTCCGACTTTCGTTGATCGGAAAAAGTTAGTTAGTTAATGCCGTATTTTACGTGGCGAGACTCGGGCCATCAGGCATGCTCTTACGTCTAATCACGCAAATTTCGCTACGCTCCTTTCACCACCTAGCGGAGAAAGGAGGTATTATCTTGGTGGACGAAACAGGCGGAATTCAATATTGCTCAGAGGCTTCATTTAGGCTTGAGGATCTTTTACATATAGTAAATCTACTACATGGGACAGCCGGCTTTACCTCCCCTCCGAAGGAAGGCGTACGAAGGATTTTCTCACCCTTAAAAATCCACGATTTCGATCGGGTTTGAACCCGCAAACTCGGGCACAACAGTCCGATACGCTAACCGTTACACCACCGAATCCGCCAGATATTGATCGCCCGATACCAATAGGAAAGCTCACAATCCCATTTGAAAGCTCCAAAACACTGACCACTCTGAGGGAGAAGCTTGCGTGTTGCAGCGTGACGGTGGCGTGGAGGTCGAACGACGGCGCGGACGTGGCCGAGTGGGACGTGCGCGTGCGGCTGCTGGAGACGCGCAACGCCTCCGCCTGCGCGCTGCACGGCGCCGCGCGCTTCCCGCACTGCGCCGACTTCGCCTCCGCGCAGCACTGCGCCCCGCGCTGCGGCCTCGGCGCCGGCTCCGCGCGCCCGCTCAACAAGTAAGTGCGCTCGCGAGACTTCGAAGCCAATAAATACAGAAGACCGCTCTCTTTTCCCTTGTCCGGCTTCAAGGTCAATAAGTAAGTGCACGACGCTCTCTTTCCCTGCGAGACTTCAAGCAATAAATCAAAGACCCTCTCTTTTCCCTTGTGAGACTTCAAGGTCAATAAGTAAGCAAACCTTCTTCCCTTGTGAGACTTCAAGGTCAATAAGTAAGCGTTTGCAGACATTGTCTTGATTCTTGCGAGATTTAAGGACAATAAGTGCGTCCGACTACTCTCTTGATTCTTGCGACACATCAAGGGCTCAAAGGTAAGTGCGTCCGACCGCTCTCTTGATTCTTGGGAGACAAGGTCATTAAGTGCGCACGACCGCTCTCTAGCCCCACGCGAGACAGAAAAGGAAACTAGTGGCGCCAAAACAGCACGTACTTTCTCGGCCGTCGTCAAAATTGAGTACTCAAATTTTGGAAAAATTGTACATGACCTTATTTCAAAAGCTATCTTTAAGAATCTTAATCTGAAATTTCCTTCTGTTTCACTTTATCGTTCAATAATTCTATCAGAACTATTCTGTTCGTCCTATTTAAACATCTCTAAATAATACTAATAATTTTAACATAACTAATAGAGATATCTGTTGAATAAAGTAGAATTGTCTGGTATCCATGGCTGTTGTGCAGAATTTTATATGTTACCGTTTGAAATTCTACCTCAGAACGTTCAAACATCTATTCATTCGGATTTCACAAATGAACTCGACGTTCAGAGAGAATCCAACTAAACCTATTCAAACTCGAATAACTAGTTTGCAAACAAGAACTAACGTACGTCGGGGCCAATTTGCATTACAATTGACATGTTGCGCTGGGATTCCTCTTCTTCTAGTAACGCATTGTTTAATAGCATATGCATTTCTCCAAGTACCCTTATCAGAATCAGATCAATAGCTAAAGAACACTTACCAGAAGAAAAAATGAGCATTGAGCTTTTTGCCTACAAATTTATAATAAATCAGTGCGCGTAAAGTTTGAGATGTGAACGATATAAATATTACAACACATGTAGAACTATGAAAAGAGTTTATTTGATCACATTTTACAGAGGCCATAACTTACACTTTAATACTGTTCTACCCCAGTTAATACTGTTCTACCCCAAGGACCAAGGACTCCCTGCTGATTGACTTCCTCTCATCTAGTGTAACAATCAATTCTGATCGTTAGTGCTTTACACTGATGCACTTAGGCAGTGCAAACACATAAAAAAGACACACGTACTATCAATGTGGCCGCTTTTTGGTCATCAGGTATTTTGTAGAAGAATTGTTGGAAGTCAGGGAAAGTTTGGCGTAGGTTATTGAACTTTATATTATTTCTTGAAATTTTTAACATTTAAAAAAAAAAAATTTTTCATTCGTATTCTGTCACCTCTAAATCAAAGAGGTGACCAATTAATATCAGGGTAGAAATTTTATCATAAGTAATGTAACGAGTAGTGCTGTGATAACCGGTAAATTCACGACTCGTGTAGCGAGGAGTGAATTTATCGGCTAGCACAGCACTTCGAGTGATATTTAGTGTGACTCACGAATTAAGACAGTACATGATTCGAATAGATAATTAAAATCACCAGAATTACAAAAAACAGAAATATTACTCAAAATTACTAGCGGAAGATGTGAGACTTTCATTCAGCTCCGAGTTATCACTGCCTCCTGGAATAACTTATGATGAAGTAAAATATGAATAACAGTTTAATGCAAAAAACGATTTCAAATATGTTTCAATTTTATAGTAATAAAACTTTCAAGAATTAATTATAACAAAGCTACTTACAAGAATATTTGTTACAAACAATAGTTAAAGTTGTAGGAACTTGACTTTTCCATATCTTGGTTCTATTACGAGAAAGTATTTGAAATGGAAGATGTACAAGCTAAATTAGCCACGGAATTCATCATTTTCGAATGAATTGAACAAATTTGATAAAATGTGAATACTCATTAAAGTATTTAAATTTTTTTTATGTTTTATTTTTATTTGAATTTTCTTCGAAATATTCTTGAAATTGCCTCCACACACCTTCTCTGTTTCTTTTGCTGTTTTTTGGCACTGAATCTTTAATACTAGATTCCATTTCAGAATTTTAAACATAACGAAAATAACACATTTTAATATTGTATCGATGATCACAAGCTAGACCTAAAACAATTGCTATCTTTATCTTAGAAAGGTAAACAAAGTGACTACAGCGGAGTGCAAAAGGTAAACCAAATGATAATCACATTACGATAGACATCTGGGATTGGTTTAATTTGAATATATTCTGTTTTAGCATTGGTTGCTTACGGCACGACTAGACATGAGTGAAATAGTCAGGAAATTTTTTTTTAAAAATTACTGGAAAACCCAGAAACGCCAGGGAAATTTGATCCGAGAAATGAGTGGCATCCTTATTAATCGTGACTTCTGAGGGCAGGGTGTTCTTGCGTGATGGCACGACCACAAAACGCCAGCGGGACCCAAACCACGTTGGCAGTTCGGTGCGGCCAGTGTGAAAATAACCTACAATCCCGATTTGTCACCGTGCGACTTTCATGTGTTCGCCTTTTCTGAAAGGAAAGCCGCGTCCTGTCAAACCAATAGGTCATCGTCCCAGTTCGCAATCGGTTTAAGTCACAATCACAGAAATTCTATGAACATTCTACAAATATAGAATCATATTGTTATTTTCTTCAAAACACATGTTCACTGATTTATTTTAAATTTGTAAGCAAAAATCTCATTACACATTTTTTCGCGGGGTGCATCAATGGAACAAGTGCCGTTTAACCATGGGGATTGTTTAAATTAACCTGGATTTTCTTAGCACTGTTCATTTTTTTAAACGTGTTGTGACCGCGCAAAGTGGCTCAAGGCGTAGCCTTTGGATTTAGTTTCCGTGCCGGCCATCTTGACCGGAGTTTCCGTGTTTTTCCTCGGTCATCCAGGCGAATGCTGGGGTTCTACTGAAAGGCCACGACCGAGAAACCAGCGTTGCTAGCCGAATTCGTTAACTACGTGAAGTCACAAAAGGTTAAGCGAATTCGTGACATTGCGAATCCCTGGTTGGGTGACCAACTGGGAACCGCGGAATCTAAGGTCGCCGAGGCCAATTGCTCTTTACGGGACAAGTAATGGCTAAAGCAAATGTAAATACAAAAAGCGTGTTTTGGTTGCGTTCAGCACTTGCTTTTCTGCGTCCAGGAAAGGAGAAGTGGCGGAGGAAGTGACGGGAGCGTGCACATGGCGCAGCATTGGGCCCTCGCGGCCGCAGGCGCACGCCAAGTACTCCACGTGCACGCCCGACGTGCTCACGTGCCCCGACGGCGAGTGCGACGAGCTGGAGCGGAAGAACCCGTTCCTCTGCCCGCAGGTATGTGCCTTCACTCGCACCGGCGCAACCTACAGCACGGGTAGATGCGTTACAGTTTGCGTTCAGCTTGTGCTCCATTGTAAATAGGATTCCAAGTCAAATTTGGGAAATTAATTTCAATAATATCTTAATATTGTTTTAATTTTATTGACCTTTGACGTATACCTCATTTAGTATGTATCATTGCGCCGTAAATTGTCTGTCATAACATTATCGTATTACTATTAGCAATAATAATAATAATAATAATAATAATAATAATAATAATAATAATAATAATAAATCCCAGAATTCGTAAAACATATCTAAATGGAATTTCCCACATTTTTAAATTTGACTAATAGAAGGAAAAACCTTTAATTCCTCTTTTTGAAGAGAGTTTCAATCACTGATAATCCAAGATAACTTATCAATCCTTGGCTTTCTACAAGGTACTTTCCAAGAATGGTCAAGTTTTGTACCTTGGCTTTTGTGAATACTATTACCGATATCTGCTCATGCTGCGCATCCTTTGAGTGCCTGGTTCATAACAAACAAGCCCATTCTCTTTTCATAGCGAAGGATTACCACACTTTTCCTTCAACTGCCCGCACCTGGTTTACAAGTTTTTCGGACTGTTTTTAAAATTTTATTTATCACCTCCATTTGCTCTTTTCTGTACGGATCCCAACATGTCGCACCGCTCCTGACTAAGGGGTGAAATTACTTCAGTTAAATCATTTACTGTATCCTTTTTTTCGTATAGACTATTTAGTCTATTTATGTGATAATCCTTATTGTAATAAAATTGTTTAAAGGCAGACAGAAAATATAATAAAAGAAATATCAGTTTCACAAGTGCTCTTTAAGTAGCAGGAGATAATTTTAGTATTTTTGGGAGCAAATATAATTCCATTGCACCATTTTCATTAGAATGAGCATGAATATTCGATGTGCTCGCTTACACATTTATTTAGAAGCATTTTTAACACAATTTCAAATTGACAAGTTGTTCGTCAATCGCGTATGTGAAGAACTCACGAAATAAAAATACACAAGGTTTGCAGGTGCTCGGCGATGCATACAAAAACAATATTATTCCTCATATTTTCGTTCTGAAGGGAAATGAAAATAATAACCACGCTGCAACCCACAGAGCCGCTGACGACTATGGCGTTGGTGGTGTTGCGTGAAGACATAAGTTCAATTTATAAGTTAGGAAGTTCTTACATTGTTAGTGGTCCTGAGAGGTGGGAAATTCAAGGTCCTTACTATTGGTGTTGTTGTACTAGTTATAATACGTTATGTAATATCCATGTTTGGTCATGTATACGGACAAAATTACAAGGAAATTATCACCATGTGTAAGGAATATTTCACGTATTTACACTCATCTCTCCACATATTTTTGTTCACATATTATTTCTCCATTCTACACGTATTTAAATTCCCGTTTATATCACTTTTTATGTTCCCACACTTCATCTCTATATACTTCAACAATTTACAGTTGAACCCTTATATCTCCACCGGTTTATACTTGACCTGAAAACACTTCATTCCCTCACACTTCATCTTACACTTCATTCATCATTCACTGCCTTCATATTACACTTCATTCTTCCTCACTTTATCTTTCCAAACTTCATCTCTCTGTGTACACTTTATTTGACACTTCATCCCGCCACCTAATTTCTTCCACCCTGCCAACTGACGCCGTTGTGTCGCCCCAGGACTGCGTGCTGCCGGACCCGTCCAACCTGCACATGGCGTACAACGCGCACGGGCGAGGCATCGAGAGGGCGCCCGGCATCTGCTCGTGCTCGCTGCCGCACAACTGTGTGTGCTTCCACGAGGCGGGCCCCAGGCCCACCGCCCCCGCGCCCAAGGCGCCCGCGGAGCCGTCGCCCTCGTCCTCCGCCGCCTCGCCCACCGCCCCGGCCGACGGCGACGAGGACTACCCGTTCTCCTCCACCGTGCCCGCCACGCCCGACGTCGTGCTGCTGGGTGAGTACGCCTCTCAGGTTGGTTGCTTGGTCAGTGATTCCGGGCGCGTCAACAGCTTAGGTCATTAGTCCCGTAAGTGTAGTGCATGTTTTTCCTCCGGATATTCTGGCTACAAATGAAGACAATACTCGGATAACACACTTTCGGGCAAATATAAAAAACTGCAGAAAATCTCATCACGAAGAACCGTTACTAATAATATATTTTCACAATTGCAGGTCACACAATAGAACAGTGTGGAGCGAGTTGTCTTATGGCGGTAATAGCAGGCAGTGTAGTGCTTCTCGGGGGCACGGCAGGCCTTATCTTCTGGCGATACAGGTAAGCTACCTAGATATTGTCATGATACAAACACATCACAAAGCATCCCGATTCCAAACCCCGACACAATCCCATTCACACCCCCCACGAAACCTATCCACCCGATACCAAAAACCCATACCAACTCCCCCAAGTAACCTCCCAACACCAATCTCTCACACCAACGATCCCTTACCAATCTCCGATAGCAAACCCTCGATACCAAACTTCCGACATCAAACTTCCGACACCAAACTTCCGACACCAAACTTCCGACACCAAACTTCCGACACCAAACTTCCGACACCAAACTTTCGCCACCAAACTTTCGCCACCAAACTTTCGACACCGAACTTTCGACACCGAACTTTCGACACCGAACTTTCGACACCGAACTTTCGACACCAAACCTCGCACCAAACTTTCGACACCAAACTTTCGACACCAAACTTTCGCCACAAACTTTCGACACCAAACTTTCGCCACCAAACTTCCGACACCAAACTTCCGACACCAAAATTCCGACACAAAACCTCCGGCACAAAACCTCCGACACCTTCCTGATAACAAACCCCTGACCCCAAATTCCCGACCCCGGCGCCAACACCCTGATCACACACAGACCTCCCAGCACAATTTTTCGTAGGGTCGCATAAGGACTCCTTGTTCTCACAAGCGTCCTGTCCATTTCCTTCATCTGCCCGCAAACGTGCGTCGAATCTACCTCGTGTGTGCGTCCCCGTGCGCAGGTCGACCGGCAAGGGCCGGTGCGCGCGCAAGTTGGCGGCGACGCAGGCGGCGGCGTTGGAGGCGGCGGCGGCGGCGCGCAGGCGCCCCTCGGGGTCCCCCGGCGCCCCCTACGCGCCCCCCGACGGCCAGCGCCTCATGCCTGTCCCCGACGCCGCGTTCGTCGCGGTGAGTGGCCGTTGTGCAGGGCGACTGTTTGAGAAATGTGCTGCTCTCGACGCTCCGAGCGCTCTATTTATTTATTTATTTATTTATTTATTTATTTTACGTAAAAAAACAGTTAAAAACTGCGTATGACGTGCTATGGGGAAAAGTGAATTGTGTGCACATTTTCAAAATTCTGTGATCCCTACACTAAGTCATATATTACTTAAATTTTGAATTTTTGAAAGGGAGAAAAAAACTCCCATGTAGTAAAATCTCTCTTGGATGCACGAGTGCTTCTTGTATAGGATGTATGATTAAGAAATGTGTGGTTGGCTTTAGGTTCTCAGGCGATAGTAAATTCCTGATTCGTGGGAAACTGACAGCCCCACGGCATTAAGCCTTGGGGCACAACAATGAAACTACCTGGGATAATATTTTGAATTTCCGTTTCCTTATACGCATGTCTTGCATCGATGCTAACAAAACGACTCATCATCGGGCGTTACACGTCAACCTCACGGTGATGAGCTGGCGCATCCTCTCTCCAATCAAAAGTACTACCTTTCAGACACTTTAGAGTCCCTTGTCTCTAGCTCCCATTCAGTAACTCCGCTGTGACTCGGAAGCCCATTGTGGCCGTGCACCTACTCCTGCCGCAGTGACTCGTAAGGCCATTGGTGCCGAGCACCTACTCCTGCCGCAGTTACTCATAAGCCCTTTGCTGCTGAGCACTTACTCCCGCTCATAAGCTCGTGGCGGCGCTTGAAACGTTTTACAGGTAGGGAGATTTTGTGTGCGGGCCTGCGGACGCCGACTTGTCCATAATTCTAAATTCCTTTCTGCGATAGAGAGGAAAATTGAAACCTGAATATTAAAGCAACTTCTCGGGTTTTATATCTGACAAAACGCACGAACAAAAATAATCACTTCAAAAGCCAATACAACTCTTTCGAAACACAGGAGCACGCATAATTATTCCTCCTAAAACTAGAACATTTCCCATTCAGTTTTAAATTAACTAAGACAGGACAAAGAAGTGCTGATAAATTCAAAGAAAAACGGTATCAAACGAAGACAGACTAAGCATACGAGAACACGACGTACAGGTCGGGGAAGTCGACGTCATTCGAGGTGAGGTGAACAAACTACCATCGCCCGGCAGCTATTTCGATTAACGCACAGTTCTGAAACAGTAACATGTAATATATAGACGATATAAACATGTAATTCAATGCCAAATAAATAATTTGTGTATGTGTACTGCGCAGCCCGACCCGCGCTGGGAGTTCCCGCGGAAGAATCTGACGCTGGAGCAGCCGCTGGGCGAGGGAGAGTTCGGACGAGTGCTGCGCGCACGAGCCCTCAACATTGCTGGCCAGAGCGGTGAGTGCCACGCCCACCTCTCCCTATTCTCTCCCAGTAACCTCCACCCTCAACAACACCGGACACAGCGGTGAGTGCCAAATCCACCACTTCCCATTCCCTCCAATTCACTACCAGCCGCCTCCACCATCAGAAACATCGTTCAAGGCGGTGAATGCCACGCCTACCACTCCCCATTAAAAACACTTCATCCTTCAGCATTTTAACTCGTGTACTTCAACATCGCTGGTCACAATGGTGTGTGACCATTCACTACCATTCACTCCTCGCCACTTTGACAATTCACCCCAACAACAGTTGCTGGCCTCACTTTGTGATTCCTCCGATGCCGCACCCATCGCCATTCAACCCCCTTTATGCCCATCCTTCGCCCTCTTCTCGCGCGGCCGCTGCGAGGGAGAGAGTCGAAGGCAGGCGTGCGCATGCGCAGGGTACACGACGGTGGCGGTGAAGACGCTCAAGGACGGCGCGTGCGCGGGCGAGCTGGCCGACCTGCTGTCCGGTTCGCGCCGCTGCAGCCGGTGCGCCCCCCAAGGGCCCTTCCTCATCAGTTCGCCGAGCACGGCTCGCGCTGCCCTGCTCCGGCCCGACGCCCCCCGCGCGCCGCCGCCCGCCACGCCCCGCGACGTGCTGGGCTTCGCGTGGCAGATCGCCAAGGGCATGGCCTACCTCAGCGACATCAAGGTGCGTGAACTTCACCCACACAGGGCACGGGCTTCCTCAGCGGCATTAAGGGGACTACGTGCTCTCTACTCACACTTCACCCACACTGAGCATGGGCTACCTCAGCGACATCAAGGTGCGTGCACTTCACCCACACAGGGCACGGGCTTCCTCAGCGGCATTAAGGGACTACGTGCTCTCTACTCACACTTCACCCACACTGAACATGGGCTACCTTAGCGACATCAAGGTGCGTGCACTTCACCCACACAGGGCACGGGCTTCCTCAGCGGCATTAAGGGGACTACGGCTCTCTACTCACACTTCACCCACACTGAGCATGGGCTACCTTAGCGACATCAAGGTGCGTGCCTTCCCACACTTCACCCACACTGACATGGGCTACCTTAGCGACATCAAGGTGCGTGCACTTCACCCACACAGGGCACAGGCTTCCTCAGCGGCATTAATGGTACTACTATCTACTCAACCCACACTTCATCCACAGACTGTATTTGCTACCTCAGCGACATCAAGGTACTACGTGTTCTCTACCTACACTTTACCCGCACATCACATGGGTTACTTCAGCGGTATTAACTCTTGGAGGAGCAGGATTACAAAAGCTAGAATTTCATTTGACCTTTTGCACTATTAGTTGTATGGTAGTGTCTAATGAACACTAGAATACATGGAATTATTCGTTTGTTATTCTATGATTTAAAAAATACAATTTTTGTGGCCAGTAGGGGGAACCACCGCGCACACATCCTAGGCTCTTGTATCCATACTTTGGAGTAGATAAAGTACTAACATATCGATGAGATCGTCTTTTTTAAAATGTGAGGATGATGTTTAAAACTCTTCCTTCCTATGCATATTTCTTTCCCTTAATAGAGAACGCCAAACTGATTGATGCACACATGTAAACAGGGACATAGAACACAACGAAACAGTAATATCATTTTGTTAGAAAATTGGACGTGTAAATAAGTTTGGTCTTCAGTTTGGCCATGAATATTCCACTTCCTAAGCGAGAATAATTGCTCCTGAGAATATTATAAACAATAACATATGTTATTGTCTGTAATATTTACTGAAACAATTTTATATTCAAAGCGCTACCTTGCATATATTGCCTGCTCATACTATTCAAACTGGCTTCGTTTCCTGCTGGAAGGACAAATCTGCGAAGGATAGAACAAAGTGCTGCAAGGATCACTTAAACTGTATTGAAAAACAAATGT
Organism: Teleogryllus oceanicus; assembly: GCA_964035755.1. Taxonomy (NCBI): domain Eukaryota; kingdom Metazoa; phylum Arthropoda; class Insecta; order Orthoptera; family Gryllidae; genus Teleogryllus; species Teleogryllus oceanicus. Next base: position 16,831,928 of record CAXIVR010000010.1, read on the forward strand.
TCCAGAAACACCTGAAACTTCCTCACATCCACATCGCAAGGATCGCAGTCACATAACTGTCATGTAGAGGGGGGGTTCTGACACTAACCATCAGATTTGAATATTACCCAACAACAATGAAAAAAAAAGTAATACAACTGTAGAAAAACGGAAAATATATAATACCGGAAATCTCATTTAATCATATGTGATATTTTATAAATATAAATCTCATTAGAAAATCTAAAATAATCGCAATGTGATTCAACATAATATCGCAGAGCACTATCATGTAAAAGTCTTCATAATCACCGGGAGCAGTAGCTCAGTGCATCAACTGATGTCACTGCAGCGCCTCTGAGCGGGAGGTTCTAGGTTCGAGTCCTGACGGCGGCAGGATTTTCGATACTAGCTCTTCAGCTAGGTCGAATTCAGTCGCTGTCTGGATGAGAATTCTAGCGGCCGGCTGTTCTGATCGGTAGTTTTCCGTGGTTTCTCCGATCAACACCAGACGAATGCCGGAGCAGTACCCTGCCAAACGGGCCACGAACCGCGCGCGATCTTTCCTTCCTCTTCCTTGTCCTATCCTCTCCGCTTACACACACACTTACACCAACATACACTACCACATATTCCGGGAGACCGGTCGGGAGCTTAGAGCTTGTCCTGGCTGGGGCGGTGCCTCGCTGGTGGGAGAGTCCTGGTTAGGGGGAATCTCCACTAGCCGATGGTAGGTCGGCGCCGGATCTCGCCATCCAGTGGGGGCAAGATCACTGCCATCTCCCGACAAAAAATACATGCATTACACTAACGGGACTAATGGCCGAAGCAGTTGACGCGCCCGGAAACACGAAAAATCAATCAATCAATCAATCAATCTTCATAATCGGCACTAAACTCTTGGTGGCAAAAAAAGTAAATGGCGATGCCAACTAATGAGTCGCAGATTAACTACTATTTAGGTGGTCAGATGAGACAACCACTGTGACAAAACGCGGAAGATTTTTTTAAAAATGTGGTAAATGTAAGTAACCATCGCCCTTCAAAGGGTTGAGGTGACTACGAGCCCTCTGCTCACACTTCACTCACGCAGTGTCTGGACATTCACACTATCTACACTTTACCCACAAGGCATGGGCTACCTCAGAGGCATGAAGATGACTACGTGCTGTCTACCCACTCTTCATCCACACAGGACATAGGCAACTTCACCCACATCAAAGTGCATGCACGCTCTCGTCCCTCACTTCATACACCCAGGCCTATATAGGCTTTATCAAGGTGCGTGCTCAGATTTGACTCCTACATTACCCACATAGAGCGTAACCTACCTCAGCGCGAGCTGCGTACATGCTCTATGCGAACACTTCACCCACACAGGACATAAGGGCTTAATCAGCGACATTAAGATGGGTACGTGCTCTATATTTACATACGAGTGGCCCATGTAATGAATGGCCTATGTAAGTGATATAAAGGTTCTTGGTCGCATATATATATATATATATATATATATATATATATATATATATAATACTTTATCTCTGAATCATTGAAGGATTCACTGACACAATTGCAATACCATACTTATGATGGAGGTAAGCGTACTACTTAGACACATTCAATGCACGATTGAACGCGACCTAGAGATTTGTGTACTGCGAAGTTGTCTCTCTTCACTTATCTTTCAACCAAAGAACGAACGATGTTTCACATGAATGATCTTAAACCGTGAGTACTAAACCAATATGAATATTTTGACAACTTTCCACCCATTAATGTAAAGGATATTTGTGGATTCACATTATTTCGTCAGCAAAAAATCGTGTACTTAAGTACTATTCATCCCAACGACTAATTGTATTTCGTGATTAATCCGTGGCTATTTGCTGCGGGCTAGGACTAACTCAGATCAAAATACTCGGAACCGACCATTGTTAATTTTTGTCTATTCTACGTTACGAATGTCTCTTTCAAAATCATGTTTCATTAATCATCCTTCGGACATCCATGTTTAAGGTACATGTTATTTTCCAAGTAGTGTTAAAATTTGCATTCTTTCTTTTCGTTTCAGTTGGTGCATAGAGATTTGGCTGCACGGAATGTCTTAGTTGCCGAGGGTGGAATTTGTAAAATATCAGATTTTGGGCTTACAAGGGATGTTTACGAAGACGACACATACATGAAAAGAAGCAAAGGGAGAGGTAAGTTAGAAAATGTGTGGTATTATGCAAGTGGAAAATAGAATTGGCTTTATGTATTTTCAACTTGAACCTAGCAAAAACATCGACGTATTTTTTTCAGTTCCCGTAAAATGGATGTCGTTAGAATCCTTGGCTGATCATATGTATACGAGCAAGTCTGATGTGTGGAGTTTTGGAGTTCTCTTATGGGAGTTAGTTACTCTTGGAGCCTCTCCATATCCTGGCGTTGCTGTACACAATTTATTTCATCTGCTCAAGGCTGGTTATCGTATGCAACGTCCAGACAATTGTTCTCCTGCCTTGTAAGTTCCTTTTCTTGTTTATTGACTATCCTTCCAATGTCGATTGATCGTTTGTTCTTGGGAAGACATTATGAAAAGGTTTTCATTACTTGTAAAACCTTTCTAAAAATCGTGAATATATAAATCAAAAATTTTAGTGTTAAAAATTTTTTAAAATTAATTAATGCTGTGAAAATATATTTTCATATTTTTACGCAGATATCGTATAATGAGGTCTTGCTGGAATGATAGTCCAGACGACAGACCTACTTTCAAGGAACTGACGTCAATTTTCGAGAAAATGCTTCAAGACGGCGTGGATTATTTAGATTTAAATCCCCGTTCGGTGCACAATATGACGTACTTCACAAGTTTATCCAGTGCACGAGACATATTGGGTAAGTGTCTATGATAAGTAATAGAAAACAATTGTTGCCGCGTCTTGACTCATCATGCTCATTTTCAAGCCACCATTACCTCCTCCAATTTTCAATATGTATTTTATAATTGCGTGAAATGCATCAAGATAATGTGATTTAGTCAAATAGTGAACAGCGTTTGAAACCTTGACTTTTGGCTAGCGTAAACATATGAGAACATTTCGGAATGTGCTTTAATGCAAATGTGATAGTTCAGCATGTTTTTCCCCCAGAGCTATCGTCTTCAGGAAAAGTATGTGAATCAATGTGAATTTTCTCTTTGTCTAGTGTAGAATATTTTGTTTACGCATATATTATTCTATATTTATAGCTAGTTTCTGCATTTAATGCAAATGTATAGTTCAGCATTTTTTGTCTTAGATGATGCTGACGTCCATTATGGGAATCTCACCATGCTGCCAACAGATTCCGTGAACTACTTGACTCCTCACAAAACCAGAAAGGACTCCAGTCTGTGTCTCACACTAAGTAGTGCTATGGAAGAGGAGGAAAAGCTACTGCACACTCCCGCGGAAATTATTTCTGTGGACACGACAGAGCTCGAGAAATCGACGCTACAAGTCGAAGCGATCAAGGGGGATTCCCCCAAGATTGGCAACGCGTACCTGAGCCCCATCAGGCAGACCAGCTCGCAAACGCAAGACGCTTCGTCGGCCAGTCCATCCCCTGTCGCCCTGACACAGCGGTACATCAGCATGTCAGTTGGCGAGCCTAGATACACCATGAGGCACATATCTCCAGACTCTAGTCCAAGAATACCAAATCATGCCACCAAGGTGTCGACATTTTAGATGTATATACAGGACGGTAAGAATTAACTACAGTTTTTAGCTCAATTGTTTCACTTAAGGAGGTGTAATTTTACTTGATTTCGCTTATGACAAGCCTGAGAGGCTAATTGGATTATGCGATCGTTGTGATTAAAATTTCCTTGTGCACGCATTTAGAAGCAATATGATTTATTTTCTTCACAAAACGTGGAAGAAGAAATGAAAAAGTTATTTCTTTTCCTAGTCAAAATCCAACTACAAACGCTTTAAGGCAGAGTTTCAACGATTTGTTTTCAATTGTAATAACTTGCTGCTCCAAAGTGGGTATATTTTCCTTTGTTAGGTATACAGAGAAATGCTTTGAAGTTATTTTGTAGTATCCTTCAGTATCACTATTCATTTTATTCAGAGGGGTCGTAAATTCATGTCACAATGACGGTATATGCGGTTTGGTTACATCTAAGAAAGTACATAAATGTTTACAATAGCATGTTACAAAGATGAACTTTAAACAAAGATTTACTATTCCATTAAACATAGGGTACAGTGTTAATGCGACATCTATAATCGGAAAATAGAAAAATGTTCATAATTATATTTCGTATTCTATTATTACAAACTTACTTACTTTTCATTACTGTCACATCTAATTAAACTATTTTTTCTTGTATTTTCAGGCTAGTCATTTCATGCTTCTACATATCATTTAAATAATACATATTTGTTTCATGAATATAAAGAAAACAAGGACAATAAGTGTTCCTTACTTTTCTTTAATTGACGCAACGAATGTGTCTGCTCGCCGGCTCAGAAGACTGCAAATGTTTAAACACTTGTTTTATGCATTAAACTGCTAACTTCGAAGTTATTTTATGCCACAAATCTAGCCAAAGAAATCAAATGACAGTGTCCAAAGATTGATTTCTAGAAACTCTAAGCTGTAAATAATAATGCCAAGAAATAAAATATTAAAAGACAGGCGTCTCGTGAACAGTTGAAAACATGATAAAGAATTACAAATAATGTTGAAGGGCCACCAACTAAGCTAGTCCAGAGCAAAATGAAGTACAGTCAGGAATTACTTCTTGGGGTGAGTTTTATAATATTTTTTTCAGTTGTAATACCATTTGACTACCTTAACGCAATACCAATTGAATTGAAATCTATAAAATTAAACAGTAACTACGTTAACAACACAGTTTCAGGTTTTCAAAAGAACAATGAATACTTTTTACTGTATTGAAACTGAAGTTAAACAAAATTCCATTATTTCGATAGGTCCATCTTCATGTTGCAAAGTTTTTAACGCAATTTGTTAGTTTCAAAACATCTTACGTCGTAGTATTATTGTTAATATTTATTGCTTTTTATTATCGAGCTCTAAATACCTTTAGTGTCTGCCCCTGACATGAGTTAAACTGGTTTCCATTTTCAAGTTAAGCCCCGAATGCTACCAATCACCAATGTTTTGACTCCTAGGTTCGCCGACACACCAGCAGTCTCAGTAATTGATACATAATAATGTATCAATTACTTGAGTAATTCTCTAGCTTAAAGCTTTGGAATTTGATTAGGATGATGGACCGTCCGAGGATATCATTTTGCCAAGTGTCTTTTACATGGCACAAGCCTGAAATGGCACATGGACGCTATTCTGCCATTTGGTCCTCAGCTAGGGATAGCAAGAAAAAAGAAGTTTCTGAATCATGGATATTTTCCACCAGAAACATCTATATATTAAAATCTATATTTTGATTTCGAGTTTTTTGAAGTCCACGTAATAGCCTAGAAACATCGATGTTTTAAAAAGAACTTTATTTTTTTCGATGATTTTGTACGTGGTAAAGTCGTTTAACTGCATTTTGAACATTGTCTGCATAAAATCTTGATTAGAAAATTAAGATGGTAGGGTGCTTTAAGACAGAATAAACTTAAAATAATGATTATGTATTATGTAGTACATTAGAAGTAGAAACATCGATGATTTTGTTTGCGATGGTTTGATCGACATCGAAAGCCTATTGGTGATGTATCGCAATATTGATGTATGGATGTTTTAATGAAATATGCCATCATTTCCCCCTGGCCTAAGTTGGGTTTGAATCTGGGAACATGGATTGATGAGAACAGTGTTACACCCATTCCACTAAAAAATAAGTCACTTAATAAAACTACTTACAAATATATAGCTCCAATTTCTAATGATTCTTTACACGAGAAAAATCACTATCTGTATATATGGAGAGAGTCTGCAGAGGAAAAGTCGAAACTTCGAAAATAAGCCCCTGAGACAATTTTAAGCATAATTTGTCAAATAAACTCGTTGATTATTCCGAAAGTCTGAGCTGCAATAAGCACACAAAATTTGGTTTGAAAAAGTACGTTCTATGCAAACATTTTCATTGCAGAAACATATAAGCACTCCCAAAACATAACTTGTTTATTATTTACAAGAGAAATTAATACTTATTGTTCAGAAAGAAAATTTACATAGAAAAAAAAGCACCCAATTACACAGTTTAACTGCTAATTGTCGCTCGGTCATTCGGGAAATCCAATGAGTTCATTACACAAAATAAGTTAAAAATGGTCTTAAAGGGTTATTTTCGAAGTTACGACGTTTGCTACCTCGTCGTCTGTATAATAATGGATGTCTTTCTTATCAAGTAAAATCTGCTTTATTTTCAGGGGCTGATTCCCAACAAATAGAACCACATACAGTAAATACTGAATGCAGAGACTTCAACACGGACTACGTTTTGCTCGAAACATGACAAATGAACCGGATTCTCTACAGATTATACACAGCGTTTACTCTCAATGAAGCACAGCATTATTAGCATTGCTGTATCATCGAATAAAAGAAGGTGTTTTATATCTAAACCCAATGGTTTGGATAATTGAGCGTAAAACTACGAACAAATGCATTCAATCAAGAAGAGATTCAAGGTGAAGCTCTCAGCAAGTGAACATTTGAAAGATAACTCATCAGCGTGTTTGTATTTTTTTATAAAATGCACTGCGCACAGAAATGGGATTTGATCATAGAGTGTTTTTGTGGTAGCTGTGTTGGTGTAAATGTTTTTTATTACTACTCCTGTATCTCAGCAAGAAACATTATTTATAAAGTTACGACGTGTGCAAATGGCTGACTACCATTGAATAGTGTAATAAGTGCCATGAAATATTTTTATGTATTTCTCATTGAGAATGTAAGACTGAATTTCTTCACTTCTATGAAGCGAAAAGTAAATAAAATATTTTATATTCATATCTCACAACAATGAGTTGTTATTTTATTATATTTTTAGTTTTTTTATTTTTACTATTGACAAAGATTGTTTTTAAACAAACCAATCCAAAAATTGCTGTGCTTGTGGAAATGGTAACAAAGCACATTTATTTAAATCTCATTATTTTTGTTGTGATCTAATTTAAATTTAACCCGCCATTACACGCGCATATTTTTGTTACACGATTACTTGCTTGTTAGTTTTTATCTAACATATGTTTATATTGTATTTATTGTTTTACTTTTTAAATGGAATTCGTTTATTAATATTCCCAATTTTTTTTATTCCGTTCTATAACTTGTACAGATTTAATAATGCATAAATATGACATGCATGTGTATAATTGTTCTTTATAATAAGCACCAAAATCAAAATCTGTGTCATGAAGTGAAGTATTATACAGCAAATGTGTTTGAGAAAGGCAAATCATAGGATACAATGAATACAATAAACAATATAATTTCACCACATTGAAACATGTAGGGATATTTATGAACTAAAATAAGCTTCCTCTGGGCTTCATTCATTGCAAACAAATAGTCGATCTTGTGTGTTCTTTACAGAAGTGTTTGGAGCAAATATTACCTGGGTATAGTTTTGTGTGTCCTTTGTTTTCCCAAAGGAAGTGAGATGAACATGGATTTTTTTAAGAAAATGATCCGATGTACATTGTGTATTTTTATATCTTAAGAACGCCAAATAAAAGCAGCATAGCGTGCACTATTCAATTGGCTAACTTCCAGTACGTGGTTGATGAAGGAGAGGTGCCTTGCCTAGTCACAAGATATTAACAATACAAGCGATTTGTGAATTTCTGGGAATCCTCTGTTTCTTTTCTGTAGAGATCTGTTGATACAGAATACAAAACGACTAAATACGAAGGATCTATGGAGAATTTTATCGAAGTACAAAATAGGTTCTAATAGGTTTTAGCTCCATAGAATTCAACCACTGTTGGGAGAAGAATCTTACCGACCGGCTGCATTCATCGGTATTTTCGCTGGTTTCTCTTGTCAATACCAGGCGAATGCAAGAACAGCACCTTCACTAACAGATCCTCAACCGCGTACAATCAATTCTTCATCCTAGACATTTACCCTTCCACACAGTCACACACACACACATACACACACTTGTATGAAATAGTGAAACAAGCAGAAAGAAGTACATAAAGATCACTTTTTGAGTATACAAAGTATTTGTTCCAAAAATATTAACATACTAGTTGAATGCGGCGTCACTGACGATGTGAACTGCTTTAAAAATGTTTTCATGTGTTGAAAATTTCTTTAATACTTCGTTTCTGTCATGCATTGCTTTGTTCTAATATGTTCTTACAGTATCTAGCTTTGAACTTACCAATGAATCGTAATAGCTGATAATCTTTTACTTCTGTTCAAAAATTTTTGTGCAATCAATGGCTTTGTTTATTACCTTCATACAGAATATAAACGAGTTATATTGCAATTTCAAAATTATAGTGCCCGAAAAAATTCTTGCAGGACAATAATGCGAATAGTTAGAATTTACCACAGCTATGTTATTGCATTTTGTTTTCTGATATGAACATAAATGATCACATGTAACCTGTTTGTCTGCGTTAATCTCTATTCCCTTTATAAGATCATTCTCAATTAGCTCGGAAAATTCTGAAGAAAAGGCTTCTACAATTACATTCGTTTCCCGAGAGTTGCTTAACACATCCACCTTTTATTCCCCTAATTTTTAAAAAAAATTTAAACTCTATGTTACTATTTTGTATGTTTGTGAGAATAAGATGAATTCGTTTTAAATCACATTAAATAGAAAAGCGATCTTTGTTTTCTTAAGAAAAATATTTTCTCTGGAATTGTACTTACATTTCTGATTTTCTTCTCATTTAGTTGATATTTTTCAAATTCAATTATCCCAGGCAATTTGCAAATTTATTATAAACAATAAAAATGAAATACTTTGTAACTTACAAATTCTGCGGGTCAATTTTCTTTTCATATGGCTGCTTTGGAACTGGTCCTGGGAACAATCAGGATGCCAACCTCATGGAAGAAAACTGAGGTGCCGTGGACTGAAAGTAATCACGGGTTATCGTGATTTAATAAAGGCTGCGGTGGTTTAAATACTGGCATACTAAAATCGCAGCGCCAAAATATGCAAAAACATTTTTTTAGAAAATTCTTAGAATCTTATGGCCGGATCCGAAAAAAAATTATCAGTTTCCTATGCGTCTCATATGCGTCTAATGGTTCACAGGAAGATGTCATATGTGACATAAACCTCACGTCTGTGATTATTACATTTCATTTGTGATGTACAATTTCCGACTGCCCCACTAAGTTTAGTTTAGCAAACCTATTCTACCGCCCCTCCAGCTTCGTCTAGTTTAAGATTTACAACCACCGACATTATAGCATTCCGCGGACTCTGAGTAGAGGAAACGGAAGAATTACAAAGCAACTTGACGCCAACACACCTTATACCTCGAATCTTTCGCGAAATGAAAGCGGATTTAAAAAGGGAAGTGATTAGCAAGTAAACGGGATGAGAACACTGCACAACAGTTCAGCAAGATCTGACTGGCATTTGTATCCGGACTACGCACCAGCGAAAGATTAGAGCTGGAGGGATAGAAATAGACGGATGAATGGCGGAGGACATTTCATTATTCCTGGAAAGTTGCTTTCTTTCGAATTTTCAAATTAATTCTGCATATTGACTACAAGGAATAGAGGTAAGCCTTTTGCGAGTTATTTCTAACTTGATACTCATTCTTTATTGTTAATAGCCACAAACCAAACCAAAATCTGCATAATATACGCATTAGGCCACTAGACAAGGGAACCGGTTAATCGAAAGAACACTTCCCGCAAAAAATCGAAGTAAGCACGTAGGGACTCCAATTGGGATAAAAATATACGAGAAAGTTAAAAGAGATGCTGATTTCTCCGAATAAGGAAATATGAGTAATCGCAGAAAAATCCGAGGCTTAAAAATAGCTACACCTCAACCCACATATTATCATTCACCGCTCGTTTCCCTTCCTCAATCTCACTATCATACAAACATAATTTTGAAGAGGAGCTCGGTTCACGAGTTCTCTCTGTACAGATAGAATGGTAAATTGAACATTATACTGAAAATTGACGTCTTGACTGATTCAGCAGAATTCTTTTATAAACTAAATGCATAGTACAAACGATTTTAAAGTATTTCTTTTTAGACGTAGAAAGAAAACCAATATATAAAGCCAAATATTTTTACTTCATGCATAAATGTTAAGTTCAGAAGTATTTTCAGAATATTACCCGTTCAGAAGTATTTCAAAATAAGAATTAATTTGCTCGAGAGAAATATTCGCAATGTTGATTTGACATGAAGGAGAACATTTACAGGGATTCATTTTCAGTTTTATAAACATGTAATTGTTGTTATTACTATTGTTATTATTATATTATCAGTATTATTATTATCATTATTTGCAACGAAAATGGTTAACAGGGGTTAAGGCCGCAAAGGTGTATGTGTTAGTATCAATCTGCAAAAACTGAAACAATTTCTTTTTCTTTGAAATTCAATAATATAAAAGTAGGGATTATCTTTTTGACAAGTACACGATACACAATAGAAGGAAAATTGTAAAAGAGGATATATGATTCGATAAACTAAAATTTTATTAAAACATTTGTATGTCACAACTGAATATTTATCTACATCTCCCCTTACTGAAAAAATACATTCTAGGTTTCCATGTAAGAACCAAACTAGAGGTGCTATCGAATGGCACAGACTTTCTCGTAGTCAAGTTTTCTAATTTCCTTGGTGTGGACTGGTACTGTAGTCTTGTCCCTCCTTCTTGCCTGCTTCAATCTATTGCGGCCCAAAGAAATTTTTCGGTTTCCAAATAGATTTCCAAATAGACCTAAATTAAATTTTAAGAATATTAAATATGGCTACAACGCCGTTCTAAATTTTTATTGAAAAATCTGAATCTGTTAAGCAAAAGAAGAAAATACCGATTAAGCATTTTGTCCGTAATGAGAAGAATGAAGAAATGAAGCCAAAGCTGATGAAGCAGACGAAGTACCGTAGCAGTAGAATAGGAAGCAGAAGAAGCAATAGCAGAGGAAGAAAAACCCGCAGCAGCAGCAGGAAATGAAGAAGCTCGATGGGCAATGGAAGGATCGTTTCGTGCGTTTGGAGCGTGGTTGGGGCCGCAGCTGGCAGATCGACTTTCGCCAAGTGGGGACGGGGGTGGGGTGGGGGCAGCGTAGCGGGATGTGCAGGGTGGCCATGCGCGACGGAGGCTGCGGCGTCAGCTGGTCCAACGATCAATGGCCCGCTTACGGAGGCCACCGCTCGCCTCCATTCATGCGCGCTTCGTTCACAAATTCCCTGTCGGGAGCGCGAGGCACGTCCCCCGTGGATTTGTTGCGTCGTTGTTCGGCGTCTCTTAACCCTTGTTGGGGTTGAGCGCTTTTGTTGGAGTAATCCTCCGTTTCCAAGTAATGAGTAATTATTGTATTTGTCGAGTCTCGTCACGTCGCAGTCAGTCAGTGCCTTTTATCCCTTTGGCCAGGAGCTCGACGCCGTTAGACCCTGGGGTTCCTAGCCGGTCACCCAACTAGGAACCCGCGAGTCTCGAATTCGCTTAACCGTCATGACTTCACGGAGCGTAGTAAACGAATTCGGCTAGCGCCGCCGGATTCATTCAGTGATCCGTTGAATGATGTTATCCGGCACGTCAGCTGCTACGTGGTCATGGCCCAATACATTAATGTAGGGTACCGGGAGATGTGACTCAGCGCATCAACCGATGTCACTGTAGTGCCTCTGACTTGGAGGTCCTTGGTTCGAGTCCCAAGGGCACCAGGATTTTCAACACTAGCTTTTCCGCTAGGTCGAATTCAGTCGCTTTCCGGAGGCGTATTCTAGCGGCCGGCTGCTCTGACCGGTAGCTTACAAACGGTAGCTTTACGTGGTTTCTTCGATCAACACCAGGCGAATGCCGGAGTAGTACCCTAACAAACGGGCCACGGACCGCGCACTATCTTTCCTCTCCCTTCCTTGTCCTATCCTCACCCGTTACACACACGCATTTACATTAACATCACCTACACTATTAAGTGTTTTAGCTGGTATACTCTAAATAGCACCACTAGTGAAAGGGGCCCATGGCACGTGCCATGTTTGTCTCTACATTGACACAATATTCACTGGTTCTCTTGCGTTGTTTGTTAACACAGAAGCGTTAATTGCATATAACGTTCAGAAATAATAAGCAGAGTGGCAAATTTAAAAGTAAAAAAAATTAACAAAATGGTGAAATTATTTATTTTTTATCTTTTATAAACTATTGTTATATTACCCGGTTCAGGTTTTAACATGAAAGTGATCATATTTTCATTTACAAACGTTGATGTCAAGATGTAAGTGTGTTTTGAAGTAAAGTAATATTCAAAATATATTAGGCAACTCATGTTTATTAATAATAAAGTAAAAATAATTATTTTAATGAAAGATTTTAATCTAAGATTTTGATTTAAAAGGCTTCAAAATAATATGATTACTACTTGTCACAACGTATAATCAATATGAAGCCTCTTTATTGCTAAAATGTACATTAAAAATACACTGAGTTAACTCTAAAAGTTGACATTTTTACTGGAGTTTGGTATCATAAGGATCTAGAATGTGTGCAATTTTCAAAATCCTATCGGGTTCCCTAACAGAGATATTGCAGTTGCAAATTCGGACAAAATTCAAAATTCCAATTTTTAAGATGGAGTAATTTTTAATGGGTACGTTACTTGCCAATGATATTTTACAGAAAGTAACTACACTGTTAAGTGTGAAAGCATAGAAAAATAAAGGCTATTCTTATTCCTATTGAAAATTATGGCTATTCTATTCCTTCGTTGAGAAATTACTCTCTAAAAATTGAACTTGGTTCATTCGCGTTCCATCGATTTGGTTGCCAATATTTCTCAAATAAAAAAAATAGAAGGTACGGCCTATATAGGCCAGAGTATACTGAATCTAATGACTTTTATTCTAGAACGCTAGAACAACCCAGAGCTGAATAATTTAGAAAAGGGTAAATGTCTACAAACGCAAAAAATGGCACATGGCGTTAAACAAAAATGGCCGCCATTTGTAAACCAGATAGAATCAAAATAAATAAAGTAATTTTGAACAGGCGAAACACAAGGAAATTAATGTACAAAATATGAATTTTTTTCGAGATGGTCGAACGACCAATTTATTAAATTCTGGACCACTTAAAATGGGTTGACCCCTCCATTTTCCCTGCCTAAGAACATTTGAAACCCTTTAGTTTTTAGTGAATTACTCGACGAACTGACAAAAACCTTGCGAATACAGCGAAGTTTCGTGGAAAAGTTACAACAGAAAAAGTATATAATAAACATGTCCGAAACGTAAAACAGGAAACTTCAAAAATTCGTTCAGTATGTAATTATTTTCCAAGACCAGTGGATTAAGAGCTTTACAAATACGGGAACAATATAATCACAACCCACTGTTAACAAAGAGTTACATGCATGTTTCTGAAAATGTAATTGAAATGTTTTATACTTATCAAGATCTCTAATGTAAGGTGTAGACTATTGCAGGAAATCTGTTATCGACTGTAACTTAAAAACGTAATGCACAATGGAGACGAAATCTGGACATAGCGTGTATATACACTCACTAATCATATCATTCCGAAATACTCATTTATCTTTGAACTTAAAAACTCGATAACATTCCCTGCTTTCGATATATCTATTGCAACTCGCAAAAATTAAAGTCAAAGGTGAATGGAATGTGAAGAAACGATGTACAGAATGTTGAAAACGATGTGAAGAATAAATGATGGTAAATAAATATATATTGCACTAATTGTAAGATATTAAAATTTAGTGCTTTTACTAGACAACGGGTTAGTAAGAACTAGTTCTATCTAGTGCCTATTAGCTTTCATTTAAAGCTAAAACAACGAAATTTTGTCAAGTAGAAAATTGTCAGAATTTCTAAACAAAAACCTTGAGTGTTATAAAAAATATAAATTTGTGTAACAAGCAGCACACACAACTCATAACAGGTATCAAACATTACAGAAATACAAAATTACAATTTTCCGTTGTTATTACGTATCTTTTACACGAGAACCCTTCAAATTGTAGTTCCTGGTAAACACAGGACCCAAAGGTCTTTCACCCCAGCCCGTCCTCCTTTTCTGAACCCTCGCCGTTGCCTCCACGATGTCGCCCGTGCATCATTTTCGAAGCCGTCATCCCCCATGTCCTCGTTTTGGCCGCCTTCATAAATCGCAATGGGCCCTGGGACTATAAACCACCCGGCCCAAATAATATTTTTTATTTTATTTTTTTTATTTATTTTACGTCAAAAAAACAGTTAAAAACTGCGTATGACGTGCTATGGGGAAAAGTGAATTGTGTGCACATTTTCAAAATTCTGTAATAACTTCTCGGAGCAAGAGAGTTGCCCTCTGCAGCTAGCACGGGCGAATCCAAACTGAAAATATAATCCACAAATTCTCCAGGGGGAAACAAAATTCACCTCATGTTATGTCAGAAAAATAAGTGCGTCGTTCAGATAGAATAATGATATTGAACATTTTGATAAAACAAAATACTTTTGTAAATGACGTACATTAGTCATCTTTGTTTTTCAAGTGATTACAAGAGTAGATGATTAAGTCAATGATACAGTCCAATTGTAATTTTATTGTCAAACTACTGAATTACGAAGGAGAAGAGATTCAGTTATCCGAACGGAAGCTTCAAATATTTTATGTCAAACAGTACATGTTCATTGAATAACAAATGAATGCTCTTCTGCGTGAGTCAGTGATAGTAGAAAGTCATCATGCGCACTATAATAGTGTTATAGGTTAGTGCCGACGTATGGTTATTGTGGTGTAGATGATCTCCGATTGTTATAACTTCCAGGCGTATGAGAAGATATGGCAAGTAAAATATTGAAATACGAAAAGAAATGTGATTTTTCCTCAAATATGGGAACGTATGTAGTATACCTAGAAATATAAACAAATTTGAAACCTATTTCATATATTTGTTTATATAAACTAATTGTATACTTATGACAAAACATTGATCGTAATTAATTAAGAAATGACTAAGTAAATACATGCAAAACGTAACCCTAGATGTTATGTTATGTAAACAATTTTTTTGTCATATTTGCAGAAATGACAATAACGGAAATTAGAATCCCAAATCTTGGGTGTGTAAAAGCAAATTAGAACCGTTCCATATTCGTATCCCCTTCCCCTGACGCAAAGACACTTTAACACGCTGTACAGGCTACCTTTCGACAAACAATTCCCAGGATTTAGCAGTCGCAGCTCCTGCGACTCCATATGCAACATTATTCATGCGCGCGTTCGCTAAAACCCAAGCCATTTGGAACCTCGAAAGCGACACCGCGCATGCGCGCGTTTGCTAAAACCACAGAATCGTTAGTTAAAGGGAGGTGAACCAATGCACGCCTAGTGTGCCTTCTGGAACCTCCAAAGCGACACCGCGCATGCGCGCGTTTGCTAAAACCACAGAATCGTTAGTTAAAGGGAGGTGAACCAATGCACGCCTAGTGTGCCTTCTGGAACCTCGAAAGCGACACCGCGCATGCGCGCGTTTGCTAAAACCAGAGAATCGTTAGTTAAAGGGAGGTGAACCAATGCACGCCTAGTGTGCCTTCTGGAACCTCGAAAGCGACACCGCGCATGCGCGCGTTTACTAAAACCACAGTATCGTTAGTTAAAGGGAGGTGAACCAATGCACGCATAGTGTGCTTTCTGGAACCTCGAAAGCGACACCGCGCATGCGCGCGTTTGCTAAAACCAGAGAATCGTTAGTTAAAGGGGACACCGTTTGCTAAAACCACAGTATCGTTAGTTAAAGAGAGGTGAACCAATGCACGCATAGTGTGCCTTCTGGAACCTCGAAAGCGACACCGCGCATGCGCGCGTTTACTAAAACCACAGTATCGTTAGTTAAAGGGAGGTGAATCAATGCACGCCTAGTGTGCCTTCTGGAACCTCGAAAGCGACACCGCGCATGCGGGCGTTTGCTAAAACCAGAGAATCGTTAGTTAAAGGGAGGTGAACCAATGGACGCATAGTGTGCCTTCTGGAACCTCGAAAGCGACACCGCGCATGCGGGCGTTTGCTAAAACCACAGAATCGTTAGTTAAAAGGGAGGTGAACCAATGCACGCATAGTGTACCTTCTGGAACCTCGAAAGCGACACCGCGCATGCGCGCGTTTCCTAAAACCACAGAATCGTTAGTTAAAGGGAGGTGAACCAATGCACGCATAGTGTGCCTTCTGGAACCTCGAAAGCGACACCGCGCATGCGCGCGTTTGCTAAAACCAGAGAATCGTTAGTTAAAGGGAGGTGAACCAATGCACGCCTTATATTTAAGCAAAAATATAATGTGAATATTATAGATAAAGTAATTAATCAAAAACATGACATAACCAAATTAAAAGATAAGATTGCCAAAATAGATCAACAAAATGTTGTGTACAAAATTCCGTGCCCCAGTTGTAAAAAAAGCTATGTTGGACAAACATTCGGAAAGTTGAAGACACGTCTCCAAGAACATAAGAGTAACATAAAGAAGTGCTGTCATAATTTTAATTCCATTTTTCAACACACCATCAAAACTCAACATCGTTTTAATTATGATGATACCAACGTTCTGTGTACAGAACCTAACAAAGCAAAAAGATTAATATTATAAACCCTACATATAAAAAGCAATGAAACTATTAACTCTGTTGTTGAATCTGACGTCTTCACTAAAAGTTATGACAGTACCTGCTCTTAGTGAAACATAATATTGTATATTATTTGTATCTCCTTACAAGCATTTAGTTTTGTAATGTTTCCAGTGCTTACCTATCGTTTCCTTATTCTTTGATAATTTTAGAAGTTTGTTAAGTTCCTGGTTGTATTTGGATGATATGATATAAGAATGTCTCGACAATGGTTTTTGATGTAACCTAACTAAATTTATATTTTATTACAAACTTTTAAAATAATGTTGCTACATGTATGAATTTATATCAAGTATTTTTATTGGATAATGATTTACTGTGTGTGGTAAGTATATTTGTTTTCATAAATTATGTATGTTTTATGTAACTTAGTTACTATGTCATATGTATTTCGATCTTTGAATGTTAAAGTAGTGGTTTCATGGGGTTGGTTATGTTCAGTGTTAATACATAGAAACCTTTGTTTTACATTTCCTATTATATGCAGAGGTTATATTCCTTATACAAGAAGTTATACCCGTGATGTATTATCAATCCAAGTTTGTTTGTAGTCTCTTTTTAAAAATATGTACAATAATGTTGTGACATACAATTGTACAATATTGTGACATACCAATATGGGGACATGTTTTATTTCATAATATTTGTCGTAAATGGGCGAAATGGTTAGGGCAAATAAGAAGTAATATGGCGCCTTAGTAACGACGTCGTGGTTGTTGCCAGGAAAACAAACATTCATATGACCGGGGAGGTGACGGCGTGTGTAGGAGGAAATAAGCTGCTGGCCAGCTAAAAATCCGAACTAACGGGACAACTTTTGAAAAATGTCACTGTCGGATGAGAACATACATTTATACTCAATTTAGGCTAGTTTCGTTTCGTTTTATGTCGGCAAAAGTTGTTGCCAACCGTCACACAAATACCCTGTATATATATTACCTTCAAGCGGTAGGGACATTTTTTAAAATTTAAGTTTGCAATGAAACAATGACTACTCCCGTAGATTCCGCCAACATTCAAAGCCATCTAAGTGAAGTTGTGTTAGTTTACGAGTGTTGCTAAAGATTTGCATTTTGCGTTTTGGTGCTCTTCGTTCTTTGCGTTTTATCGTTCAATTTATTTATTTAGTAGTACTAGGCGTTTTTGAGTTTTATTTATTATTTTCTAATTGTTTTCTTTAGTAATAATAATAATAAAATAATTGAAATAGTTATAGTAGTTCATTATTTGTTGTTGTTAAGTATCCCTTTAGTATTTCTTGTTTTAACTTAATTATATTATATTTATTATTATTTTTTCTGAATTCATTTTAATTATAACTGGAAAATAACGGATAGCCCAACAACATCTGGGTCTATACTTAATATTGAACCTTTGGAGATAACACGTATTCAAAGACTATCTCTGGTAACAATGGATAAGTTATTGAAGACTTACTTACACTGATGATGATTTTCATTATTTTTTTTAACTTACTTTTAAAAGCTAATGAATAATTGAACTGATAAATTAAATGGATGCATTTGCATTGATATTGACATAACTGGACTGTTAGGAAGAATTCATTAGATCACTTAAAAACTACCATGTATATCACGTTAATTAAATTCAATAATTGTGGTATTTATTTGCGTTCAATAAAACTCATAACTACCACTTCAAAACGTAAAGGAACTGTTGACGCACATCTCGAAAGCATTAATAACATACAAGTATGACCGCTGATAACTTTTGAGGTTGTATTTTTCATCTGCACTTGACACTTTTTAACACTTCTTAAGCTCGCAATAGTTAATAAAGCTAATTCTTAATTAACTTAATAATTATTCACAGAGTTAATATTCGTTTATAGATGAACTCTCTTTTTAATTCTACCGAAAAACGAAACATGTATTATTGAACAGTGGACAAGACTCGAGATCCCGCGAGGATTGTGAATGAGACAACAAACAAAACAAAAGCGAGAGACTTGATCAGAGTTATAGTTTCATAAGTTGGCTATTCCGACAGGATATCTCTCAAGCTGCCAAATTGCGAATTTAGTGCGGTCTAATACACGGCCTGGAGTCTATAAGAGATTTGTGGATTGGTTGAAGAAGCGTCGACTGATTATTATAACGGAAGTTTGGGGCATTTTGTCGAAACAAGAGAGAAGGCGAGGTATTGTGGGTTTTAAAACGGACGATAAAATTCATTCTGTCGCATGTCGTGACGGTGAGCAGTTCGCTCGCGAATAGATTAATTTGTGCATGTTAGGACTTGTAAAAATTTCGGGGGTCTACAGTACGTGTTCAGACTTTGAAATATTTTCGTGTGGTAGAGCAAGAATCGGACTTGAGGGACATATTCGGACTCTGAATATTTTGTGGCAACCAAAATTAAAATTTGAACTCTAATGATTCTTGAAATAAATGTTGCGGTTCCGATCGATACCGGACTTTGCATATTTTCTTGCTATAAACGGAGGATAGAACTGAGAAATTTTTTTGCTGTGTAATCATAAAAGCACTGGATATTTATACGGAGAGAACGGGCATCAGACATAACATAGTGGAGCTGGAAAAAATATTTGAGTGGTGCGAAACGGTGAATCGGCAGTGTTCGTATTTAAAGAAGAGAAGCAGATTCGTGGTAATTGGACTTCGGGACTTCGGAACCTCAAGAAAGAAGGGAAGGCGTTTCTTCGAGGTGGCATCGATCAAGATCACGCGAAGACCAGAATCACCGTATAAGGTTCGAACCAGGTCATGACTAAAGAAAGTTTCTCATTATAAATTTTTACATTATAATTTGCTACATATTAATAAGAAATAAACATTAAGTTTCTCTTTGAAAGAAAGACCCATCGACCCAGCTAGCGGGATAATATTTAGTTTTTATCCGAGTAATAATAGTTAAAATATTATCGTAACCTTTTTCCTGGCGCCCATGTTATTAGAAATTCGGAAACGGGTTACGACGAATCGCCCAATAATTGTAGCAGTTAGGGGTATGTTTCAATATATCCCATAAAGGTATCTTATGTGATGTTATTGTACCTTACTATTGTATTTCCTTTACTGTAAGATGTTATGTATTTCATTCTTTGTATGTTTGTCAATTACAGCCTGAAGATGAAATCAATGTGATTTCGAAACGTTGTGCAATATGAAATAAATTGTCCTTCTATTATTCGTTGTCTATAATATGATTGAAGCCTGTTTACATCAAATAGTGTGCCTTCTGGAACCTCTAAAGCGACACCGCGCATGCCCGCGTTCCTAAAACCACAGAATCGTTTGTTAAAAGAAAGTGAACCTATGTACGACTAGTGTGCAATTTCATCGGTGATATAAAAGTATCAGTGAGGGAACTTTAGAACGATGGGAAACGAAACTCAGGAGAGAGCAAGGCTACTCTAGATTCGAGTTAGCATTAAGAGAGAAGAGGTAGTATATTTAAATTCTGGCCGTTGCAATGTTGTCTCCATGCAAGGCGTTGAATGGAGGTCGAGAGGGGGGTAAAGGGGAAGGAAGGGAGAGAGTGGGTGAGGGAGGGGGTGAGGGATAGGGTGAAGGAGAGGGTGAAGGAGGGTGTGAGGAAAGGTGTGAAGGAGGGTGAAATGGAGGTTGAGAGGGAGGGTGAGTGGGCGTTTAAGAGGAGCGGTGAGAGGGCGGGAGAGAGAGGGAGAAGAAGGTTTAGGTCAAAAACCCACAATTCAATCTTTTTTATAATAACTAAATGTTAAGACAATATGTGAAGCTAGAATTCATCCAGAAAATCAACTAAACGGATTTTGTTTTAAAAAAAGAAACAATGTGTCATGGATTTGAATTCCATTTCGACTATTCTTAAAGTGTTAAATTGTTAAGACAGTCGTGATCAATATTATGAATGTTGTTGATACTGAAAATTGTGAAGAATTGACTCAACGTTTACAAGAGATTTTGGGTCTATCTGATCCAAGTGTAAAACAGAACTTGTAGTTTAGGGAATTTATGTATTTTTTAAAACATGTTTATCATTCAGAGTCAGAACATCACTAAGATTGTTATTTTCTCGTATACGTACGTATATACGGTGTAATATACGTAGTATAGGGACAGCTATGTAAAGCTGCGCGAAAAAACGGGGAATTTTTTGGCAGAAAATAATTTATTGCTGGGGCCTGATAACGAAAAAGTAGATAAATCCAGTTGGTAAATTAAGAAAAAATTCTTCTAACTTGAAGTTTAGACAGAATCCCTGTTCTTTTGGGTCTTTGATGCCGAAAAACACAGTTGAAAGGAAAATATCAGTCCGTCTGTCCGTCCGTCCGTCTGGTGTATGTGAACAAACCGAATTAAAGAAACCCCTGTTGTTTTGTGTGAGCTAA
This sequence comes from Teleogryllus oceanicus, assembly GCA_964035755.1. Taxonomy (NCBI): domain Eukaryota; kingdom Metazoa; phylum Arthropoda; class Insecta; order Orthoptera; family Gryllidae; genus Teleogryllus; species Teleogryllus oceanicus. The sequence goes on from CAXIVR010000010.1 coordinate 16,853,075, forward strand.
ACCTCTGCGATTTTGAAAAATATTCATTATTTGGGGGGGAGGCGTTATATTAAGATCTAGAAACATTTTCAAAGTCTTTCAAAGGAGTTAGGACCATAAAGACAGCCCACACCAAGAAAATTAGAAAACTTAACTACAAGAAAGTCTGTGCCATTCTGTAACATCTCTAGTTTATTTTGATAGAGAGATTTCCGTGTTGTGGTCTTTTGTGGGATGAAAAGAGCTCACAACTCTAGACATTAGAAAGTCCTGGATCTCAGTTTAAATTATAGATAGGTTATAATAGAGAATAAATATGCTAGAAATAGAAAGTTGTCAGCTAAACGGCCTCCTAATTCACATCCATGTATATTTTATATAATATTCGCAAATAAATGAAACTGCTATCAGACACCGGAAGAAACGAATACTTATCCGTGGAAATCGGATCAATGCCACTTTTATAAGTGTATTTTACTCTGTTCTTACAGAAATTTAAAGAAAAAAAATGGAAATGTCCGGGGGGGTTCATGTAAACTACCCTTAAATTTTAAGGAATGTTTTTCAAAAATTCAAAGCTTCGACTAGTGACAGATGGACAAGGGTTTCTTCAATTTGGAAAAGATCGGACTTGAGGTTTAGGCGCTAGGTTTGTTCACATACGACAGTCGGACGAATAGACGGACGGACGTTTTGAAAAAAAAAAACACCTCTCCGTTATCAGGGGAACCCAAAACGTGTATTTCCATTGAAATCTCGAAATCGATTTTCTGCAGCATGACATAACTTTCTCTATACTACGAAAAGTACTCCAGTATATACGTAGTATACAATGAGAAAATAAAAATACCACGAAATATTGCAACAAAATTTAATATCCCGAATCATATACAGGAGATAGGTTGGGAGAACGAGTTCGAACTATTTTAAGAGACATCATAATTGTTTGCCGAAAGTTAGTTAGTTAATTGTTAGCAGCCTGTAAGATACGGCGGCTGGGAGTCTAAAACAGAGCAGAAGGATACATGAAGATTCTTCAGAACATTGAAGAAGTGTAGCTTGAAGAATTTTAGGCTAAATATCTAACTCTCAACCTTTCAAGAGGATGAATTTAAAATATTTTTTAACAATCTCAGTTCAAGTTTGGCGTTAACAGCAAGCTCTTTAAAAAATATTTTTGTTAGTGATTATCATGACATATTTGTGCATTAATATTTGTAACTGTAATATCGAAAATTGTTTGTATAAAATACGGGTATTATAAAAGTTGAGACTTAACAATGAAAATAAATATATACAGTTATGGATAAAAATTATCATTATTCTCTGATATATTCCTAGATAAGTATGTGTGTTATTATGAATCCACAAGAGCACAAATTTCACAAAGACATTCTCTCGAATGCAATCAAATTTCAGCTGTTAGCGCACCAACGTAAACGCGTTTACAATACCGTTCAACGCATTTGACACTCCTGCTTTACATTTACTGTCTTCCCAAAAGTATTAAAAAACGTTACACAATTTACGACGGGCCCAGGCTCGCAGTCTGTCCTGTGATTATTCAATAAAAATATAGGGGAGCCTTCGAGCACGTGCCCGCTAAAAGTTTAATCGTTCCTGGGCCCAGCCTGCGGAAGAATCGGTTTGCCGAGAGTTAAGCCGAGAGTCGCTTCCGGGAGCAGACGGCAGGGAAGCAAAGAAATTCTCGGAAAATTCCCCAATGAACGCGCCATTACGTTCAGAAATTGCGCGCAGAGATCGTAAAAACCGCGAAGGCGTTGAGTATACTCATAAATACGCAGATAATGGGGAGTTCTAAAAAGTAGGTTGAAGGATTTGACGTATCTCGGCTGCTGTCGTGAATCAGTTGCGATAGGTCACAAAGCGCCGCTTTTTTAGCGCAGAAGACCATTTCAGAGCGGTGGAAGAGAAGTATTTCGTCACCTCCTCTGTACTGAATGAGCAATCGGCAGCAGTGAATGGACAAAAAGGTTCCTAGACAATTTCGTCATTTCTTCATTCTTGTGTGTTGTGCGTCGGAGGCGGTTCTCCACTGTCAAAAATATTCTGGAAGGTAATGTTAAACCTACCCTTGGTCTCGCCCTCTTGAAGGCCTAACCGTGCGCATTATAAAGCAAGAGAGAGAATAATCACTTCTCTAGACAGAGATCAATTCAACTGACAAGACTGAACACGTGAAGAGGAGGGGAGTGCAGGAGAACCCCGGAGAGACGGATAGGAGAAGCGTATGGGGAGCGAGCCAAGAAAGACGTGTCCGAGGAGTCAGGTGGACAGGGGAGACTCAGGAAATGTGAGGGGAGACAGACGTGACTGTAGGAGACATATAAAGTGTGAATGGAGACAGACGCGTGTGACAGAGAAAATCAAAGACGTGGGTGAGGGATCGGACGTGTGTGTCTCCAAACTCGCGTGAACGTGAGCTGTGGCCGCGTTACCACGAACGGACTCCGCCGGTGCGGGCCCGAGGAAAGGAGCGCCGAAGAAGGCGTTACCCGCCCCGAGCACGGCGCAGAGCCCTCATTGGGTCGCCTACGGCCGGCGACATCTCGAGAGGCGATCAGCCGAGAAGGGGCGGCGACCTCATGCAGCGCCTTCCGACCGACGCGTCACTTGCAACTTCACCTACACTACAGTGCAACTTGCGACACCCATAGTGCGCCTCTTAACAAGTGCCAATAAATGTTTTTTACTGCATTGCATGAAGTCGTTTCAAAATCAGTTAAGCGCCTTTGCATTTCTCTAGCCAAGCAATCTTGCAAATAAACCCGCCCCGATTTGAGCGCGTCTCAATTCCCAGTGTGGGATGTGAACGCTGGCTCAAACTGTCCGGTCAGAGTGCGACTGCGCGGGAGCCGCTACGAGATAGGTTGCCAAAAGCGGCAGTCAACAGGCCAGCGATTCCCGTGACGCCAGACAGCAGTCGGCGGTCTCAATATTTTATTAACTCATTAGTAAGGCTTTTTATTAACATTGCCCTTAATTATATTATCCGTCATTATTATTTATGAATAATAATGATACTAATATGAATAATTAATAGAACAAATGATTATTAATGCCGTTCTGTATGAAAGGGTTTATTGAAACTTTCTCCCTAACTGCTTATATTTGGCGAAATATGTTGATTATTTTCTGATACGTTATTGCTTGTTACAGTCTTCGAGGCAGAGCTCGATATTCACTGCATAACGTATCAAGATCGAGAAGATCATGGTTCCAAAGGAAATATGATACATTGGAATGTTGTTACATTACGAAGGGAATTATGAGAGTGAAGTATGTAAACGAAGTATGCGAGTGTAGTATCCAAACAAAGGTAAAACTTCATAAAATGGTTTTTCATTCAATATCCAGGTACAATAATGGGAATCCCGTGTACAATAGCCAAAGTTCCGAATAACCTGTTGAGTGTGCCAATTGCGAAGTTGTTTCACCGTAGTCCAGTAGAAGTCCCATATCCAGCCGAGTCGTAGCATATCCACCAGAGAGTTCCGTTTCCGTAGGACAGGTCGTCGTTATCGTTAATCACCACTCTACACTCCGTACACCACTCGCCAGAACACCGTTGCCAACACCGTCGCTATCAGTCTGCCCTGGCGTCGGGTCGGGGCTCTCTTATAGCCCGCTGGGGCTAGCGACCCGCCAACTAGCTGCGGAGTAGGGTCGGTGGCGAGTCCCTATCCGCATGTTCAGGCGTGATGGCCGCGCGCGGTCAGCCCTGGCCGGCCCACAACGGTCGCCTTCCCCTCCGGCCTCGCTGACGTAGCTCGGCGGCGGGTCTTTCAACCGCGTGCGGGCGGTCACGACAGCGACGGAAATACGAAATGAGAGAGCCAAGTTAACAACTTATTAGTTATTAAATAAATATATAGATATATACCAAAACGACGAACCATTTTGGTTATAAAAACGTCGTTTATATTAATTATAATATAGAGATGTCAATAGACGATCGCGGAGGGGTCGCAATGTGATAAGTAAAACACCATTTTCGCTAGGTGAAGAAGATGTGGAATAGTATTGTTTTTGTTAGACAAAAGAGGATGATATGGAGTTGTGATGCTTTGGGTTTTATGAAGAATAGTGACACTCTCTCTAGCAATGCGGGAATGAGCGGGTCGGCTCCTGGCATTTTACCAAGTCGAGGAAAGACTGTTGATAGAAAACCAAATCCGGTGAAATAACTTCTAGTATAATTAAATCGATGGTTTCTTATAATACGATGAAACGGTCTTGTGGGAAAAGACCAAGGAATTTTACAAAGTAATAGTCAGTACGTGTATAGGCGTCCACCTGTGATCCGAGTAAGGCAAGTAACAGGTAATAATAGTATCTCTGGGAGAATTTGAACTTGATCGCGAATATTAGGCGGAGGACTTTATGAAGAAGGAAGATTCTGCTGCGACGTCGGAGAAGATTCTACGCGGTGCCATCGAATGGAGAAGTGAAGAGCGCGCGAAGATCCGCAAATATAACAAGGTAGATTCATAATTATTACAAGGTAGAGAGAGCTAGTAATGACCGAAGATGATTTCATTTTGAACTAACGATGTAACAATTCATGTTTAACTTTAATTAGAATCATATTTCACATTATAATAAATTCCAATTTGTTGGTTTAAAAGTATGGTGATTATCATTATTCGTTACGTGCAATCCAATAGTAGATATTTTGATACGATTTTCAGATTCCTCGTCACTCCGTATGGAAGGCAGATTGAGGAATTGGTTGCAGAGTAAGTAGCAACAATTATGAACTTTGAACCCAATTAACTGAGCTATCATGTTATAACTTTGAATGAGGAATGTTAAATTTACGTAGGAAAAATTCGGGTTACAGTCGTAATTATTTTCTGGCGCTCAGATCAATAACTAAATAACTGCGAGTGTCATTCAAACGAAACGAGTCATGAACTTAACTTAATTATTAATTCGTAAAATTACGAATTTTATTGGTAGTGAACAAGGATATGTTTCAACAAGTAAATAACTCAACTTAGATTTTTAACAAATTAAATCTTCCTACCATAAGATTCTGAATACCAGGGGTGTAGATTAGTTCTCGTGATCTCGAGCAACAAAAAGCCCTCGGACTATTTGTCGCTGCTCGATCTTTAGAAACCTTACAACGTCGTAATTGCAATTTTTTCTAAGAATTGAAAATTCCCGTACAGCAGCAACATAGTTTGTCCAAGAATAAAAGCGAACCTCTGGCCGAGGCTCTTTTTGAGAGAAATTTCGCTTTCCCGGTGTGCCCAGTAGTCTCTTGTTCATCGAGGGTGACGAAAGCTTCCCCGAGTTCTCTCATCTAAAGAAGGACGCTCTAAATATTGCGACCTTCGCCAGGGGCGTTTATGTCGCCAGCCCCAACTCATTATTCGAAATTAGCTTGAAGTGCGTTACGGGAATGTTGGCTGTGTCTTTCCTGGGATTTCTTTGCTTTAAATGGGGTCGGAAACTGTGTGTGTACTTTCGAGGATTAAAAAAAGACGCTTTTCAGGCCAGAGCTCTAGAATGCTCTGTGCTGTTGTACAGCCTGTGCACGAAGTACTGTTCACATAAAAAATAACCCTCTAAAATTCAATACGTAAATCAGTATGTTTTGAAAGGGGTAACTCAATTCAAATTCTTAAAAAATTCGATAGCGTTGATATTTCTTTAAAATAAATGCCACTCAATCATCAATATTGAGCGCAATATTTCTGTCAGATGTTGGCAACATCGTGATATTCGTCAAGGATTAGGCTATAAGCTTGTTCCGTTGTGTTTGATTGCTTTATGGTCATTACGTACCCCCCCCCAAATGAAACAAATATCACGAAAGTTTATGATAATTAAAGTGACGCAAATGCATTTAAAACTCATGCACTGCTACATTATCTGTTGTTTTTCTCCGTTCTCTCCCTATCCTCAATTCTCTCTCCAATTCCTCAATTATCTCTCTCTTTACTCAAGTCTCTCTCCATTTCTTCAAGTCTCTCTACTTTCGTCAAGTCTCTCACACTTTTCTCAAGTCTCTTTCCTTTTCCTTAATTCTTTCCCTTTCGTCACCTCTTTCTCTTTCTTCAAGTCACTCTCCCTCTCCTGAAGTCTCTTTCCCTTTCCTCAAGTCTCTTCCTTTCCTATTTTCTCTCCCTTCCTCTTTTTTCTTCCTTTCCTAACCCCCTTTTCCTTCTCTCTCCATTTCCTCACTTCTTTCTCCCGTCTTTCTTATTTTTCTTTCTTTCTTCCTCCTCACTGCTCACTGGAATTCTTGAGCCAACCCCAACGCACACTTTCCCTCCCTTCGCCAATAGAACTTGCGCGCGCGCGCGCGCGCGCGTGTGTGTGTGTGTGTGTGTGTGTGTGTGTGTGTGTTGTGGGCACGAACGAGCGCGCTCGTATATGTCCTGCTTTACGAAGAGACGTGGAGGTGCGTTGAGGTTTTCGCATCACTCCGCCTTAGCGCACTCTGCGGGAAGTAACTCTACACACGCGAAAGAAAGATAGGGAGAGAAGGAGAGACCAAGGGTGTAACCGGAATTCATTGCCTTAACAGGCTTTTCAATTATTTTTTAAAAGAATTGAGTGTCGCGCTTGAAACGGAAACTATTGTATTTTACTGCACGATCGATGGTTTCTCTCAATATAAAAACCCAAAATAGTTTTTAAACAAATATTTCGATTCTTTGTTCTTCATAAATTTTTATTAAACTTCATAGGAAGCTCTAGTTATATTTAAATTTATGTAATAAGAACAATACTAGTATAAATTCTGAAATATTTGTACTTTTAAGTTTAAATATAAATTTATATAAAAATTTTCATTAAATACGAACTTGATGAGACCTTTTGAGAATAGCTCTGTATGATATATTCTTCTCGGTGGTGGTGATTACACAAGTGAGAAGAACGAAAATATAATTCCGGTTTTAGTGATGATCGAACTTCAAGATTCAAAGGTGAGTGCACAATATGATTTCGAAGAGAAAGCTTCACAAATAAACCAAATTCGGATATACCATACCGTATGTTCACGTAGAATCGAAGTGACAAAGAAAAATTGGTTTTCTTAAAGAGCTCAGTCGTAGACCTTTTTGGTTAAGGCAAATCTTTAACCCTTAACTGGAACACTAAAGTTCTGGCAACCTTTCACAATTTATTTTGATGCAGAATTTTGCCGCAATAAGCACTAAGCAATCGAGACTCCCAGGTTCATTTACTTCAGTATTTTGACTAACCTGTCTAATGTGTGTCCACGTTCTGCTAAGATCTCCGGGGTGCTGTGTATATTTGTAGGCAACGGTAAAGTTCCCGCAGTGTATGTATTTTGACTTAGTGTAATCTGCTTCATTGCTTACACATTTTTTGCAGGAAAATATTAATTCCCTGTGAAAAGTGTCTTATACCAACATGTAATGTTTGTACCAGACAATGTGTATTGCATTGATTGAATATAATTTATCTTTCAAATTATGGTATTAATACAATCTAGCGTGCCCGTTCGAGAAACCTCGCATGTTAAACCCCACACTGTCTCTAATTTTTCCTTTTCCATATTAAGCGTGTAATAATTGTAATATCCTCTGTCACTTGTTTAATATGTCTTCTTGTAATTGATAACAATTAAATATACCCTTGTCAATACATTCTATTCCTATTTAATGTTATTATCGAGCAGACAGGAAAACCTATGTAATTCAGTCGGATATAATATCAAGTAATTAGTTTAATTTCACCTACAGTTGCAGATTCTATAGACTTCGAACAGGTGGGGTACAATCGAGAATCGTCAATCCAGTAAAAATGTAATAGAATGTTCAACAAGACCTCATCCTGTAGATTGCGATGTGAGAAACGTTTTTTTCCCTCAAAGATTTAGTTTCTATGGTTCTAAAGCGCTTCGTTTAGAAGTTATTTAACGATACAGATTTAAAAAATCGACAGCGCGTTGCAGGTTGCACTTAACATGAATATTTAAATGCATTTTTTAAACAATTCTTACTTTTAAAATCAAAGTAAAATTCGCCACGTCTCCATGAAATTCTCTTTTTAGACACCTCATTTATGAAGAACGTCCTAGGCAAAGAAAAGACACTGTTCGTGCTAAACCATCGATCTTAACAATTCATACTCTACTCCAAACGTTTCCTTTAAGAAGTGCTGAATATAACCTATAATATAAAAAAAAGGTTTCCGCGCATCGGTCAGTTTCAAATAGTCGGCTTCGACTTCCAGAAATCTATCTCGTGCAAACGCACTGCACAAGGAAAAGATATTTTTTTCCAAATCATTGCACGTAACAATTCATATTCTACTACAAAATTTGCCGTTCAAAAATGCTGAATATAATCTGTAATGAAAATATTTGCCGCGTACCGGTTGGTTTTATTTTATCGGGTTCGAATTTAAGAAATGTACCCCTCAGGAGTCTCCTGCTTATGGAAAAGACATCTATTCCTTAACCATCAGTCTTATCAATTCATTTTCTGTGCCACAATTTGCAAAAAAAAAAAAAAGAGCTAAATATAATCTGTAATAAAACCAATACTGCTCCAGAATGGCGCAGATTTTTTCGTAAAAATCTTTTCTGATTTCCCCTGTGGGCGCTGGCTTTAGTCTTGCCTCATGCTCTTGCGAAAACAGCAATATTTTGAAAATGTCTCAGTTTTCCTGTTCCCTTGTGGGAAAAACAAAATGTTACAGTTAAGGTCTGATGTCTCCGGCTCTGTGACGTCATGCCATTTCGCTGTGTCAGTCACAGAGCGAAGGAGAGGGAGTTGAGTGGGGATAGAGAAAGGAAACGACGGTAGGGAGTGGGGGAAGAGATGAATTAAATATCATTGAGTTAAAGACACTGACCTTGTGACCGCTCTGCCTTTTCACTATTCTCTAAAAAGCCTACAGCGGGTCACTCAAGTAACCTAGTAGTATGACTTGACCTGTGACATCAAAAATTAGGAATGGTTGTATATGTCCTAACTGCTCTACAGGAATGGGTTCGTCTTTTAACCTGCTTTTGTAATAAAAGAAACATAGGCAAGTTAATCTTTTAACTATGAACAGCGTTCTGGATATATTCTATTAAATACTTGAATACAATTTTATCTAACGTTTACACATTGCATTGAAAAATTATATCACTTGCTCTACCTTTAGAAATTACGTGATTACCTAACAACTGCAGTTGCGTTTTAACACTTGAATTAACACTTTACATAAAATTATATTACACTTCACTTCACAAAAAACACAATAAAATACCTGTACACAAGGCAATAATACATGGAAACACATAATACTAAAAAAGAATCACATACCAAAATACCCTGTACATACACTTTCAAAGAAATTGTCACTTGAATAGTGAATGAAATACCTACAAGACGTTGTTTCACTTTCACGTAGATTATTACTTTATACAATTTAACCAGCAAAGAAAGAAAATGTCGTTATGCAATGAACCTACAATTAATAATAACTCTTTTACTAATTATTGGTTTAGAACAATGTGAAAACGATTAAACAATAAATTGAAAACACACACTAAAAGAACAAAAATTATCGATAATAGAAAAATGAAATAAATAGATTTTTATAGTTCTTTACAGAAATTAGTTATCTGGCTTCCTTTTACGACTGCAATATTGTAAAATATTACGTTTAAATGATTTTAATATAATTTCTCGACTATCTACGTCTGTAAGTGAGGTGAATTCTATCTCTGTAGCATAATCCTCCCTTCTTTGAACAGTTCTTTTTTTGAGAATTTCTAGTGAAGTTTTCTAACTCACAATACGTCGTCTCGAAGAAAAATTTCCACTGCTTGGGGCGGCGACGGCGACCCAGATCCTTTCAAGGTCGTGGCAACCCTTTAGCTTCGGCAAACACCTGCTCTGGTGAATCACTACCACAGTCCTTCGAATTTTACACAATCTGACTGCAATATCTCCGGATAATGCATTTCTTATGTAGTAAGCCAAAACGAAAGAAAAAAACTGAAAATAGAAAAAACATTTCGTATAGCACATGCTTTCTACTTCAGTATATGTTCTTGAACGTCGAAATATATTATTTCCCCGTTGATAGAAAAATAGTATATTTCTACGTAATGCGTCCACGTGTATTTATTAGAATATTCATTATTTAAAATTCTTAATTCTCTCATACATGATATCTTTATTTTAACATGATGAGACGAATTACCTTTTTCAAGCTTCTTATCATCGAAATACGGCGAATTCTCCTCTCCGTCCAACACGAACAAATGCGGTGTGTCCAGATCGGCGGTTGGCAGCAAAAAAGAGAGCTTTTCGTAGCGGTGTTTTGCTCTAGTGCTGATATTTTCAAGGGTGATTTTTGATTGGCTGTCGTTCCATTCTACGCGAGTGCGTTCAGAAAATTTATTAAATTCTCGAAAGGGATACCCTTTACTGCTGGCGCGATCTCTTGCAATTCGGCAACACTATAATTGCAACTTGTCGTGTCTTAAGGCTAAATGCACCGAAAAATACTTATAGGAAAAATCAATAGATCGCAGCACTATCACACGGAATTTACTAGACTGATAACGTCTGAACAAATTGTCCGATTTTCGATCTGTAAACGGCATTGAACTCCTTTTTAAAATAGAATTTGCGCTACGATGCTGATTTTTCAAACAATATTTCCAAACAAAAATGTAAAATGATTTCTCATAGTTCCGGGAAGAAACTGAAAAATGTGGGCTTATAGCGCGATGACGACGTGCTTCCTGAATCCAACGCCGTGTCAATCATGCAAATCGGATGAATAGGAGCGGCGTAAAGTGCAATTTCGGAAAACATACCTGACGCCCCCTCCCCCCTTCTCGCTTCAAGCAGTCACTCGACCCTCCCTCGACGCGGCCGAACGGCCAAACCCCGCACGGGAGGAGGACGTGCTCTCAGGCAGGCAATGGTTTCGTCCCTTTCAATCTCAATATATTTTTCTCCACTTATCAAACTAGTGATGCTGTAACACAACCAAACGGTCTCATATCATCTGTAATAGTCGTATAAAACTATATATCTTGTTCACATATTTCCGTCTTCCTTCGAATACCATCAAAAAGTTATTTGAGACACTACTCAAAATATCAATTCCGATTTGGAAAGTGATTTCAAAAAGAAAATTGAACTAATTGTGTAGATATCACCAATATTCCATGTCCTAACATCTTATTTTACATCCGTTTTACTTCTAAGATCTTCCGTTATCATTCCACTACCAGAAAGAATGAGCCGAAATTACGCACGAGCTCTTTTATCCTGCGACTCGATTTTTGATCTCAAAACGGCGTTTGTCTCCTTGATAGACTTCACGTGATGAATCTGTTTTCCCAAGTAAAGTTTTATACCACTGTCAATACATGTGTTCGAATAAAGCGAACGGTATTTGTAACATCCTCATCCAGTAGACTATCTTCAGCCCAAGAAGTGACCCAATTTTTCTGACATTTCTTACGTATGTCGTACCGTACGCAGAGAGGCGGCCAACGCAAGCACTCTAGGTGTAAGGTCTCTCGCCCACCTTCCTGTACCCATTTGAGGAAGTTGTGACTCCATAAGATGACCCTGGGCGATAATTTTCAGGCTTAGTTTCGCCGTTATTCTTTTTACTTTCTTTTGCCGTTTTGTCTAAATCGTAATTATAAATTAACAATCACGGCCACTGTCAAAACAAATTATCTTCCGCACGAACTTGATCGATGTTTCTAAACCAGGTTTTTGAAAGATGTTTTAATTTTGAACATTGATATTTGCATTTGTATTACTTGAGCATCATTCCTTCGCTTTTCTTCCTATCCGAAACTGGGAGGGGACGCGCCGATTATTCAGCGAGTTCTTCTCTAATAATGGCAGAATGTACGCATGAAACACTGCGGGTATCAAACACACTGTTCAGTGCGATGATGTCTATTTGTCGGCTCCAGTCCCGGTCAAGCAGCGGCTGTGAGCATCTCTCCTTTCATCTGCCGGTCCCAATTCTTCGCGGGGTCTGAACGCGCAGAGAAATAGTACTAGAACATAGATCGCAAGCCATCCCTTGTTAGACCTATCTGGATAACTGCCACCGGTCATACCCAATTGCAGTTCAAATAAATGTAATATATATATATATACACAGCAATAGGATGCTAGCAATTTGTTCATTGCTCACTCGGACTCGAACTGCCTTTTTCTTTTCTTTGTGATATCGCGTATTAGTTATTCAATTGTGCCACTTACACCTTTTTCTTCCGCTTCATTCTATCATTCCAAGCATAATATCCTTTTCTAGAGATTTTGTACTCATAGTATGTCCAAAATATTTTATTTTACATTTTTTGGATTTGGTTTTTAGAGAAAGTTCTGTTTTCTTTTCAAAATTTCGGCATTTATCTTTTTGCCCTCCCATTGTACGTTTAATATTTTCTTCCGTGTCCATACTTCAAAAGCATCTTTCTTTTTTTCGGCTTATCTCAATGTTCAGCTTTTACACCCAGGATTAGGGGGGATTCAGCTTTTACACATCAGGATTAAAAATACCATTTTCTCGATTATTTGGATTTTGGTCTTACGCAAGGCTTGATTTCTGACGGAACACGACGGAACGGCGTTCCTGTATCTCGCTGATAAGTATTACATTATGTTATAAATATATTAAAAAAACAAAAGAATTCACCAGAATTAGTTTTATGTCATTTTAACCCGTGCTATAAACACTATCCATACAAGAAATTGTAAGAAGAAAATAGCAGCCGTTTTGGAGAAAATGGGTTCTAGATTCTAAAAATGCGAAAGATTCTAAAAATGCGGAAATTTGAGTTAAATTTTACAGAAATTCGAACAGAACGAACAGAATTTTTACAGAAGCTCGAAATGGAACCAAAATTGTACCTTACTCCAGTTTGGAATAGAACTTGAATTTGGAATAACACTGACTGGCTTTCGTCCTGGGCGACAGCCAGTCTATTGCTTTATGTGAGGATATTGCAGATTCATTATACGAAAAGAGTAGGGTCGATGCAATAATATTAGACTTTTGAAAGGCATTTGATCTGGTTCCACATGACCATTTAATTGACAAATTGTCAAACAATGGATTCGAATAATCTTGCAGATATAATAATTTTTTACGGGGTGAACTCAAACAGAATATGTGATAAATAGGGTTGTAATTTATATGCAATAAAACGGAAATATAGGCATATATATATGTAAACATATATGATTATATATATATATATATATATATATATATATATATATATATATATATATATGAAGAGAGAGAGAGAGAGAGAGAGAGAGAGAGTTGAAAAAGGAAAATATGGCTTTCTCTCAATTGTAATTCAATATAGAACCCAATTATCAAATACCTTCAAACTTGAAAGCCCTGAATTAATGCGTTTCACTTGTGAGCCAACCATATTTGAAATAAAGAGAAACGTTAATAAATTGAAAAGAATGGGCCATACCTTGAAGAAAGTCTATTGATCACTTGCAAAATTGTTGCAATTGTAAACAAAAACATTTTTCAAGTTCCGAAACTGAAACGAACGCCGATTTAGCCTAAAAAACGCTTTAAACAGGCTGAATGCCCGCTCCACATCATCCACGCTCAACAATCAAAAGGTAGAGATAGACCAGGGTAATATATCTTTAAAATATCCGCATGACTAGGAGCCTTCAACAATATTTTCTTGACAGTTGATATCAACGGATCAATATCTGGGAATTGTATCTCAGAGTTTCGGCATCATAATGAAAAGCGTGAGCAAGGCTAGTTAGATGAAGTTTGAGATAAAACACTTTTATCGCACTCCCTGCTTTTCACATATAAGGAGCACCATCCGACAGAAATAGTGGAACGTTTTCATTTTGAACTCTACTCGACCAAAAAAAAACACTGTCCAAAAATATCTGAAACTCTCAAAAAAATATCCAAGTGCATATAAATCACAGCGATAGTGATAAATATTCATTGTAACGTCTGGGGTCCCCCAGGGGAGAGTGTTAGGGCAATTGCTATTCTTAGCGTTCATCAATAACATTGCAAGTGACATAAAATCAAACGTTAGACATTTCTCTCATGATTGCATAATATACAGGAGTATTGGCTTCTCTTCTGACAAAAATATGTTACATAAGAAACCAAACTGTTTATGGAAGAGGGAGTGAAAAAATAAGACGGAATTTAATCTGGAAAAGAGTAAATATATTTATATTACTAAGTCTCCTTCCAATGTACACTCCAATTATGAGTTAGGAATAAACGTTATACCACGTGTAAAAAACAGTAAGTCTTGGGATTTTTTTGTACGGAGCGACTTGGTTTGGTCGCATAACATTAACCATACGGTGAAAACATCATGGAAGGCGCTGAACTTTGTAATGCTTATTCTAAAAACCAGTAGTTGAAATGCGATATCCTTTGAATATACCACACTTGTTAGTTCTATTTTAGAACACGGATAGACCTGCCGGGACCCATAAAGAAACAAGCAAATCGAAGCGTCAGATAAAACTAAAAAACAAGCCGATAATTTGTGATTCATGGGCGTTTTATGGACAAGATGTTAGGGAGCCGTATCTAACGGAAGAAAACGGGTGTGTTTATGCATAACGTGCTAGACATACAAAGCGAACGCAGCATAGGTAAACATTGGTAAAAGTTACGATGAAGGATGCAGTTGTCGAATGCATCAATTGCACACTCAAAGGCCATATGTGGCACCGCTCTACGCGTCAGTCTAGCTTAGCGAATCACGGTTGCGACGCCTGCGCATAGGCTATCGAGCGCCTGTAAGTAAACAAAAGACTCTCCCAAACGCTAAACGTCGTCGCGGAGTGCTGAAATAATTACGGTCGACCCTGCCAACCTCTCGAACCCCGTCACCTATACACTCACCGACGCCTCCGAGCAGGTGGTTGCTGGACTCGATGGCCGGGAAAGACTGCGACGGACACACTTCCCTTAACGCTTTTTGCGGCTCGTCTTTTTGGGCTTTCCGCTTTGTCAAATGGCTTGCTTCGACACACGTCACATCTCCTGGATTCCAGCCAAAGACGAGCTTACTTCGTGTCCCGCCGCCATGCACGACGCACGGTGTGTCCGCTCACACTCCACGTGCCTGCCCTCCTCTTCGGACACGTTGCCCACCCCACCACTCGCTTCACGAGCTATGAGAACCCATGTTGATGATTCCTCACCCCACTGTCTCCATCGTTAGCACCGCGTGTATTAAAAGGCAACGAGCATGATGTAACATGTGTCCATCACCACGCATGTGGAACGTGCGCGTTGAGTCTTGCGCAGCATTCAGCTCGTCGATGTGCATGGTGTCCACGTTCGTCTATTCGTTGAAGAGCGATTGTCCACGCCTAGAGACCTGTCTGCACGGACCTCTGTTACCATATTAGGTGACGGCCGACGCTTAAAATCTCACGTCATCTATTCGGTCTTTTCTACTGGTTGAATCACGCTTCGGGTTCGGGCTCACGGTGTCAACAACGCTGACGTCAGCCGGGAGGGGAAAGAGCTGGTCTTATGGAGCTCATACACTACCTTCAGGGTCCAGAGGATATGAAGCAGGCACTCATGATCTCCGTGCAATACGACAATTAAAATGTCCCCTTATGCTCGCTTCCCTCACAAATCCTTCGCAATTTTCTTCTGTGTGTCCACATGCTCCTGCTCTCGCAACAAGTGGACAGTGTGTGGGCACGCTTACCATCCCATGTTAAATCGTGACACCTGCTTTCGAGAGTGCTGCCTCTGCAGGAGTCATCCATCCGACTTGCCTCATCGACGTAGGAGGGATTCCTGGAGCAGCCTCTCGTACGGCGACTGCCTGTAACGAAGCGCAACGTTGCGCAAGCGATCTAAGTGCGCCCCAATACCCAGTGACGCTCTGTTCTCCTGTAACTGTATGAACCATTCATTGTATGCACATTCATTGTATGTTGTTTCTTCAATGCCATAATATATCTTGCTGAACATGAATGAACATTCACCTATGTATCTCACATGCTTTGCATTGTGTCTACATTACCTCTTCTTCCCACCATCACTCTTGATGCTTGATACAGAGTATTTCAGAATTTGAGGGCCTAATGTCAAGAACCACTTTCTCCATATGCTTAGAAAGCCGTACGCCATTACCTTAATTTTCACGTGTGCACTTATAAACTGCACACTAATGTAGGAAGTTAAGAACAAATTTATCACGTTTCATTCAACAAATTAAACCTAAATATTACTAAATAAAGATTGCTTAAAATCTACTGCTATTATTTTTATATAATAATAATAATAATAATAATATAATTAACTGATAATAATATTATTTTTATAAAATTAATATTTATTAGTATTTTATTAAAATATATTTTTAATATATTCCTCTTCTTCTAATTATTATTAAAAATTATTCATAGAATCAAGTACATAATTCAGACTTCAAACTTGGAATTAAAAACAAATATAAAACACGTAATCAAACTAATACAAATATTTATACAATATTGATAAGGTGTTTATTAATACATTTTTAAGTAATTAAAAATAAATTATTTCATACTTAAAATTAAAAAGTAATAAAAGTAACAAAACTTATAATCGCTTCTGAATATAACAATGTTTGCAACACTTCTTTTTGCGACATACTTCCTTAGTATCAACATTAAAACAAAAGAGAATGGCTCTTAAGGACAGAAATCTATTCTCTGCTTCATCCTATTAAAACCATGTTCGTCCACCTCAAACCTGAAAGGATAAGACTTCCGGAGGGACTCAAAGAGTAATAAAATATGATTAACTTCCAGGTTTCAGCTATCAGTTACCACTTCTTCGATATCAGGGGCCCGGCAATTAGTGGGTTTGTTCGCAAATTCCCCGGTTTTCGCTGAGCAGTTAATCTACTTTCTCTTCTAACAAAGAAGAGAAAGTAAAAGTCCGGCTACTGGCAGGACCGGAAAGAAAAGTCACCACTTCTAAAACATTGGTATAAAGATTTAAGTAAAATTATCTCAATACATAATCATATACTTTATGAACCATGATTTAACTTTGGGACCTAATGTAGTAAGTCATTGATTTTCTACCAATCGAAAACCGCAGTCGATTACTAATAATTTGCAAATATATCGCTTATTCTTTTAGCGTCTTAAGCTGGGCCCAAGTAATCCTAACAATATAACTACAGCGTTGACAACGGCTCTCCTGTGTCGTCAGTTTCTCTAGAAACGCTGTGGAATAGCGAGCGTCTATTAAGTTACAGGCAAGAAGAGTATCGGCAGAGAAGAAGAGCGATTATGAGGTAAATATGTACATGTTTACGCATATAGCAGCTCAGAATGAATGCATTGTTTGTCCTGACAAAAGATTTAATATAAATTTTAAAATAAAATATAATTTTTAAAATTAACAAATATAATTTTTTTTTTCAGAATTGGGTTTTCTGATAGCGTAAATGATTCTCTGTTATCGCAGAGATAGTGAACTAGTAGATCTACAGCAGCACATTGTTTCTCGCATTACTTGTAACAGATTTAACGCATTATTAGGTTCAAAAAACTGCATATGTGCTTACAATCTCATAAGAGCTTTCACCCTAAAGAATCGTAACTCTGGTTTGCCGAGTTAACTCTTCGTGCGGTTTACCGCTATACCGAGTTGTCGCAATGCTGTACTCGCTTGGGCTGATGCTTAAATATATAACTGTCTCTCCTATTCTTTCGAACATGCAATATTCTAAAATTCAGAGAGATCTATAAAAATATGTTTATTATGTGAACATTGTTTTATGCGTGGAAAAAATGTACAGAAAAAATATAGAGCAGTTGTTGACAATATGTATCTAACAACGTGCTTTAATTTTAAGCATAAATTACGCAAACACTACAGGATTTCTAAAATTGAATATGCATTTTTGGGAAGATCTGGTTCTTTTAAACATAAGTTACTTGAAGAAAAGATCTCAATGCCAGTTTATAGTTTCTAAATACACTTTGTGCAATTTTGGCTCAGTCTTTGTAAATGAGACTCGCACCAATATTTTCCATCTTATGATATACTTCCGACGAAAATTTAAATAAAACGTTGCTGGCGCAGTGTAGAAAAAGTTTAGTATTTACCTTTATTTCAGGAGCAAAAACTACCCCTATTTTTGAAAAATGATACTTTACATTACTTCAAGACCTGAATCTAGAGTGCAGATATCATTAAGGAGAATAATATTTCTTCAATTCTCCATTTGCAGGAAGACGCCGAAAAGATGGTGTATATCAGTAATGTTCAAAAGATCAGAAATTTAAAGGCATCGTTATTTATTTGCATTCATTATTTACTCTATGGAGAGCAAAGTTTAATTTTAAACATTGGGAACCATTTTTGTGAAAATTTTGAAAAATGTATTGTGGTTTCATGTAAAAGTTTCTCCAAAACTAAATAGCCGTTTGAAAATATACAAAGCCTTGTGGACTTTTAAGTTGAGTTGTGAATATCAATTTTAAAGAAAAAATCGGCCGAACGTTTTAGACACTAGCGTGGACACACGAACTGATGGCGGACTAGAGACAGACAAGCAATCCAGACCTCTTGCCGTCAATCAGTGTTCATCAGAACCATAAGACGCGAATTCTAACTACACAGCGTATTCACATTATATAATTCACCAATATCAGACAATATTTATCCACTTTTTTGTTTCCAGCTCAAGTTTGAGTTTATCGTGACGTACGCCGTATTCTGGCGCAACATTACAATATTCTCTTCTTACGAAGTAAGGGCGAGAAAGTTAAAGCTCGCTTGTTGTTGAATCCCTGTTTCAAAAGAAAACTATTAAGATAATCGACTTCTTGTCACAGCCTCCTTAATCCTGAAAGGCGATGGACTGTTTGTTATTTCTTGAGTATTACCCTCACAATATTTCTTTTGCTGTGTATTTTTTATAGCGATGTTATTTTATTTCCTAGGAATGGAGTAGTTAAGAATCTAGGGCAATACACGATCCACTTTGCCGGTCATGTATACTGAAATTTACGTACTTAATTTTCATCTTACGAAGATTATGAATCCTAAGAGGTCTTCTTTTTTGTTCTAGAGAGGTTTTGGTTATTGTGGCTGGGTTGGCAGGAACCGCGTTCCTTGTTGGAACGTTGGTCTCAAGGGTAAATACTACTTTCTATAACTTTTACATCTAGCAAACGTCTTTTCTCTTTACATCCCATTTGTAAGAACGCACGTAATGTATATAGATTAGTTTCTGTTCCAGTTCTATTTGAACTACAAGCGCAATGAAGCTATATGTGGAAATATCTTTTTCCTCGGATAAGTCAAAAACTTCATTTACAGGGAGCAAAGGGTGCTTTAAACTAATGCTATAAATTTAGGATTAATAGTATTGAAACAAAACCTACACAAATGAGATTGGTTTGAATAGAACCTTCGTTTGAATACCATTAATCTCTGATTTCATTCATTTACGTTGTTTTTACGCTCCTGCAAATTAAGTGTTTGCGAGTTATCTGTTTATCCACAGGATCAAAATATAGGGAAAGAAGATCATCTGCGCACTTTCTTCGAAGTACAAGCCATTGCAATATTTTAATTACAAATATGTGAAAGATAAAAAAAAGTTTTTAAATGAGTAATAATCCTCATACCAATTCAAGCAAAAGGAGAGCTCAACAAAACGTGCGTATGATGAAGCAACTTCGACATCCAGAAGCAAATCAAGGGGCTATCTCAATTGGCTATGGAAACTAGACTAAAATTTGATTGATATGGGGAAGATTGAGCCTCACGCAGAAGTAAATTACTCGTTACAGCAATTTTCCGGAACTGAAATACAGAGCTAAGACATTATCTAAGTCGTTAGCTAGTTTTAGATTCAGCATTTATTGAAAACATCACATATTAAATATGAATTTTGATTTGAAGTATATACGCTCTTCAAGACACCGAGATGCCTCATTTTGAGATATCTGAATTCACGCTTGTCGTCTTACACATGTGGAAAGGAAAAACAATTCAAACTTTAAAAAAGCACAAATTGCAATTGTAAGACTTGCATACTCATCCTTATTTCTATGCATTATTATTGCAGTGGTCATATCAATAACGAAGCACCGTTCACAAGAAAAATAAAACTTTAAGTAAAATAAATGGCAATAGTGACAAGCTCCTGAGACGACATAGTCAAGGGAAGTACACGGAGAGAGATATTTTCAATGAATGGCACTTTAATAAAGGAGAAGTGTAAAAGTAATGGACATGAACCCCAACTGATGACTGTTCCTGTGCATCAACTGCGTAGGCGTTGCAGAGCCGTGGCTCGTTCTCCGTCGTCTACGGAGAGGGGGAGGACGACGTCCCCGCCCCCCTTGCACCACGCGTGCACTACAACCGCTATTGGCGGTTGAACAGAACCGAGGAATGGCGGGGCACGGCCCAGGGCAACCTGTGGGCGGAGTACGCCGAATGCGCGGACGACGAGGACGACGACTTTGAAGGAGGGGTCACAACCAGCCGAAGGCTGACGGAGTATCGGCGGGGGACTGTACCCTCTTCGGGTCCGGGCCTGTCTCCACGCACCCTCGCGAGCAGCAGCCCCCCCGCTAGCTGCAACGTGCGCGAGGACGACCCCCGACCCCCGCTGGCGGTTATCACTACTCACGGCTGGGGTCAAGAGATTCGGCCCCGCCCGGACCCCAACCCTCCAAATACCTGGGTCTCCCTGGTCGTCTATGAGGAGTGGCGGGAAGACGGCAGGCGAAGGGTTATGTGGGAGGCGGTTGTGGACGACCGCGTCCAGCGACGGGATCCCTCTCCCGTTCCGGACGTAAGTCGATGGACGGAATGGGAGAGGGATCCCACGAGGCGGAGTCCCCTGGACCCTCCGCCGCCACCCCCACCCGCTCATGAGCGGAGGGTGCGATGGGGGCGCGAGGAGAGGGCAATCCGCTTGGTCGGCCCGGCCCTCTCCACTTGCCGCGCCCCTTGGCCTGTGGCCGGAGGAGATGGGCGGCGGCGGCGCCAGCGAGGCAGCAGCAGCAGCAGCAGCAGCAGCGGGAGGAGGAGCCGCGGCCCGGCCCTCCGCACTCCTCCCCGCTGCTGCTCGCGGCGGCGGCATTCGCCTCCGCCCCGGGAGGCGGGACGCGGTCGAGGACGAGGGCGGGGGCAGGCGGGGCGCTGCCCAGAAGCGTCCCTGAGCCAACAGACCTGCGCCAGGGGCCCTTCGGGTGCATGCCCCAGGCGGTCCCCGGCACGGCCTCCAGCTAGGCAGCTCCACTCAGCTCAGTAAGGTAACTCCAACTCTTCTTCCCTTCCTACGCTTTCCAGGGTCGACGCTAGGTCATGTTCTGCAGCACATTTGTCGTCCATGGAGTTTTACAGTCCTGTAATCACTTCCATCAATCCCGGAAAAGCTCGCACAAAATGCCGTGCATCTTCTCCTCATTCTGGTCTTTCCTTTTGTCTTAAAAACCTTCATCACCAACTACGCTTTCACCGGTGACAGGGGCTTTGTTTCATCTTCGTTGGTGGTGCCGTTCCTGCTGAGGTAGAGCTGGTGCAGAGATCCCTCAGTCCGGCGAGTGAGTCGATGCCGAATCGCACAGATCGTCCGGAGAAGAACACAGCGCGTGAAGAATAAGCTATGTATAAATTTGTAAAATGTCACGCCCGACTGTTTCCCTACCATTAGACAGTAACCATGCCTTCCGTTTAGCATTTTTGCGTCGGGGAAGACAACTTTGCTGACTAGCTAACGGCGTCCCGCACGCGTGGGCTTAGTTTAATTCGCACTTGAGTTGCATACGCAGGACATGTAGTGGACACGGCGTTTTTCCCTTCACCCTAACTAGCAAACTCTGCGTGCCTGCGATTTCTTTGTCATGCAACAATAGAAACAGAGATGATTTTAAAGTAAGCTACATTAGTATTTCTTCTCTTTGAAGTCAGATCGTTATTACTTCACGAGAAGCCAGTGTACTACCGCGGGCCTTCGTAGGCAAGTAAGCATAAACAATATTTACGATAGCGTAACAAGATTCGATGTACGAAAAAAACTTTTATTCACATGCGCATAATATGCGCTATTCGAAAATTCCACGATTGTGAACAAAATGGATTGGTGCCACATGTCAGTCCATCGAGGAGAATGCTACGTCAGGCTCTAACAACTGCGACAAAACCCGTAGAAAGATGCGCGCCAGCGAAACACTAAGCAAAATTCTGAATTCCTTCAGGACTTGGCTGACGCACCTGTCGCTGCCGCGCCGCCCATGGTCGCCACCCACAGCGCCCACAGCGTTCCGTCGCGCCGCGCTGCACCCCGCCGCGCCGCCCCACCACGCCGCGCCCCGCTCCACCGCTTCTAAGCCGCCGCGCCCTGCGTCGCTGCCCCCGCCACTCCGCCCCCCTGGTGGGACCGCCACTCCTCGCCTGCCTCGTTAGAACACCACTCTTCCCCCACCTGGATTGCCCGCCACGCCACGCCTCGGCTGGATGGCCCGCCTCGCAATTCCTGCGTCGCCATTCTGCTACTCTGGGCACCCCATGGGTCCCGCCCCGCCTTGCCGAGTGCCCTGCGTCGCCTCCGCGCCCCGTGGTTGGCCTGCCACTCCTCGTCTGCCTCGATGGCCCGCCACTTCTCTCCTGCCTGGTTGGCCCACCACTCCTCGTCTGCCTGGATGGCCCGCCAGTTCTCGCCTGCCTGGTTGGCCCACCACTCCTCGTCTGCCTGGATCGCCCGCCACTTCTCGCCTGCCTGGTTGGCCCACCACTCCTCGTCTGCCTGGATCGCCCGCCACTTCTCGCCTGCCTGGTTGGCCCACCACTCCTCGTCTGCCTGGATGGCCCGCCACTTCTCGCCTGCCTGGTTGGCCCACCACTCCTCGTCTGCCTGGATGGCCCGCCACTTCTCGCCTGCCTGGTTTGGCCACCCACTCTCGTCTGCCTGGATCGCCCGCCACTTCTCGCCTGCCTGGTTGGCCCACCACTCCTCGTCTGCCTGGATGGCCCGACACGCCACGCCCCGGCTGGAATGGCCCCGCCTCGCAATTCCTGCGTGCCAGCTGCCTTCCTCTGCGCACCCCATGGATCGCCCGCCTTGCAGTGCCCTGCGTCGCCCTCCGCGCCGGCTGGTTGGCCTGCACCACTCCTCGTCTGCCTGGATGGCCGCGCTCCTCGCCTGCCTGGGTTGGCCCACCCTCCTCGTCTGCCTGGATGGCCCGACACGCACGCGGCTGGATGGCGCCTCGCCAATTCCACCGTGTTCTTCTACTCTACTTGGTCGCCCGCCTTGCAAGTGCCCTGCGTGTCCGCCTCCGCCACCCGCGCACGCTGGTGGCCATACCCCTGCCTCGTGTGATGGCACGCGCCGCGCCCCGCTTTCGTGGTTTGGCGACGGTACGCCCACGTTGTCAGCCCCCGCCGCCATTACCCGCCATTCTGACCGGCCTCGTCCGGCCCCACTGTTGCCCCGCCGGCGCTACCTTCGTCTACGCCGCCCCGCCGCCGCCTGGATGAGCGCAAAGGCGTGGATGGCCCGCCACGTCGCGCCCGTTTAATGGCACGCTACCGCTCTGCGTCGGCGCCCCGCCATGCCGCGCCTTACCTGGATGGCGAAACACGCCGTGACCCGCCAGGATGGCTCGCCACACCGCGCGCCGCCCCGATGGCCCGCCAGCCGCGCCTTGGTTCGCCGCCGCGCCGGCGCATCTCGGCGTATACCTGGGCCCGCCATGCCGTGCCGCCACGCCGCTCTTCGCCAAGATGGCCCTCCTCTTCATTATTCCACCTGGGTGGTCCGCCACGCCGCCTACGTTTAGCTATTCCACCGCTCCTCCGAATGGCCCTTTCTTCGTACCGCCTGGAGTGGTCCGCCACCGCGCCCTACACATCCACGCTATGCACCACCGCTCCTCCCACAAATGGCCCATCGCACTGTGCCGCCTGGACTGGCCGCGCACCGCCCATCGTGGATGCCGGCGCGCCAGGCGTTGCCGCTCCAGCTTTGCACTGGCCCTTCCTGGATGTCACGCGCAACGCGCCTCGCTCCCCCGTAACGCGTCCGCCTGGAGTACCGCCGCCTCCCCACGCCCGCAAGTCGGCCGGGCGGCTGAGATCAAGAGGGCTCTCAACATTGGATAGTCGCCCCATAAATACGGCGAGACCCAGTCGCTGCGCGCGGTAATCCCTAAATACTCGGGCATCCAACGCTTCCGTCACTTCTTGTGAATATTTAATGTCGGTTTATCTAGTTACAGCAAGAGTTTACACATGTTGGCATGGGTTTTCATTCTTTTGCAGAACACCTCAGCACATTAGATTATGGCGATATATGACGCAAGTGATAACTGCTGCATGAGCAAAAGGGTCAGAAAGCCAAACGGAATACGTCGTAATCCACTAAACACTCCCGGTTTACATTCTTTCCTATGAACATCGCTGCAGGTATTACTGCTGACTGTTTATCCACAAACAATATGGAGAAAGTATGACTATGTAGACTTTAAATAACTTTGTCACTTGCAAAACCAGAGTAAATGGATATAGAGACGAAAACAATGCAATGCCAGCAATGAGGCATGAAACTGGTTTGGATCACTAATGTTTGTTTCAGTGTTCTACAACGAGCAGGAATCAGAGATGCGGCGGGACTATGTCAGTCGTGTACCCAGAACACTTTAAGAAAATATGTATGAGATGTTCATCTACAATGACACTGAATCACGTGCGGAATGATTTCGTCAAGAGCTATTTCATTTAACAATCGTAAAAAGAAAAATATAGAGCAAAATATAAACATAAACTGTAGCACTCAATAACAAGCATCTCAGACCTTATTTGAGGATATTTAATTAAATGCCCAATTCAGGCAATTTCTAAAGCGTTTCATAGAATTTGCTATATATAATGTTCTAATAGGAATTTACTAGTGCCACTGGCTGGTGAAGTTTAAAACTATTACCTACCTATATTAAGGAAAGAGATGATTTCTTTGTTAAATCATTTATAATACGATTACCATAGTGATTCACAATTAGCAAGTCATTACTCATGGTCCAACTCATGCGATTACTGAAGGGTTAAAAGTTGCTTCACATTCCTTTTTAATTCTTCAATTTTCTCTTTAGCAAAGAATATACAGCTACATATTAAATAAATTTTACTTGTTCAAACACTTCCAAAAGACCAAAAACTTGTTTTGACTTTTTATGATTCTCTCGCAGTTTATTTTCGATAATGTGCAGAAGTGTTGTTTATGGACATTGAGATGTAAGATAAATCTGATGATTTGCATGTTTGTTACCGATAGTGCAAATCAGGGACAGTGAGGAGCATGTAGTTGCGGAACAGTAGATTACGCGAAAATGGGGTAGCTTGCTCCACAGCCCTCGACAACTCATTTGTCGGATTTACGTTCGAAGAACGCGTGTTTTTAACTCACTTAGGATGGACTGTTTTAATGACCTGAATCAAACTTCTAAACGATAATAAATCTAACCGCAGCTACTCAAGAACGGTGTGGTTTACAAAGAGTGTGGAATGTGTTTATTTTAAATGTGGTCATTAAATCAGCTAAAATTGTGGGCAGCCAGGCACCACTAAAAGAGAAGCACAGGCATTTATGCATTATTATGACAGAATTGCTTCAAACTTGCAAAATCTCACGAAAAACAACATTCATGTGTATTATCCTACCCAAAGTGTAAAGTCAAAATAAAAACTGTTTTTCCGAAATTACTAATAAACGTTTTAAGACAGTATGCGAACTTAATGAAAAACGTATCTATGGAGAAAACGTTTGCTTAAATGAAAAATGACGGACTTGACTAGACTTGAAAAACAACGGAAAAATGACCCCAAAAGGTCTATTTCAGTTGAATTCTTCAAATGGATTTTCTGCAGTATTACGTAACATTCTCGTCTATTTTACACCTTACATACGTATGTATTAGAAAGTAAAATAAATGTTGTAATATGCGATAAAAAGAGCCAAAATTTTAAATTCTCAGACGAGGATAACCAGAAAAAAATCTTGCATTCCAAAACATCAGATCGCTCAATCACCCAAGTTTTCGCGTTCACGTACTTATTCCTCTTAAGGAAAGTGTCATTCAGGTGAAAATATACCTCGCTACTTCAATTGGTGCACTCATTAAGGAAACATTGTGCAGGCGGTGCCCAACTTGGGTAAATGTGGTCTCGCAGGTGCACCCGCAGGTCACTGCGGACGATTGCAGGGAGTTGCTGCAGGGCCCTGCAGTAGGCGTACTGCGGGATTCAGGCCGGAAGCCCTGGGCACTCTTCGCCGGCAGCCGGTGCGAACTCGCTCTGCTTCAGCACGCTGGTGGCGACCGCCGTCGGACACTGACTTAAGCGCACCTTCTGACGAAGTAATCACTGTTCAGTTTTTTCTGTTGGCGATGGTAAACGATTAAGAGACTGATATAACGGATCACTCCTCCACTTATCAAATATTATTAAAATATATTGTCTAAGGAGAGACCGTTTTTTCGTAGCGATGCACTAGTGGAGAACGAAGATATTAATTAAGGTGTAAAATGTAATTTGCTTATGTGGAGCAGCGGTGCTCGCAGAGTGGAATAATTTAATTCAATAATATTAACATATCAAATCTACGATCGTCAAATGGGGAACTTTGCCTAAAGAAACCGCCGTTCAGAATTCTCATAGCAATGGTAAACATTTAGGTGTCTGATATACCTAATTCCACGGCAGGGCATAGTGCTGCTGGGACCTAAAAAGGAGGATATGGCAGCAGCTCCTGAATGGAGGATGTGGGCGTGCAGCCCGGGAACTCCTGTCCATTTGTGCGGCATCTCGCAGCCTATTGTCCTCTTCTTCACCCAACGCTGCTGGTACAGCCCCCTGGACGTCTTTAAACCTCAACTTAGACCAGAGTAACCCCGGTTATGTTTTCCTTAACAATGGAAGTCATATGCGAGACATATAAAAAGAAATCCACTCCTTCATTTATAGACTAGTACACTCCTACTTTTAATAGTATTATCGCAATTTCTACCACGATCCCCAATTATCTAAGATCCATTTCTTTGTTGTTTTACATTTTGTATTAAAATGGGCAATTTTATTATGATTGGTATAAACTCATTTGGGATGTAGAGCATGAGCAAGTGTGCCCAAACGAGTAATTATGGTCCTGCGCAGGTGTACATGTAGGCGGGCGTGAGCTGGACGGCCCGGCATGCTGCTGCAGGCGGTCTTCATTTAGGGCGGGCGCTCCTAAATGAAGAATATGGGCGTGCAGCCCGGGGAAGTCGTCTCAATATTGTGCGCGGTTTTGCCCGAAAATATCAACCAATCTTCTAGGCAACGCTGCTGCACGCCGTTAAAACACACCTTAGACCAAAGTAAACACGGTTAAAATTTCTCTTACCAATAAAAATTATTCGCGAGACATAAAAATAAATCAAGGCGTTCATTAATAGACTAGAATAATCCCCTATTTAAAGAAAGTAAATGGAACAGTAGAATTATCGCACTTACTGTCACGTTCCCAATGAAGCATATAAGATGTTTCATTATTTGCTTTACAATTTTTATTACAATTCACGATATTGTTTTCGGATTAGATATAATATAGCAGAAAGACAGGCCGTGAGAAGAATTAATACCCAAAGGAATAAGATTGGTCTGGCGCAGGTGAACTTGGATGAAAGGATAGGCTGGGCGGCGCGGTTTGGTACTTCAGTAGCATCTAGTTATGGCAGCCGCACTTGAATGGAACGTAATGGGCGGACAGCCCGCGGAACTCCATCTCCATTTTAAGCGGCCGTCTCTGATATTAATCACTCTTCTGCAACTAAAGTGGGAGCCAACTATACGCCGTTAAACCACATGAGACCAAAGTAACATGATTATAATTTCTCTGAGCAGTGAAATCTTTTTGAGGAGGCAGATATAAATGATACACTACTACATTTATAGACTAGAATACTCCTCTTTTGTAAATGGAAACAATAGAACTATCGCAATTTCTTACGATCGACATGCCATCTAACATCGTTAACATTGTTGTTTATACCTTGTATTACCATTAGCAGATTTTATTTCGTAAGCGGTGTACACTCGTGCAAAAAGTAAATTGCGTGAGCAGGTGTGCTCAAGAGCGTAATAATTTTCCCGCGCAGGAATGCTTGAAGGCGGGCGTGAGCTGGACAGCGCGGAATGGTGCTGAAGCAGCACCTGAAGAATGTGGGCGTGCAGACCGAAAAACTCGCCTCCAATCTGTGCAATCATTACCCGAAATATCAACCACTCTTCTTCACCACGCTGCTAATGGGGTCACCCGGACTCATTTAAAAAACAAATTTCACCAAAGTAAACACGGTTATCTTTTTTATCATTTGAGAATCTGACATAAAAATTCTACTCCATCATTAATGAACTAATATAGCCTAATATGTTATCTGCGTAGCTCGCCGTGAAGGCAGGCATGAACGTGGCGGCGCGGCACGTGTGCTGCAGCCGGACCAACATGGGGCGGTTGCTCCCCAAATGAAGAATGTGGACGTGCAACACTTGAGTGAACTCGCCTCCATTTTGAACGATCTTTCCCGATATCTCACCATTCATCTTCAGCACCAGTGGCGGAGTGACCTGGATGCACTTCAAACACATCTTCTGCAAATTTAACACGGGTGTGTTTCTCTGGCAATGGATATCATTGAAGAGACTGATATAAAATATCGCCATTGCCAAACTAGCGCAGCTAACATTGTCTCGGCCATGTATGCGAAGGCGGGCATGAACTTGACAGCGCAGCGTGGAACTTCAGCCAGCCTGCAGGGCGGCCGTTCTTGTGTGGAGAATGTGGGCGTGCAGCTTGGGAAAACTCGTCTCCATTTCTGGGAGATTTGCCGTGGTATATAAACAATTCTACTTGCAACACTGCTGGTAGGGTCACCTGGATGCATAGCTAAACCTTTGACCAAAATTAAGCAGATTGTACTTTCTACCAGCAATGGCTATCATTTTAAATTCTGATATAAGAACATTCATCATTTATTAAACTCAGTTTAGTCTAATGTGGACTCTCATGGGGTATACTTAAAGGCGGGCATAGACAGCAGTGGCTCGAGCAGTGCTGCAGGTGGACCTATGATCGCTCCAGATAGAGAATGTGGGCGTGCAGCCCGAAACTCATCGCAATTTTGAGGGCGATCTTTCCCGCATAACCCTCCTCTTCGCAACGCTGCTAGCGGTGCCTGCATCTTGAAAAACGCTTTTGACCAAAGTAAACAAGTTTTTCTCTTGTAGGTGACATCAGAAATTCTTCTCCTTCATTAATACACTGATATAGCCTAATATGATCTCGTGTACGTATACGTCAAGGTGGGCTTGAACTTGACGGCGCGGCATTATGCAGCAGCCGAAACTACATATCTAAGCAACTCCTGAGTGGAGAAATTGGGAGTGCTACCCGGGGAACTCTTCTCCATTTTATTGCGATTTTGCCCGGTATCTCAACCACTGCTTTTACACAGCACTGCAGGCAGTGTTCCCTAGGGTTTTACGACTTTGACTAAAGTAAACACGGTTATGTTTTCTCTTAGCAATAAAAATCGTTTGAGAGTCTAATATAAAAATTCTCCTTCCATTTATAAACTAATATATACTAACATGGTTTGCGTATGTTTACTTGAAGGCGAACATGAACTTGACGGCGGGCGTGGTGCTTCAGCCGGACCTACATGGGGCGTTTACTCCTGTATGGAGGATGTGGGCGTGCTGACCGGGCATCTCGTCTCCATTTTGTGCGAACTTTCCCCAACATCTAAACCACTCTTATACGCAACGGTGCAAGCGGGGTCACCTGGACTCACTTAAAACAAAACTTTAAGCAAAGTAAACACGGTTATGTTTTCTCTTTTCAGCTGAGGATCATTTAGGAGTCGAATATACGAGTTCTCCCCTACAGTCCATAAACTAATATATCCTAATATGGTCTCTCGTAGGTATACCTGAAGGCGGGCTTGAACTTGAAGGCGCGGCATGAGTCCGCAGCCAGACCTGCATAGAGCTACTGCTCCTGAATGGAGAATGTGGGCGTGCAGCCCGGGCAACTCGTCTCCATTTTGTGCCATCATTCCCTGATATCTCAACCAGTCTTCTTCGCAACGCTGCTGGCGGGATCACGTAGACGCACTTAAAAGACAACTTTTACCAAAGTAAAAATGATTATTTTTCTTTTTGCAATAGATATCATTTGAGAGTCTGATATAACAATTTCTACTCCTTCAGTAAAAAAATTAATAAAAAGCCTAATAGTAATTCTCTCGTAGATATATACTTGAGGCGAACTTGAACATGAAAACGGGGCATGGTGCAGACAAACCTGCACAAGGCGGCTGCTCTCTGATTGTTGAAAGAGAATGTGGGCGCACAGCCTGTGGAACTCGTCCCATTTTGTGCGATCTAGCCTCAATATCTCAACCACTTTTTCTTCGCAACGCAGCTGGCAAAATGACCTGGACGCACTTGACACTAACTGACCAAGTAAACACAGTTTATTTTTCTCTTAGGAAGGGAAATCATTTGAGACTCTGACAAACATTTCTACACATTCCTTAATAAACTAATATAGCCTAATATGGTCTTGTGTAGCTATACGTAAACGCGGGCATGAACTTGGCGGCGCGGCATTGTGCTGCAGCCGGATTTACATGGGGCGGTTGCTCCCAAATGAAGTATGTGGGCGTGCAGCGCGGAGGCGCGTCAGTATTTTGTGCGATTTTTCCCCGATATCTCCACCACTCATCTTCCCCACGCTGCTTGCAGGGTGACCTAGACGCACTTAAAACACGTCTTCTACCAAACGTAACACAGGTGAGTTTTCTCCTAGCAATGGAAATGATTTGAGTGACTGATATAAAAAATTCTACTCCATTATCATACTAATCCATCCTAATATGGTCTCGCGGGTGTATACTTGGAAGCGGACATGAACCCAACGGTGCAGCGTGGTGCTCAGCCGGACTTACAGGGCAGCCATTACAGGTGGAGAGTGTGAGCGTGCACCTTGGGGAACTCGTCTCCGTTTTCTGCGAGATTTTGCCCAGGAATATAAACCATTCCTGCTTGGCAACGCTTTGCTGTGAGTTCATGGCCTCTTAAACCACACCTTCGACCAAAATAACTTTACATTAGGTTTTCTGCAGCAATGGCTATCATTTTAAAGTCTGATATAAAACATTCTACTTTATCATTATTTTAACTCATGCAGATATTATATGGACTCTCGTAGGTATGCTTGAAGGCGGGCATGAACTTGACGGCGCGGCGCTGATGCGCAGGCGGACCTATATAGAGCGTTCGCTCCTGGAATAGAAGAATGTGGGCATTGTTGACAGAAACTCGTCTCCATTTTGTACGATCTTTCCCTTTATATCAACCACTCTTCTTCATAACGCTGCAGCAGAGTCACCTGCACGCACTTAAAACACAACTATGACCAAAGTACACACGATTATTTTTCTCTTTGAAATATAAATCATTTGAGAGTTTAAAATAAGAAATTCTTCTCCAACTTTAATATACTAATATAGCCATATATGGTCTCGTGTAGCTATACATCAAGGCGGGCGTGAACTTCACGGCGCGGCATGCTGCTGCAGCTGGACCTACATATGTGGGCCACTGCTGAATGGAGAATGTGGGCGTGCTGCCCCGGGAGCTCGTCTTCATTTTGTGCGATCTTTCTCCGGTATCTCAACCTCTCTTCTTCGCAAGGTTGCAGGCGGTGTCACCTGGTCGCACTTAAAACACAATTTTGACCAAAGTAAACACGATTATGTTTTCTTTGCAATGGAATCATATGAGAAACTGATTTAAGACAATCTACTCCTTCAGCAATAAACTAATAGTGTCTAAAATTGTCTCATTATGGTATATTGAGCGGGCACGAACGACGGCGTGGCATGGTGCTGAAGCGGACCATTAAAAGCGCAATGTGTACTTGAGTGGAGAATGTGGGCGTGCAGCTTGGGGAACTCGTCTCTATTTTCTGTGAAGTGTTGCCTCGGAAAATAAACCATTCTACTTCGCCATGACACTGCCGGTGTCACCTGGATGCGCTTAAGCCACACCTTCGACCAAAGTAACAACAATTTTTATCTCTTATAAATGGAAATCATTTCAGAGTCTGATATAAAATATTCTACTTTTTAATTAATAAACTAATGTAGCATAATAAGTTCTCTCCTAGGTATACTTGCTGACGGGCATGAACTTGACGGCCGGCATGGTGCTTCAGTCAGCGACCGCTCCTGAATGGTGAATATGGGCGTGCAGCGCGAAGAACTCGTTTCCATTTTGTGTGATCTTTCCACACATCTTAAACACTCTTCTTCGCAACGCTGCTAACGGGGTCACCTCGACGCACTTAAAACACAACTTGGACTCAAGTAAACACGATTATTTTTTCATTCATTGGATATCATATGAGAGACTGGTTTAAAATAATCTACTCCGCCATTAACTGAGTAGTCGTACTTCTATAATTAAAGAAAAATCAGTAGCAATATTGCATTAACTGCGATTATCGCTGACTGGGTATCGAAGATTGCATTCATTTGCTTCGTTTTGCATTACAACATGCATTTTTATCTTGAATAGATGAAACACTGGCAGAAAGAAGTGTGCGTAAGAAGGTGTGCTCACAAGTGTAAGTGAGGTATTGCTCAGGTGTACCTGCCTGAGGGCCAGAGCTGGCTGATACAGCAGGTTCTGCAGCGGTGCCATACTGATTGGCTACAGCTGCTGGACGGAAAATGTAGGCGTGCAGCCCGGGGGCCGCTTAAAAAATGTGTGCGGCCGTCATCTGGAAATGAGATCGCTCTTCTGTGCTACTCTGCTCGTGGCGCATCTGGACGCCCTTAAAGCACACCTTTGACAAAAGTAACAACTCTAGTTTTCTCTTAGCGATGGTAAACATTTTAGATATTTAATTCTATTGTACAAGAGTGGGTTTATTGTCCCGATGTTCTAGCGGAGCTCGATAATAGTATTTTATCAGTGTGAAGAATGTCGTATTTGGCGCAGAAGTGTTCGCGGGGATGGGTAAATGAATTCAATAGTATTAACCGATTTCTTTACTCCGATCGCTATTTGGAAATCTCAATCTTAGTGATTATTGCTTGATATTTTAGCCAATTTCTCTTTTGTTTCCGTGAATAGATGTAAATTCTTTCAGGAAGAAGTGTGCGATGTGCCGAGGTGCCCACACTAGTAAATCTCAGGCTGGTGTACTCGCAAAGAGGCATGGTGCTGCAGCAGGGCCACCATATGGCGGCCACTTCTGAATGGAGAAATGTGGGCGTACGGCCCGGGAACTCGTCTACATTTCACGGTGGGCGTGAAGGTGTGTAGCGGGGCCTGTAGTTGGCTACCACTGCTGGATGCTGAATATGGGCGTGCAGCTGGCATCCGCGTCACCATTTAGTGTGGCCGTCACCCGGTATACAGATCGCTCTTCTTTACTACGCTGTTGGTGAGAGCTACCTGGACGCCCTTAAACCACACTTACGACGAAAGTAAACACTAATATGTTTTCTCTTAGCAACGAAAATCATTTGAGAAAATAATATAAATAACTCCCCTTCTTCAATAAAATAGTATTACTCCTATTTTCAATAGTTGTAGATGATTCATTTGTATACCTATGCTACCATGATCCTCAATTACGGATCTCAGGTCATGAATCATTGTAGCTTTACATTTTAGATACAAAATGCGATTTTTTCTATCTGGAATAGATGAAAACTTGTGGGAAGTGTGTTAGGAGTAATGTTAATGTGGCCTCATTTTGAGTTCTCCTGTCTACTCGTTTTTTTATTGTAGTGTACTTACGCTTCAAAAGCGAACATATTTTGTTCTTGGGAAAGAGATTATTAAACGTCTTCATTAACAGTGCTCTAATAATCTTAATATGCAAATCTGAAACTGAAGTGTCAAAAAGATTTTAAAAAACGTAGGCCGTAACATACTTAAATAGTGTTCTTTTAAAAATATTTTATAATAATTGAAATGCTGTGACAATATATATTCCTTGTTTGCAGATTCGAAAAATGCCGTCTTGCTGAAATGAACGTCAGATGACCGACCTACTTTCCTTATTGAAACTGACGTTATTTTACGAAAATGCTTCAAGACGGCATGATCTCTTTAAATTTGAATCCCTATTCGATTTTAATGCGGCGTACTTTACGTTTCTCCAGTGCACGAGGACATATTATTGTGTCTTTGATGAGTAATAAAGATTTGGTTGCAATAAATCAATCACCATACTCATTTTTAAACCACCATTTACTCCTGCAATTAAAAAATGTATTTTCATGGCGTGAAATGCATTATCACCAGAAATGTGATTTAGGCAAATAGTAAAGACAGCGTCTGTATCCTTAACTCTTGGATGAGAGCAAATGCATTCTTAAATATGAGAGTTAGGCATGATTTCATTTTGATGAGTGCTGACGTCCCCACTACAGGAAACTCCTTACGCTACGAACACATTCCATTGAACTACTGGACGCCTTACAAATCCAGAAAGGGCTCCACTCTCTCGCACTAAGCAGTGCTATGGAAGAGAGGAGGAGAAAAGCTACTGCTCACTACCTCAAATCATCTCTGTGGATTTGACAGAACCCGAGAAATCGACGCTGCCAATCAGAAGCGATCAAGGGGTTCCCAAGATTGGGAACGCGTATGAGCTACATCGACACACAGCTCCCAAACGCAGGCGCCTCGTCGGCGCTCATTTCCTATCACTTGACACAGCGGTACATCAGTGATATGTCAGCATTAACGAGCGAAGAAACACCGTAGGCTTTTATATCCCCGGAATCTAGTCACGGAATACCAACTCTCTTGCCACCAAGGTAACGATAAATTTAGATGCTTATATATACAGAAATGTTTAGATTAACTTTACAAATTTTGGCTCAACTTATTTACACATGCGAGGTGTGTAATTGTACTGGATTTCCCTGATCACAAGAATGAGAATCATGGAATTAGTTGCAGTATGCGATCGTTGTGATTTAACATTTTCATGTGCACATATTTGGTGGCAATATGATTTATTATTCTCAAAAGCTCTACCTAGCGTATAAAGAAATGAAAAATTTACTTCTCGAACTCAAAATCAAACAACAAACGCTGAAACGCAGAGTGTCAATAATTTGCCTTCAATAATAATGTACGTAATACATTTTTCCTACATAATAAATTTCAGTAATAACTGTTGCACTGCAAAGTTGTTATATATTCTCTTGTTATGTATATTGAAGAAGTTGTTCGGTAGTATCCTTTAGTATACCTATTAATTTTACTCAGATGGGTCGTAACTTCATGACGCAATGGCGGTATATGCGGTGTGGTTAAAGCTAAGAAATTAAGTGAAATTAACAATGGAATTTAAAAAAACAAAGATTTCCTGTGAAGATAAGTCTTTAATGCGACAACACTATAAACCAAATCCCGTAAAAATAGTACAAATTCCATATTTTTATTTCGTATTCTATTATTATAAACTTCCTTACTTTATTGTTTAATATCTAAATAAACTATTTGTCTCATATTTCCAGCAAGACAGTTCATGCTTTTCATACTATTTAAATAATAAGAATTTTTTGATTTAATGGATATAGAAGAACCAAGCCAATCAATGACCATGCTTTTCCGATTGACGCAACAAATATGTCTGCTCCTTCAGCTCATAACATTGCTACAGTTTAAAAAATTGTTTTATGCATTAGAGTGCTAACATGGAATATTCTTGCCAAAACTAGCCAAAGAGAGTGCATGACGGTGTCAACGCGATTGTTTCTAGTCACTTATAAGCTGTAAATTATTCTGCGAAGAAATAGAAATATTAAAGATAGGCATCTCAAATAATGTAAATATAAAGAATTTACAAATAATGCTGAATGGGCTCTATCATCACTTGATTTACCGCACGGCACAAAGAAAAAGTCAAGAATTACTTCTTAAGGTGAGTTTTAAAATATTTCAGTTTTTATACCATTTGACTTCCTTAATGCAATACCAATTGAATAGAAACCAAAATAAATTAAAACATCAACTCTGTAAACAACACAGTATCAAGTTCTATAAAAACAATGAATACATTTACAATATTGCAATTAATAAATTTAAAAGATACTTCTATTATTTCAGTAGATCCGTCAACATGATGCAAGTTTTTAGCAAGTGTTTCATTTCAACAAATCTTACAACGAGATTACAGCTAATACTTATTGCGTTTCACCAATCAAAATACGAATTCTTGTAATGTTCACATCTGATAGTTTAATGGCTTTCAATTTTAAAGAAAATGTTGGAGCCGTTTTTGGAGAAAATCTTGTTTTTGTTATTTTTAAATACAATATTTTATGCACTATTAAACGAAAATTACCATTACAAACAATGCACCTTATAAATAACTATTTTCCACAAATTTCATTTGAAAAATTTGTCTAATTTCCTTAGTTGTTGGAAAACGCCGAAAAAATGTACAATTTCAAAAATTCGAAATAAGGTAAAAATTAGACATATACCACTTTAATCAATTAGATTTATACTCTGTTCTTACAAGAAATATAAAAACAAATTGAAGCCATTTTTGAGAAAATTTATAAATTGTCAGCTACTCCATATAAGAAATGCCCCAAATATAAATGAATGTATCTCAAAATTTCAAAGGATGGACAGACAAACGTTTTTCTTTCAATTGTTTTTTCGGCATCAACGACCCACCAAAAAATGGATTCTGTCTACGCCGGGTGTTAGAAAATTTTTTATCTTAATTTACCAACTGGTTGATTAATATTTCCCAAAAAACCCCTTTTTAAAAATTTTTTGAGGGGAATTTTCAAGCATAAAACAAAAAAAAAAATATTTGACTTATAAGTAATTTGCCCACTTTTGGAATATTAAAATTTTAAACATTCTTTCTTTTGGGGTTTTAGTTACTTTTTTTGTGTTTGTTAAAAGTTTTTTTAATGTCAAAAAGCCTGAAATCAAAAATATTAGGATTTAAAAAGAGCCGCAGTTTAACCCAAGGGGGATTTTGAATTTTTCAAACCCTCGTTTTGACCCCGATCAACACGGTTCATAAACTATCAACAGGGTTTTAGGAAAACCCAAGGGGGCGGAATTTGAAAACAAAATTTTCTTTTTGACTTGTTTCCCCTTTTTGAATATTGAAACTTTTTACAACCAACGCCAGGATAAATTTGTCTTATACCGCCAAAAAGTACGCCAAAAAACGCAAAACAAATTAAAATAAATTAATTGAAATAAAAAGCTTTAAATTTTTGGCAGGTTCCGAAAATAAATTTTCGTTCCCATTAAAAAAACAGAACGCGTCGACTGAAATTTTTGTTCTTAATTGGGAAAAAGGTGGGTTATACGTGACCGAAACCAAAATCTTACCCAGACGGTTATTTTAAATTATAAAAAGAAATTACAAATTTTAGGATTTAAATTTCCTTAGGCTAAATTTTAATTTTTGTATTTTATAAAATCCCAAATTCAGTCAAATTTTCATGCCGCAAACCTTTTTTTTCCCCCCCCCCAGATTCGGCTATTTTGAGATTTTTTTAACCCAACATTATAAAAACTCCGGGGCTTGGGGAGAAGCAGGACAAACCACAAAACAAATGACTTAAAATTTTCCATTTTTAAACCCCTCGCGAATTGAAAGCAGATGTTATAAGGGAATTTAATAGCAAAACGAACGGTTGGGGGCATATAACAAAGACTTGACTGGGGTTTTTATCCCTTGGACACGAAAATGAGCAAGGGAGACAGTAATAGACGGAAAAATGAAAAAAAATTTAGTGGGATTCCCCGAATGTTTCTTTTTTTTCCGGGTTTTTAAATTTGAACTCACATACACAAAAGAAATATAGGTGACTTTTGGGTTCTTTTATGTTGATATCATTCCATATGGTTAATAAAAAAAAACCAGGAACCAAAAAAATTCAAAATAAAAGATTTTGGCCAAAAAGACAAGGAACCGGGAAGTCCCCAAAAACCTTCAACAAAATATTGCAGTAATCAAATAAATACCCAACGGGGGAATAAAAAAGAGTTTCTGGTTTTTTCGAATAAGTAAAAGTAATTACCCCAAAATTGGGCCCCTAAAAATTACATACATTTTTTTTACATTTTTTACCCCGTCTTTCCCCAATAAAAACATCATGTTGGTTGACTCAGTTTATTAATTTTTCTGAACAGAAAAGAAAGGGGTAAAATGATTTAATGGATAGGGAAATTTTTTAAAAAAATAATTTGAAAAACACGTTCATTATAAGGGAAATTTTAAAATTTTAAATTTACATTTATTAATAATATAATTCTATATTAAAATTTGTCCACAAAGAACATACAGGGGAAGAAAAAATATAATGGAATTAAAATTAAACAGACTTTTATTGTGTCAAAGGGAAAAGAACAGAAATTAGGTTTTTAACCTGTTCCCCCATTTGGTTAATTTATTCAATATAGTATTTGTAATAAAAATAATTTTTTGACAAAAAAATTAACAATTTCTTTCAAGAAGTCAAAAATTGGGTGTTCTATTGATATTTATGAATTTTCAAAATTCAAAAATATTTATTACATTATATTTTAATGTTCAATTATATATATTAATATTTTATTATATTTATAATATTGATGATATTTTAAGTTTAATTATAATTATGAATTAAGAAAGGGAAAGAATTAAAAACAAAAATTTTATAACCATAAAAATGTTTTTTTTAAAAGTAAAATTACAAATCATATTTAAAAATTTATTGGGGGACATAATGTATAAAGAAATATCAAATACAAAAATTCCTTTTCCAAAAAACTGGTTTTTTTTCTGGAATAAACCAATAAATTTAAGCCCCCTTTTACCTCCCCTTATTTTTAAAAAGAAGGCAAAAATTTACGCTATTCCCCATATTTTCCTTTTTATAGATCTCGGTTTTTTCCCTAAAATAAAAAGCTTTCATCATGTCTTAGATTGTAAAATTAAGTATTTTTGTTATTAAGGCTGTCATATTATTGTCTCCAAAAGAAAAAACACAATAAGGAAAAATAAAGTAAAATTTTTAAAAAAATTCAATTTTTCGTGATGAAATAAAACAAATTGCTTTTTTTAAGATGATATGATTTTTTTTATGCATAAAAAAGGGATCCCTCACTGCAATATAATAAAATTAAGTTATCTATTATCGTAACTTCTCTATTACATAACCCTTTAATATTTAAATTATTATGTATAAATTTTAAAAACGTTTTTAGTGCATAATAAATACCCCCACTTTTCCCAGGTTTTCAATGGATTTTTTAACATTAACCATTTCTAGATATGGGGTCCCGAAAACAAAATTTTCTTGCCAGATGTTGTTTGGTGAAACCCCTTTGATTGAAAGCACACATTCTCAAAACGCTGTTTGCCCCACACTACCCGCAAAAATTTACATTACATATTTTTGAGTTGATTCATTACATTTTATAATTTCATTATATAAAATATTACAAATATACATCCCCCAATATTACAAATATAAAGTTTTAATATATTTTTTATAATTTCAGTTCATTAAAAAAATGTTTTAAATGAAATTTTTTTTTTACTTAAATTTCTTTTTGATTTTTGGGGTTTTTGGGGGACAATCAAAATTAATTATTGAATGGCTAATATTTGGGAAAATGGTTTTTTGTAAAATAATTTAAAACAAAAAATGTTCCTTAGTTTTTGCAAATTTAAATAAAAGTTTTTTAAAAAGGGGCTTCTTTACAATTTAAAAATTTATTTTTTTAAAATCTTATTTTTTTAAACCCTTCAATTAAAAATTTTTATTTATTTTTTTTTTATAAATATACAAATTTATCTCCAAAACACAATGTATAAAAATTAAAACATTTCTGATTATATTCACAAGTATATTTAATAAAGCTATTACATATTTAATATCTGGGAAACCCACATTTTTATTTTTTTTAAAAAAATTTCCAATTTTATTCATTGTTTCCCAATGCAGCATAGGCATCTTGAAAACACAAATAATTTTAACTTTCTTTTTTAACAAAAAAATTTGGAGTAAAAGTTATCAAATATAAGCATGGTATGAAGTGATTAATTTTATCTTCGTAATAATTAAAAGCAAAAACACAAAAATACTAAAGGGAAGGGATAAACCCCAACATATTTTTCCCCCAAAAGGGAAACAAAAAAACCCCCACCGCTGTCGCACTGCCTTTCAAAAAAGATCTTCGCCCTTCTTTTGCCTTTGTTCCCAAACGGGAAGCAAATGTGAAATGCGCCAGCCCTTTTCGCTTCATCCTGGTTCAAAGTGATTTTGGGCCCTTTGGGATCCTCGACCCCTTTTCACCTTTTTATTTCCCCCTGGTATTAAAAAACCAGCGTCAATAAATGGAAAGAGTTCTTTGGAAAACTGCTGCCAGAAAAAGAAGCCCAGTCAAACAAGGAAAAAAATTCAAAAAAAAAACTGACAATTGTAGATTTAGAAAAAACGCTTTAAAACCATGAAACTAAAAAGTCACCTGGACTGGAGATACCCGGGAGAACTACTGAAATAGGTTTCCAAACTGCACCAAAAATTCAAACACATGTTTTCAGGGTTTCATGATTGGAGTAGATCCTCCCCAAAGGGGGGCATTTTTCCTAACACCGATCCATAAAAGGATCCAAAGACAATAAAAAAAACAACAAAAAGAATAGCAGATATTGGGTCTATAGGTAATTAGCAAAAAAATGGAAAAAAAAATAAAGAAAAGATTGGGTAAAATCAATTTGGAAAAAAAATGTGGTTTTTTC
The DNA here is from genome assembly GCA_964035755.1 of Teleogryllus oceanicus. Lineage (NCBI taxonomy): Eukaryota > Metazoa > Arthropoda > Insecta > Orthoptera > Gryllidae > Teleogryllus > Teleogryllus oceanicus. The sequence goes on from CAXIVR010000010.1 coordinate 16,893,954, forward strand.
TGCCCGGGGAATCGATCAAGACAAATATATTTACATTAAAAAAGCCCGTAGAAAGAACAAGGGAGGTAAGGTTTTCTGGGTTCCTTTGGGTCTTTAGAAAGGGGTATGACAATGAACCGGGTTTAGAATATGGGACTTTAAAAACAATGAGAATTTTTGGGCCCACACAGGGTTTTATTAGAACAACAACCCCTCAGATTTTAAAATCTACACTAAACTTTTTGGGTCCATTCCCGGGCAGTAAAAGGTTTTGTCAGGGGCTGCTGTTTTTCCCCAACCTTTTTTTCAAAAACCTTCAAACCAAATTTTTCAGCAGTGGGAAAAACAATGCAGAATAATGGGGAAAGACAATGGGGGGGATTTTATATTTTTATATTTGCCGATGGCCATGTAGAAATTGCAGAAATTGGGGCGATTTGAGTTTTTTATTCTTTAAATCCAAAAATTTTTAAAAGGGGTTTACTATCAACCAAAAAATTTTACTACCCCAGCAGTTGGTAACAATGGGAATTTTAAGATCTTCTTCTGGAAAATAAAGGAAAAAAGGTGGAGTCAACAAATGAAAAATTTTGGGTGTACTTTTAACAAAAAGGGTAAAAAATAAAAAAAATTTAGAGACGAATCGGGTTGGAAGGAAAAAGGGCACAAAATATAAAGTCTGTGTAATGCAACAAAAACCCTCACTAACACTACTAAAGACGTCGTTTCCCCCACACTGGGCAAAAATATCACAACGTACGGGGGTTTTAGAAATTTGGGAAATTGATAAAGAACAAAGAAGCTGCTGGTTTCTTTAAAGGGTACTGGGCAAATTGTTTTCACCCTCCCGAATCAGGAAAAGAAGAAAAAAAGAAAAAAAATTTGGGGGGAAAAAAAATCTATCTTTCACGAAATGGGAAAAAAAAAATCGTTTTTGGGATGGTCGTTTATGGAATGATAGACAAAAAAATTTCCCAAAAACAGTCCCCAAAAGGGGGCCGACGAAAAAACAAAAAGAAGGCCCCCGGGTTGGAAGGGGGGGGAGAAATGGAAAGGGTAAAGGCAAAAAAATGCAGGGAAAATCTTGGTCAAAAAGAGGAGGGAACTGGGGCGGGGCCCGAAGCTGTGAAAGCCCCGTATTATACCCAAAAATAAATTTATGTTCAAAGATTTTTTAATACCCGTTCAAAATTTTTTCACAGTAAGAATTAATTTGAAGGGGTAAATGCCAATTTGAAGGGAATTTAAGAAATTTGATTTGACATGAAAAATAAAAATTTTTAAATACGGTTCATATGCATTTTTAAAAATTTAAAAATAATTTTATCATTACTTTATTATTTTATAATTTTATTTACAAAAAAGGGTAATAGGGGTTAAAAACGGGAAAAAGGTCTTGGGGTTTTTTTTCAACCCGTATAAAAAAAAACAATTTATATTAATAGAAATTCAGTAATATTTTAAAATATTATCTTTTGGGTGTGCACTGATGTTTTAAAAAAGAAAGCTGTAGCAAAAAAATATGATTCGATGAACTAAAACTGTGTTTTAAAACCCTTGGATTTACAAAGAATTGTTTTCCTTCCCCTGGAACAAATAAAGTAGGTAACTATTTAAAAAACGAAAAAAAGGGGCTTTTATTGTTGTTTTATTTCATTTCTAATGTTTAGGTAAAATTAGACGGGGAATAAAAACATGGAGAATCAAAAAAGTGGAGAAGTAGAGAAAAAGAAGGGAAAAAAAAAAAGACCAACAGCAGATGAAATAAACTCCCGAATAACAAGGAAAATAAATACAGGGAAAAAAACCCGAAGAAAATGAGCAAGAAAAAAAGAACGTGAAGGAAAGGAAAAAGCGGTGAAGTAGGCAGGAAAAAGATTTGAAAGAAAAGTAATAGAAGAAACGGGCGGTAACGTGAAAAGGGGAAAAGGAAGCAGAAGAAGCAATAAAGGGGAAAACCCGCAGCAGCAGAGGGGAAAAGAAGAAGCTCGATGGGCAATGAAAAGGGTCGTTTCGTGCGTTTGGGGCTTGGGGGGCCGCAGCTGGCGGTCCTTTTGCCAAGTGGGGATGGGGTGGGGGGGGGGCAGCGTAGGGGGTGTTTCAGGGTGGGCCATGCGCTTACGGAGGGCCACCGCTCGCCTCCATTCATGCGCGCAACTTCACCCTCCCCGTGGACGGTGCGTGGCGGGTGCCTAGACTCATTCACTCATTCGCGTTTATTGATTGTTGGGGATTCCCGCGCCCTCGACGGTTTGGGCCCTTAGTCACGGGAAATGCACCCGAAGTTTGTTTTTCTCGATTGCCGGGGGGGTTTTGGTCGGGGCAGCGATATCCGGACCCAACTACCGCCGACTGGCGGGGTTTTCCCAAACCGATATCTCCGAAACGGGGGCCCCCCCGTTAGGGCAAGGCTAAGATCCCGGGCGGTTCGCCCCGGGCAAAGGTAGTGTACGAAAATTTTGGGAAAAAGGGTGCTGCGGGGCCGGAAGAGGGAAAGGGGATCCGGGGCGCAATTTCGTTTCCGTTTTTTTACTGCTCCCCGGGATATCCTGATGATCCGAAACCACGGGGGAAAAATCCCATCAGTGCATGTCCGCTGAAAAATTTTCCAAGGCCCCGGGGTGAATTTGTTCTTTCAGCAAAAAATGGGGCCGGGGAATGCTGTCGCCGGGTTGGGGCTCCCAAACCCAAGTCTTCCCCGTTAGAGGGTTCACAATGACAAAATTTTTACCTTGATTAAAAGCTCCCAAATCAAATTTTCGATTAAATTTATATTCCGGGGGCCTGGCATGTGTTCGGTCATTGGCAAAACCCCTTGGTGTAGTGAATGTTTATTCCCGGGGTGGCAATATTATTGTTTTCATCGCCGCCGATCAATACGGGATCGATTTCTTGTTATTCCTTATGGGCACAGGGGCAAGTCGGGAAAATCTTCAATATGGTTCAAGGAAAAGCTGGGCGGAAAAGGGGGCGGGAGCCCGATTAAAAACGCATACCTGCTCAATCACTTTTTTTTCCCGGGTTTTGGGTTTAGTCCCCAAATAAAGTAGATTGGTTTTTTCCGGAGTGTGAAGGGGTTATTTTGGGCCCCAATTTACATACGTCCATATGATACACGGTAGAACAGGTCAAATAACCAAATATCTTACGTTACCAATTGCAGAGATATTTGTCGCCCACTACCAGCAAGAGTCTGGGAGTTGGCGATTTTCATGCAATTGCATATTTCCTCTGCTTAAGTAGGAAAGTAAGGAGTTCTGTTTTGTATCTGAATTGAAGAGTCTACGTTATTTTTAGAGACTTGTTTTGCGAAAAGTGTTATTGGGATTTTCAGAATTCCTTGGCTATTGGTGGGTTAATTATGTTTTGTTTATATTTTTATTGTTTCCTGCGGCCATTAACACAAACGATTAGTGTCAGGACCGAAATGCTTCGGGAAAGACTTACCTTTTCTCTGCGTAGATAAAACTAATTAAATTTAGAATTTTTAAAACAATCCACTTTCGAGGATTCGCAATATTTCTTTCGTCACAAAAAACATGACATTTTTATCTCTTAATTACAGTACAAGACGTTATTGAGAAATAATGATGGCCATTTTAATTTTAGGGACTTGCGTGAGAGTGAATGCGAGTCAATGTTCGGCGCATTCCGTAACGTTTGGCAACATTCAGTAAAATCATAATTGCACACCCATCAATTTGAGACGTCCTCGCTCTAATCTCTTGCTTCTGGGTACACAGGAAACAGCGGTCAAATCATTCAGAACCTCTGTTCACATCCTGTTTACTTCCTTCTTAAAGACTGCAGCCAGGTATGTTATACCAATACCAAACCTTGATGGAAACAGTCACAGATACCTGGAACATATAGCCGTCAAATCTTGCTGTACCTCTGTTCACATCCCGTCCACATTCTCTTCAAAGCATGCGGACATGTATTTCACTAACACCAAACCATGCCGGAAGCAGTTTTCGGACTATACTTGTGAGGTTTACCAAGAACACACTGAGTGCACGTGAACGCGGACTACATCGGAAAATAGTGGTGGAATCCGTGGTTACCGAGGTGGCCGCATGTGGAGTCGAGCGCAGTCGCAGGGAAGAGATTTGAAATGTTACGTCGTCGGGATTAAATTAGTATAGAGACACGGAGTGGCTAATTACAGATTTATTTACAATAATTCACTATACAATTTTAACTACTCTAAGGAACACTTTTACCGCTGCACTTTGCACCCTCCAACCCTTGAGGCCGGCCGCCCTGATTTGAGAATGATAATGAGAATGAAAATGATAATTTGATAATGAGAATGATTTTAATTCTTGAAAATTCTGGTGATCATCATGATCATTCACGTTTTCGTTACGTATTTTTATTTTGATCTGGACTAGCTATTCGGAATTGTCACATACTCTGGCCAGCTGTCATCTATGGCCGCCGAAAGTACTTTTTTAAATTCCTTCTTTTGTTTTCATAATAGTAGAACCGAAATATTGCTCTAAAAGTATTAAAGTGAGTACAGCCGCTTTCCAAATGAGAATTTTCATTGCAAAATATGTAGCCGATTTTTATGAATTGACGTTTACCCTTTGTATAAATGCGAAATTTAAAGAAGTAGAACAGAAAACTATTGAGTTTTCGAGAAACATTATTTGAAGTCATTTTAAACACTTTCACTCACTAATGCAATGGGATTTACATATTGCAGGAAATGTGCATATTATCGGCATGAGTGACATTTCAAAAAATATAAATATGGGAATTTATTTAAAACAAAATAATTTCTCAAAATGAACTTTGTCATATTAAACAGTGTAATTAGAACCACCCGTTGGAAAAAAAACAAACATTTTGAGCCAATTTTAAGAAGATGGGTTTCAGCGTTTCTGAGAAGGCGGAATTTTGAGCCAATTTTACATAAAAGATAGTTGAGTTTCAGAGAAACATTACATGAAATTATTAAAAGCACATGTACTCATAAATTCAAAAATGCGAACGAATTGCCGCTAGAGAAAATATTAACGACGCAAGCGACAAGTCAGAAAAATTATCTTTGTAATTTACGAAAAACAACAAAAAATAGAGTAATATGTCGTTTATGTTATCTTAAAGAGTGCATTGAATACTATCCCTACCAAAAGTGAAAAGAAAGAATATGGAGCTTTTTAAGGAGTTCATGTTTTTGAGATTTCTTAAAACTTATTTTTAACGGTAAAGAAAGAAACGGATTTGATTTGTCTGTATTGTTAAAAAAATAGAGACTCACCCTACGCTCTACTACCACTACAAGCAAGAGGAAAGTTCAACAAAACGTGCGCATAGTGAGGCTACATTTACGTCCAGAAGCAAATGAAGGGGCCATCTCATCATTTGCTTAATGGATCAGAGAAACTGGACAAAAACCCGATCGAATGGAGGTCATTGACACGGAAGTACATTATTTGTCACAGGCATATTGAGTCTTTCTTATAATTATAGAATGCAAATGTAAAGTAATTCAATATACTATATCTCGTTTTAGTTAAAGTAAACATTATTTTTCTTTTTGACGATCAGTATAGCCTCTAATTGTATAGAAACAATTTTGCAGCAGAGAAGATTTTACTTTTAACTGAAATTTGTGTACCAATTTTAATGGTTTAATTTTATCTAACAAGGCGTTGTCAAGTGACGTACATGTATTGTATGTGGATTTCTTGTAGTGAGCTGTTGATACTGACACTTGATGAACGTGATTTCTACGTCGAGTGTGGTAACTATAAATATCAGTATTACATGAAAATAAGTTCCCACCGTTAAGTAAGTCAGTTTTGACAAATACTACAGACTCATAAACAAATAGGCAAAGCAATGGTAAGATTCCAAGCTCAATGAAAAAACGCTTGCACGGATCACGTGGATGGGACTTTTTCATTTTTGGGATAATTTTCTTTTGCAATCTAAATGTCTGGGAACTAAAGGATGAGCATTCCCAGACAATTATGCCATATCTCAGGCGGGAATGTACATTTGCAAAATACACGCAACGAGCTGCATTAAGGCTGACAGAATTTGAAAGAATTCTGAATGAATAACATAATGAGCTTAATTTAGTGTTCAATTTTGTTATCAGTACATTCCATTTGAGGTTTGATTGAATTGAGAGACCTAGAAATTTTGTTACCTTAACATCAGCTAATTGCATATTGTTCATTTCCAATGTAGTATTTGTTTCCCGACTTGAAACGCAAAATTGCATTGAGACAGTTTTTCCTTCGTTAACAATTAATTTGTTATTACAAAACCAATTTGAAACTTCTGAAATTGTACTATTTATTGTTTCCTTTTTGCAAAGAACATTCGGGTCATCGGCAAACAGAACTGTTCTTCCCTTTCTAATAGATGAGGGCATATCGTTTACGTACATCAGAAAGAGGATTGGACCTAAGATCGAAACTTGTGGGACCCCATGTTCAATTGGCAAAGAATTCGAGATGAGTAAATAAACATAAAAAAATTATCGAAATTCGCAAGTTTCGATAATTCTTAGTTAACAGTGAGATTGGGACATATGACACCGTTATAATTGAATTTTACTTTATTGATATTTAAAGAAGAAAACTGGAGCCGTTAATAGGAAATTTTGAAAATGTCCAGGGCGTTTCAGGTAAGTTACCCCCAAATATTGAAAAAATGTTAAACTCGCTTAGCGTCGAGTCGAGTCAGATCGACCAAATAATATCCATTTTGGAGAAACTCATTCATGCATGGTTTAGGCGCTAGTGGTGCTCACACACGGAAACACGGAGAGACGGACTGACGGTCTTAAAAATATACGTTTTCTGTATCGGGGGACACAAAAACGTGTATATCGGTTGAAATGTCGAAATTGATTTTCCCAAGCAATACACAATATTCTATGCTACGTACATTCGCCGCATATCGTACATATAGGATAAGGTAAAACAAAGCACATCCGTTTTGAGATTCTACGTATGTGATTGAAGGGATCCTGTTAAAACTACTTGCTGAGAGTTTATGTTTGTTACGATACGTTTGAGATATTTTGTAAAACAACCTCGCATTCCTATTACCATTTTATCAGAGTGGCTATGATCATGTTTGATAAAAAACACGTTTCGTCCATTGGTTCTGATGTCTCCTGCCATATATTTTGCGAAATTTCCTGTGGCCTCATCTATGAAGAACCTCCGTATTCCCTAGACTCGAAGGCTTAGAAAAATTAAAATTAAATTAAATGAGTATATTATAAGGCTGCTGTTATGTTTCACAGGCCTTCTTATCTATAAACTAACGAAAATATTGTGACTACATCCTTGTTAGAACTTCGGCGGCAACAATTGATTCAAATTTGTCGGCGTAATTTAAAACCTATCAATATAAGAATATCTTAACGCAAAGACCATGGTTTTTAACGTCCGCATCAGTCTTATAGTTTTCATTTTTTCAAAAACGGCACGCTTGGTTCGAGAGGAAAGATAAAACATCCTTGGGGAAACTCTTTGGAAGTACAAAAGCAGTTGAAGAGTTGAACTGTTCTCGCGGAAGCCCGGTAGATAGTGCCAGGTACCGAAGACACTGTGAAGTATTAACATTTCAAAGTTAAAAATCCTCCGAATGAAAACGCTATGGAATAACGTTATTTAAAAGGGTAGTGGAGGAAGACGTCATTTAAAAGGGTAGTGGTAGAAGTTGAAGAATCTTGCAGCCGTGTGTATACACAAAGGATCGCCTCGTCAGGAAAAAGGTAGTAAATTCATATGGGTTGCATGGAAGAAATTATTTTTGACTAGTTGTAGCAGCGCGTGTCTTGTGGCGTTATCAATCTGAAATGGTATGTAGCATGAATTATAATAGAAAGCAATCTTCTGTTTGTCTAAGTTTGACAGCAAGGTAAAACTGACAAGTTCCTTCCATTATTATTATTATTTATTCCGCTGAGATAAACTAATAGTTGTCGCATAGTTGTTTTTCAGCGTTTTCCCTATTGACAAGCTAGGAAGTGGTAGCCAGCTTATGAGCAACACATCCATCAGTCTGTTGCTCTTCCAAACAGTTCTACGGACGCTATCATTCTTTTCCATCATTGTGTTTCTCTCCCAAAGACTTCTACAGATGCTATCTTGCAACGTTAACAATCCTTGCTCATTGGATGCCGCTGAATATCGTACGTTCATTTAATATTGTTTGAGCAGTAAACATTGGCCCCAGGCCGATAGGTGTAAAAGGCAATAATACCATGACAGAACGTCTACTTTTAAGGAGAATTACTCAAAGTTCGATTTAAACTAAATTCTCGGAACGTTAGAAGAGAAATAAAAACGTGACGGAGAGCGCGAAAGGACAACGGATCCCGCGTCGCCAAAGTGTTGCAATTACTATCTTGCGCTCACACAATCGTGCGGCAATGGGATTTCAGAATGTTTATGAAATCGTTGAGTTTGATAGCCTGTTTGATCTTTCCCCCGTTTGAGAGGAAGAAAAAATTTTTTTGATATTTTCAAAAGAACAAAAAAAAATTTGTTTCAACTTCAGCCCTGATAATAAAAACTCCAATTCCCCGGCATGGGTTCCGGATCCGGGTCGCCTGAATAATCAAAAAACATGAATCATCGACGGGATCAACTGATGTCACGGGTTCCATAGGGGGAGATTTTGTTTTTTTTTTTTCTGTTTTTTTTTTTATTTAATAGAGTGAGCGATTATACAACGCTCAGCCATATGTCTTTTCGTTGTTGGGAGCAACTTTTTCCCAAAACGAAAATATGCGAAGGAGGTCATACACCCCCAAAAAACATATATTGAAGAAGGCGAATGATAAAGTGGAGGAATACAATTTTATTTTTTATGGGAGGACTTTTTTTTTATATCTTATATCCCATTTTCCCGGAAAAAGATGGGAAGGGAGCGTTGGGAGACAGTTTCAGGGATCCCTTTTACCGGAGGGGGAAACCAACTGAGGTGTTTTTTAAATTTGAATGATCCAAATTTTAAACTGGAAGGGGGGGCTTGGGGTTTTTGGGGAAATTAGTGTTGCTTTTAAAAAAAGTTAACTGCGAAAAGGAACCATTTAAAATTTTTGGGTTTTTGTTGAGGGTTTTAAAGGGGGCATTGCCCAGACGGGAAAAGGGTACGTAAAAATGGAGTAAATGGCTTTATATAAAGGAGAGTGAAGGGAGCTTTTGATATGTCGGTTGATTACTTGTAAGAATACCGGGTCTATTAGTTTCCCTTTTCCTTTTGAGTTGATGTGGTCTTTCCAAGTCAATCTGGTGTCCATTAGGACATCTAGATAACGGACTGGGGCGGTTCGGAAGGTCCTAGGTTTGCGACAATTTGGGGGATATTCAAACCCCAGTTAGAAAAGGGTAAATTTTAGTCGCTGTCTGGAGGAAAAAGGGGTTTATATATTGGCGCCCCGTAATTAACACTATAAATCCCGAATTCCGGAACAGTGCCCATTAAAAGGGCGGCGGCGCCCGTTCCTCTTCCATACTCCACCTTACTTTCGTTGACCACATCGACTACACTCCAAAAGGCGGTACATCGTGGGGAGTTTAGTTTGTCCCGGGGGGGGTTGCCTGCAGCGTTAGATACCTGGTGTGGGAAAACGCTGGGAGGTTAACAGAAAAGTCGGCGCCAGATATCCGCGACGGGGAGGGTGGTGGTGGGGGGGGTGGGGCAGTTCCCGCGAAGGGCCACCGCGGCGCCACCGCCGCCTTTGCAATGCTAAGCGCTCGTCGCCGTCTGGAGCTCCGAACACAGGGAGGAGGTGGACAGGCTGTGGATCTGTTCCGGACACGTTCCTACAAATGGGCAACGCGCTGAAGCGATACCCATGCAAATACGGGTTTTATAATGTGATGATTGATTAAAAATTTTATTATTTTGGCTTCATTCTTAGGAGTATAGATTGAAAGTTAGTACATAAATAGATGTGGATTTTTGGTTAGAAATGGAATTGCCCCGGAGTCTTCCTTCGCCCCCCGTCTGTCTTTTTTTTTTTTAATTAAAGGATTCTGGGGATTTTCCTAAATTAACTGTTATTTTTAACAGTAAACTTTTAATAACTGTTGGAAATAACAGTTTTTCGTTTGTTTTTTGTTGGTTATTTACGGTTGAAATGCAGTATTGAAATCATTGGGCTAAATGTAACCTTTTGGGTTTCCGGCAACCATCTTTAACAAGTGTTTCACTGATGTAATCCATCGTGGTTAAAATATTTAATTAAAAAGGAGAGAGAAAAATATCAATTTATAAATAATTCGCTATTTGTAAATGTCAGGGCCCACAATTTTTTGTGTTCTATTATAACTCCCAAAAAAGTTTGTTTTTTAATTTATTTCCCAAAATGTTTGTCATTCTCTGCGCCCAATTGTTGCTTAGGTGAATTCCATAATATTTTAAGCCCGATAAGAGGAAATAAATTTCTATTAAATAACTTTTATCATAATATTTGATATTGCACATTATCATTTTAGCTGAGGTAAGCAAAAAAAAAAACCAGTTTCCTCTCTCATTTTTTGGCACTTGTCAGTCACTGTGCATGTTGCATATAAAAAAGTTATTTATCTTAATCCGAATTTGAAAAAGCCATAGAAACCATGTCAAATTAAAAGATTGTTTATTAAATAAGTACATATAAAAACAAAAATTATTTTTAAAAAATTAAATGACCCACCAAAGGATTATGAATAGAGAGGCGTATATTAAACCTCATCCCCGGGCAACAAAAACATTATTTTGTCTGCTCGATTTAAAACCCCTTTAAAGCCCTTGTAAAAACTACTTTTTTTAAAAAATTGAAATTTCCATGGCAGAAGCACATTTTTCCCAAGAATAAAAAGAAAGGGCGGGGTCCAATTTTGGGTACGGGGTCTCTTTTCATCGGGGGAAACACTTGCCGAGTTTTTCATCTACAGAAGGACATTCTAAAACGGACCCCCAAGGGGCCCCTTTGGATCTTCAAACTCATTTTTCGAAATTGCTTGGAGGGCAATAGGGGAATGTTGGCCCCTTTTTCCCTCGATTTTTTTGCTTTAATGGGTCGAAACTGTAATTCTCAGATAGAAAATTCCCCTTTAACAAATAAAATGAAGATGTTGGTGTTTTGAAACCCCTTTTCCAAAGATCCCATAAAAAAAACCCCTTTAAAAGTTTGAATGTATGTCACAATGCTTTGGGGGGGGAAACTGGGTCAAATTCTTAAAACATTTGGCAGGTCGATATTTTTTTCATGTAAATGCCATTCGCCATCAATATTGAGAAAGTTTTTTAGATGTAGGAACACATTTATATTGTAAGGATTAGGTTATGTTGTTCCGTTGAGTTTGACCCCCCAGAAAAAGGAAGGGGATTTTTATGACGAGATTGAAAAAAGGGGAATTTAAAAAGTTATTCACCTCATTCTCGTTCATTTTCTCCGTTCTCTCCCCCCCTTTAATTCCTCTTCCTACATAATTTACTCTCACTTTCCCCAACTATTTCCTTTTTAAGTCTCCCCCCCTTTCTCACCCCCCCTCTCTTTCCTTCCATTTTCTCCTTCCCTTAAATCTTCCGGAATTTTTCCCTTTTTAAAATTTTTTTCCCTTCCATTTTCCCCCTTTTTTTCCTCATTTCTTTCCCCTTCCTCATCTTCGTTTTTTTTCTCCTCATTACACTGGCCCATATGGCACCGGTCACCCCCCAGAAAGCTCGGAATTTCCGAGGCAACCCGGATGGTTCGGGTGCACACCCGGGTTTTGGTCCCATACGAGAGAAAAAAAACTTCCCAACGCTAAACGTCGTCGGGGGTTGAAATAATTACGGTCGACCCTGCCAACCCCCAAACCCCCGTCCCCTATACACTACCGACCCCTGAGCAGGGGGTTTGGGGACTGAGGGCCCGGAAAACTGCGAAACATTCCCCTTAGCAGGCCGTCTTTTGGTTTCCCTTTGTCAAAGGGTTCTTGACCACGTCACATCTCCGGGTTTCCCACCCAAAAGACGAGCTTACTTGTCTCCGTCCCCAGCACGACGCACGGTGTGGCCCACCCACGTGCCTGCCCCTCCTCTTGAACGTTCCCCACCCCACCACCGCTTCACGACCCTGAGAACCCATGTTGATGTTTCCCCACCCCACTGTTCCATGGCCCCTGATAAAAGAACAGCAGGATTAAATGTCCATCACCAGCGGGAACGGCGCGTTGAGTCTTGCCCCCAGCCCGAAGTGATGGTGTCCCGTTCGTTATTCGTTAAAGGGGTTTTCCCACCCCAGAGACCTGTCCAGGACCTCTGTTCCCAATTAGGTGAGGGCCGACGCAAAATCCAGTCACTATTCCCTTTTTCTCGGTTAAATCACGCTTGGGGTTGGGCTCAGGTCACGCTGACGTCAGCCGGGGGGGGTTTATAAGCCTAAAACCCCCCCGGGTCAAAAGGGGAAAAGCGGCACCCCGGTCCCCCAATACGAAAATTTAAAAATTCCCCGCCCCGCTTCCCACAAATCCTTCGACCTTTTTGGGTCCACGTCGCCTGCAACAAGTGGACAAGGGGCACCTTCCCACCCCTTGGCGTGGGAAACCCGTTTTCGAGAGTGCTCCCTCAGAGGTCATCATGACTTGCCTCATCGACGAGGAGAATCCGGAGCCCCCCGTTCGACGCCTGTAGGGCAAGCCGCAACGTTGCCCCGGGATCTGGCGCCCCAATCCCAGTGACGCTTGCCCCCTCTCTGGTGAACCATTCGTGTATGCGCACATTCATTGTATTTGTTTTCAATCCCCCTTTATCTTGCTGAACATGAATGAACATGCCCCTTTTATCTAAATGTTTTCATTTCTAATTTCTTCTTCCCCCCATTACTCATGCTTGATACAAAATATTTCAGAATTTGGGGGGCCTAATGTCGGGAAAACCTTTCCATATTAGACAAGCCGGGGCAAAAAGCCATTACCTTAATTTTTTTCATGTACTTATAAACTGCACTAATGAGGAAGTTGGGAAAAATTTATCTTTTTCATTGCCCAAATTAAACCAAAATATTAAAAAAAAAAGGGAAATCTACTGCAATTTTTTTTTAAAAAATAAAAATAATTAATTTATAATACCATTATTTTTAAAAAATTAATATTTATTAGTTTTTTTATTAAAATATATTTTAAATATTTTTTCTTCTAATTTTTATTGATATTCTTAGAACGACTTTAATTCAAGGCTTCAAATTTGGGAATTAAAAAAAAAAATAAAACGTAATCAAACAATCAAATATTTATACAATATTGATAAGGTGTTTATTAATACTTTTTTAATAATTAAAAAAAATTTTTTATACTTAAAATTAAAAAAGTAAAAAAAAGAAACAAAACTTATAATCGTTTTGAATATAACAATTTTTGCCCTTCTTTCACATTTTTTTATACCAAAAACAAAAGAGGTTTGGACGAAAACTATTCCGCTTCACCCAAATTTAAAAAAACCGTATTCGTCCCCCCCAAACCTAAAAGGAAAGATTTCCGAGGACTAAAAGAGAAAAAAATGATTAACCAGGTTTCAGCATCGTTACCATTTCTTCGATATCGGGGGGCCCGGGAAAAGGGGTTTTGTTCGCAATTTTTTCCTGAGGATTAATCTACTTTCTCTCAAAAGGGAGAAAAGAAAAAGTAGGGCGGGAGGGAAAAAAAACCCCATTTCAAAAAATTGGAAAAGATTTAAGCAAAATTATCTCAATACATAATCATATTTTTAAACCATTTTTTTGGGACCAATGTGAAAGTCATTTATTTTCCCCAAACAAAAACCAAATGATTACAATTTTTGAATAATGTTTATTCTTTTTAGCGTTTTGTCCCAATAATCCTAACAATATATCTAGGTTACCGGCTCCCTTTCGTCAGTTTTTTAGAAACGCTGTGGAATAGGAGGCTTTTAAAGTTACAGCAAAAGGTATGGCAGAGAAAAAGGATTATGAGGTAAATTTTACATGTTTGCATTTTTACCCAGAATGAATCTTGTTTGCCCCGACAAAAGTTTTAAATAAATTTTCAAAATAAAATAAAATTTTTTTAAATTTAAAAATATAATTTTTCCAGAATTGGGTTTTCTGATAACGTAATTACTCTGTTATGGGATAGTGAACTAGTAGATCTACAGCAAAATTGTTTCTCGATTATTTGAAACAGTTTTAAGCATTATTAGGTTCAAAAACTGATTGTAATCTCATAAAGAGCTTCCCCAAAAGAACGTCCTGGTTTCCCGAGTTAACTCTTCGTTTTACCCCAACCGAGTTGTGCAATGCTGTACTGTTGGGCTGATGCAAAATATAAACTTTCTCCTATTCTTCAAATAAATATTAAAATTCGAGAGATCTAAAAAAATATGTTTTTTATGTAAACTTTTTTTATGGGGGAAAAAATTACAAAAAAAATAGGGAGCAGTTGTTGACAAGGTTTCAAAACGTGTTTTAAATTTTTAAGATAAATTGAAACGCTACAGGATTTCTAAAATTGAATATGCATTTTGGGAAGATCGGGTTCTTTAAACATAAATTTGAAGAAAGATCTCAATCTTGATTTTTATAGTTTTCTAAATCCTGTAATTTTTGAAAACAAAGTCTTGTAAATAAACTGACCAATTTTTTCCATCTTTCCTGATATATACCAAATAAAAATTTTAAAATAAAACGTTGCTGGCGAAAAAAATTTTAATATTTCCCTTTTTATTTCGGGAGCAAAACTACCCTATTTTTGAAAAATGATACTTTACTTATTTGCCTGTTTAGAGAGGATATCATTAAGGAAAATATTTCTTCAATTCTCCATTTGCGGGAAGACCCCAAAAAGATGGTGATCAAATTTTCAAAAGATCAGAAATTTAAAGGGCACGTTATTTATTTGCATTCATTATTTACTCTATGGAGAGCAAAGTTTAATTTAAACATTGGGAACCTTTTTTGAAAAATTTTAAAAAATGATTGTGGTTTCTTTAAAAGTTTCCCCAAAACAAAATATTTTGTATAAAAAGCCTTGGGATTTTTAAGTTGATTGAGAATATAAATTTTAAAAAAATGGGCCGAACTTTTAGACCCCAGGGGACAAGGACAGATGGCGGACTGAGACAGACAAGAATAGACCTCTTGCCGCAATCGGTTGGCTAAAACCCATAAACGAGTTTCAACCACAGCGTGTTAGTATATAATTCCCAATATAGGAGCAATATTTATCCACTTTTTTTTTTCCGCCCAAGTTTGAGAGTTTTTTCTGATGCGCCGTATTCCGCAACAAAAAATGACTTTTTTTTACGAAAGGGGAAATTTAAAAGCTCGTTGTTGTTGAATATGTTTCAAAGAAACCATTAAGATAATCGACTTCTTTCACAGCCTCCCCCTGAAAGGCGATGGATTTTGTTATTTCTTATAACCCTCAAAGAAGATTTCTTTGCTGTGTATTTTATAGCGATGTTATTTTTTTTCCCTAAAATGGAGTAGAAGAATCAGGCAATACACGATCCACGCCGGTCATGATACTGAGAATTTGCCTTTTTTTCATTTTTAAAAGATTACAACAAAAGTCTTTTTTGTTCTAGAGGGTTTTGGGTTATTGGGGGGGTGGAACCCCGCCTTTGTTGGAACGGGGCCCAAAATAAATACTTTTTAAAATTTTTAATCACAAACGTCTTTTCTCTTTAATCCTTTTTAAAACGGTAATTTTAAAAATTATTTTTGCCCAGTTCAAAGTTACAAAACAAAAAGTATATGTAAAATTTTTTTCCTGATGTCAAAACTTTTTTTTACAGGAGAAAAAGATTGTTTTAAACAAATGCTATAAATTTAGGATTAAAGAAAAAAAAACCACAAAAAAATGGTTGGTTTGAATAGAACCTTCGTTTGAATACCATTAATTCTGATTTCCTTTTACACGTTGTTTTACCCCCTGCAAAAAAAATTTTGAGTTATCTTTATTCCCCGGGCAAAAATATAGGAAAAAGATCATCTGCCGCTTTCTTGAGGAAAAATTCGCAATATTTTAATTACAAATATCAAAGATAAAAAGTTTTAAATGAGTAATAACTATCCAATTCAAGAAAAAGGAAGCTCAAAAAAGGGCTTTTGGGATGGTTTCCCAACACCCAAAAGCAAATAAAGGGGGCTATCCAAGGGGTTTAAAAAACTGACAAAATTTGATTGATAAAGTTATCAAAAGAAATTACTCGTTACAGAATTTTTCCCGGAACTGAAATATGAAATGAACATTATCAAAGTCGTTAGCTAGTTTTAGATTCAGAAAAAAATTTTCAAATTTAATTATGAATTTGATTTAAGTATATACGCTCGAAACCCCGAGATTCATTTTAAATATCTGAATTCATTTGTCGTTTTCACAGGGGGAAAGGAAAAAAAATTTCCCTTTTAAAAAGCCAAATTGAATTGTGAAACCTGACAAATTTTTATTTCTTGTTTATTTAAAAAATTTATCAATAACAACCCAGAATTGAATAAAAAATAAAATTTTGGGAAAAATAAATGGCAATAGTGACAAGCCCTGGGAATAGTCAAGGGAAATCCCGGAGGATATTTTAAAGAATGGCACTTTAATAAAGGAGAAGTGTAAATTTGGAAAGAACCCCCAACGATGATTTTCCGTCACAACGGTGGCGTTGCAGACCCGGGTCTTCTGTCGTTGGGAGGGGAGGACGACGTCCCCCCCCCCTTGCCCCGCACTCAACCGCATTGGCGGTTGAAAGAAGGGAGGGGGGGCAGGGCCCCGGGCAACCTGTGGGCGGAATAAAATGCGCGGACGACGGGAGACGATTTTGATGGAGGTGCCACAACCAGTCGAAGGCTGAGGAACCCGGGGGGTTACCTCTTCTGGGCCTGTCTCCACGCACCGCGAGCAGCAGGCCCCCCTGCGGGCCGTGCGCGGGGACGCCCCGACCCCGCTGACGGCCGGGCCACGGTGGGGTCAAGATTCCCCCCCGGCCCCCTCCTTCCGGGGCCCCCCTCCCCCCCGGGGGTGGCAAGAGGGGCGAAGGGAAGGGGGGCGGGGGACACCCCCAGGAGGGATCCTCCGTTCCGGCGGTCGATGGCGGGGAAGAGGACCCCACAGGGGGCCCCCGGGCCCCGCCGCCACCCCACCCCCCCCGGGAGCGGAGGGTGCGAGGGGGGCGCGAGGAGAGGGCAACCGCTTGGTCCCCGGCCTCTCCCGCAGCCCCGGCTGTGGCCGAGGAGATTGGGGGGCGGCGGCGCGCCGCAGGAGCAGCACAGCAGCAGGAGCAGCAGCAGCAGCGGAGGAGGAGCCGGCCCGGCCCCGCCCTCCCCCCCCCGCGCGCTCGCGGGGGGGCCCTCGCCCCCCGCCCCGGAGGGACGGGTCGGGACGAGGGCGGGGGCGAGGGGGCCGCTGCCGCCCGGGCCCAAAAGATCGGGGGGCCCCTTAGGCGCCTGCCCCAGGCGGTCCCCGGCCCTCCCCCGGGCAGTCCACTCAGCCGGGAGAACCAACCCTTTTCCCCTTCCAGCCAGGGTCGACGGCCCGTTCTGCAGCACATTTGTTTTCCGTCCAGGAGTTTTAACCCTGTAATCACTTCCATCAATCCCGGAAAACCCCTTTTAAATGCACCCACGCTTTCTCCTCATTCTGGTTTTTTTCCTTTCTCAAAAAACGCTTCATCCCCAAACTACGTTTTCAGGGGACGAGTTTTGTTTCATCTTCGTTGGGGTGCCGTCCGCTGAGGGTAAGAGCGGGTGGGGAATCCCCAGTCCGGGAGGGGATCCGAATCGCACGAATCGCCCGGAGAAGAACACAGCGGGAAGAATAAATATGTATAAATTTTAAATGCCCCCTGATTTTTTTCACCATTAGACAATGGGGCTTTAGCTTTTTCGTCGAAGACAGTTTTTACTAGCTAAGGGCGTCCAGCGTGGGCATTTAAATTTCCATTGAGTTGCATACGCAGGAATGTAGGGGACACCTTTTTTCCTTCACCTAACTAAAAACTCTGGGGCCTGCGATTTTCTTCGTCATCAGCAATAGAAACAGAGATTTTTTTAAAGTGCCCATTGTATTTCTTCCAATAGAATCGAACCTTATTATTTCAGGAACCTAGTTTTCCCCCATGACCCTTTCAAAGGCAAAAACAAAAAATTTTACTAAATAAAAAAGTTATGCGAAAAATTTTTATTCACCGCATATTGGGCTATTAAAGATTGTGAAAAATTTTGGTGCCCCAGTCCCGGGGAAACCCCCGTGGGCCTCCCGAAAAAGTAAGAAGAGGCCCCTTTGGGGCCTAAAAAAATTTTCCGGATTGGCGCCTTTCTTTTTGGGCCGCCGCCCATCCCCGCCCCCCCACGCCCCACAGCCCCCGTCGCCCCCCTACCCCGCGGCCCCCCCCACCACGCCGCCCCCCGCTCCTACGCAAAAACCCCGCCCGCCGCGCCCCCCCCTCCGCCCCGCCTGGTAAACCGCCCCCCTGCTTGCCCGTTGACCGCCACTCTTCCCCCCCGGGGAGGCCCCCGCCACGCCACGCCCGGCGGGATGGCCCCCCTCACCCCGGGCGTCCCATTCTTCTACCTGCCCCCCGGTCCCCCACCTTGGTGCCCTGCCCCCACCGGCCCCCGGGTTTGGCCTCCCCCCCTCGCCGGGAGGGCCCCCCCTTTCCCCCGCCGGGTTTGGCCCCCCCGTGCCGGTCCCCCGGCCCCCCCCCCGGTGATGCCGCTCCACCCGCCGCCCCACCCCCGCCCCCCATGGTGCCGCCCGGGCCCCGGGGTTGTCGCCCCCCGCCCCGGGTTGGGCCCCACCCGCCTCGTTGGTCCGCCACCCCCCCCCCGTGGGGGCGAGTTCCCCCCTTTTGTAAACCCCCCCCGCCGTGCCCCCCAGACGGCCCCGGCCCCCCAAGCCCCCCCGGCGCCCGTCCCCGCCCCCCCGGGTGATCCCAAAAGATTGGATGGCCCCCCCGTCGCGCCCGTTTAATGGCACCCCAACCCACGCCTGTGTCGCCGCCCGCCAGCCCCCCCCTACCGGGATGGCGAAACACGCCGTGTCCCCCCAGGAGGGCTCCCACCCGCGCGCCCCCCCGAGGGCCCCGCCAGCCGCGCCGTTCGCCGCCCCCCCACGCACTGTAACAGGCCCCCATGCCGCCCCCCACGCCGCGCCCTGCGTCCCCCATGCCACCCCGCTCTTTGAATGGCCTCCCCGTGTCCGCCGGTGGTCCGCCACGCCCCCCCTCATTACGCTTTTCCCCGCTGCCCTCCCACGAATGGCCCCTTCGTCCCCGCCTGAGTGGTCCGCCACGCCACGCCCTACATAACCGCTATGCGACGCCGTCCGAAAAATGGCCCGCCCCCTTTTTCCCCGCCTGGGGGCCCGCCACGCCGCGCTCATCGTGGATACGGCGCGCCAAGGCTTCCCCCCCCACCCCACACCCCCTTCCGGGATCTCCCCCCCAACGGCCTGCCCCCCCGTAACGCCCGTCCCGCCTGGAGGGCCCCTTTTTCTCCGCCACGCAAGTGGGGGCGGCTGAGGGTCGAGAGGGCTCCAACTTTGGGATAGTCCCCCCAAAATGGCGAGCCCCAGCCCTGCGCGGTAACCCCAAAAACCCGGGCATCCAACGCTTCCGTCACTTGTAAATATTTAATGTCCTTTATCAGTTAGACAAGATTTGACACATTTTGGGCAGGGGTTTTTTATTTTTTTTGCAGAACGCCTAAACATTGAATTGTAGCGAAATATGAAAGGTGAAACTGCTGATGAGCAAAAGGGTCAGAAATAGTTTGGGGTACAATCGTAATCCACGCAACCACTGCGGTTTTTTTTTCCATAACATCGCTGCAGCCAATACTGTGACTGTTTATCCAAAAAACAATATGGAAAAAGGATGACTAATGGGTTTTCTGAAGGATCTCGCTTTGTCATTTTGGAAACCAAAGGAAAATGGATATAGAACAAAAAACAATGCTGACAGCAATAAAAACCCGGGAAAATTTCTACTGGTTTATGCTGCCCCTAATGTTTACATTTAGGGCACTCAACGAAACGGAAGGAATCGAAAAAAAGGGAAGATTGTCCAGTCGTGCCTAGAAACTTTAAAAAAATATGTATGAGATGTTCACTACTGTTGACACTGAACACGGGGGAATAAGTCTAAAGTAAAAACAGCGTCAAACTTTTTCATTTAACAATCAAAGAAAAAATAGAGCAAATATAAAAAACCTATAGAAAAAAACGTTTCAAAAAAAACATTTTTGAACAATTTGAGAATATTTAATTTAAAATCCCAATTCAGGAAATTTTCTAAAGGTTTCATAAATTTGTTATATATCAATGGTCTAATAAATTTTGTACTTTTCAACTGGTCAGTTAAAAACCCCCTACCTATTTTTAAAAGGAAGAGTGTTTTTTGTTTAATATTCATAATCCTTTTTTTAACAAGGGATTACTTTTAAGCCCGCGACCACTATGATCCTTTTTAATGCGAATACTGGGGAATTGTACTTATTTTAATTTTTCAATTTTCACAAAAAAAAAACCCTTCTTTTATTTAAATAAAGTTTACTTGTTAAAACGGGGCAAAGACCACAAAACTTGTTTTTTTTTTTGTTCCCCCATTTTTTTTGATAAGGGCAATTTTTTTTTGGGACGTTGAGATGTAGAACAAATCTGATACAGGGTTAGGGGAAACCATCGGGGAAAATTGGGGATGGGGCGGAAACAGAATCAAAAAATGGGTGTTGTCCAATTTCCCTCGACAACTCATTGTCGATTTATTTCGAAGGGCAACCGGTTTAACTCCGGAGATACCGTTTTAATGACCTGAATGAACTTCTAAACAAATCTAACAGCAGCTTCAAGAACGGGGGTTTCGAGTGGGTCCCTTTTATTTTAAATGTGATTAAACAAAAATCGCTAAAATTGGGCTGGGGGCCCACTAAAGGAAGAAAGGCATTTAGCATTAACCCATGACAGAATTACTTCAACTTGAAAAAAATCTCAAAAAAAAAAAACATTCATGTTTTTTGGGCACTATCCCCCCCCAAAGTGTAAAGTCAAAAAAACTTTTTTTTTGAAATTTAATAAACGTTTTAAGAGTATGCGCCCTTTAATAAAAAACGTTCATGGAAAAACGTTTGCTTGAATAAAAAATGAGACTTGATAGACTTGAAAATAACAAAAAAATGACGTGAAAAATGGAACAATCCCAAATATAAGTGTTTTTTACTTTATTCACAAGAAACAAAAAATTGGGGTTTGTTTCAGAAAATGTTGAAAAATCCGGGGTCGATAAAAATTTAAAGACTGTTTTTCAAAATTTTTTTTTTCAATACGAAAGATGAAAAAGGGGTTTTCTATTAGAAAATGTCCTCCCATGTTTTTCCCAAGTAGTTCACAAGGACAAAAGGAGACAAGGAGGTTTGGCTTCCACGAACTTGGTATAAAGGGACCAAAACCACTATTCTGGCCTCACGTTTTAGCCTTTTCTTAATTGGGCAAATGAATGTAAATTTTTCCTTAAAACCCGGCGATGAATTTTTTTGTAAAAATTTAAGCTACATTTTATAAAGTTATCTAACGCACTTTAAAACCTTTCTTTTGCCAGAGGACAGGGGTCTTCAATTTGGGAAGGATCAGGTAGATTGGGCCCAAGCAAGCTGAATGGGCAGACACCCGACAGTGAAAGAGGGATAGACGGAGGGAAAGCCTTTTTGTAAATTTTTTTTTCATCCGGGGCCCCCAAAGGTCTTTTTCAGTTAAATTTTTAAATGATTTCTGCAGAAGTAACATTCTTCTTTTTTACACCTATACAGGAAAGAAAATAAATGTTGTAATATGCGATAAAGATTGAAAAATTTAAATTTCAGACGAGGATAAGAAAAAACGTTTCCCAAAAACATCAGATCGTTCCCCCAGATTTATACGCGTTACGTGTATTCTAAAGGAAAAGTGCCCCATTGGGGAAAATATACCAGGCTACTTGGTGGTGCACTGGGGAAAACCGAGACCGGGGGGACCGGGAAATGTGGTCCTGCACCCGCAAGGGGGGTCACCTGACGGCGGGGGTTTCGAGGGGGCCCCGCAGAGGCGACCGCTGCGGGTTTAGGGGACCCCGGGAGCGTTTTTCCGCCGGGAGCCGGGCGCAGACTGCTCATTGACACGCTGATGGCGACCGCCATCCGACGCAACCAAAGCACACCCGACGAAAATAATCACTGTTCAGTTTTCTTTTGGGGATGGTAAAAATTAAAAGACTGATATAACGGGTCCCCTGATCCTATAAATTATTATTAAATATTGTTAAGGGAAAACCTTTTTTGTAGCAATGCTATGGGGAACGAAATATTAAGGGTGTTAAGTAATTTTTTGTGGGGAAACGGTGTCCAGGGGAATAAATTCAAAATATTAACATATTAAATCAATCCAAATAAACTCATAGCATTTCTATTGTTGTTTTAATAAAACATTAAAATAGAATTTATTCCTTTTAAACGATGTAAATTTGGGAGGAAAAGTTCCCCAAGGGGAGGTGTCCCCCAAAAAATCATTTGGATCCGCGCATTCCCCCCCAGGGGGTGATCCTGAGGCGCGGCAGGTGCCGGGGGCCACTTGGGGCCTGAAGAATGGGACGGTGGGCGGCCCGGGGGCCCGACAAAAGGTACGCGGGCCCCCCAAGCAGACCGGCTACCTTACCCCCCTGGGGTTAAAACTGGGCCGACGTTGAGTAACAACTTTTTCTAAAAAAACCCCTGTTCAAATTTCCCCGCAATGGTAAACATTTAACGTCGATATACCAACCGGGGGGATAGTGCCCGGACCTAAAGGAGGATAGACAGGCTCCTGAATGGGGGGTGGGGGGCCGGGAACTCCCTTTCCCTTTTTTGCGGGCCCTCTCGCCGTAATAATCCTTTTTTCACAACGCTGCTGGACAGCCCCCGGGCGTCTTTAAACCCCAACTTAGACCCGAGTAACCCGGTTTTTTTTCCCTTTCAAAACAATCGAGAATATAAAAAACTCCTTCATTTATAAAGCACTCCCACTTTTTAATATTATCGCAACTACCCGACCCCAATTATCTAAGATCCATTTTTTGAATTTTTTATTAAAAAGGGAATTTTATTTTATGAATTAGTCAACGCGGGAGGGGTTGAGAGAGAAGCGTGTGCCCAAAAGAGTAATTATGGTCCTGGGAGGTGTACATGTAGGGGGGGTGGCACGGCCCGGATGTTTTGAGGGTCTTCATTTAGGCGGGGGCTTAAATGAAGAATATGGGGGTGGCCGGGGGAAATCGTTCAATTTTGTGGGGTTTTTCCGAAAAAAAACCACTCTTTAGGGGCGCCGCCGTTAAAAAAACTTTAGACCAAAGTAAACACGGTTAACTCTTTCCAATAAAAAACATTCGAGACATAAAAAAAAACGCACTTATTAATAGACTAGAATAACCCTATTTAAAGAAAAAAAATGGAACAGTAGAATTGCGCATTTCGTCACGTTCCCCAAAGAAGAATAAGATGTTTTATTGTTCTTTTCAATTTTTATTAAATTACAAGTTATTTCCGGGTTAGATATAAAATAGCAGGAAAGAAGGGGGGAGAAGGTGTCCCACAGGAATAAGATTGGTCTGGGGAGGTAACTTGGGTGAAAGGATGAGCTGGGGGGGGTTTGGCTTCAAACATCTATTATCGGCCGCACTTGAATGGAGCATGTGGGCGGACGCCCGAACTCGTTCCATTTTAAGCGGCCCTCCCATATTTAATCACTTTCTTTTAACCTAAAGGGGAGAAACTATGCCGTTAAACCACGGACCCAAAATAAACAAGTTATAATTTCTCTGAAATGGAAATCTTTGAAGGCAGATATAAATAAATACACTACTCATTTATAGACTAGAATATTCTTTGTAAATGAAACAATGAACTATCGAATTTTTAGATCGACATGATCTAACATCAACATTGTTGTTTTATACCTTGTATTTCCATTAGGAATTTTATTTCGTAAATAGATTTCCTAAGAAGTAAATTGCGTGAGCAGGGTGTCAAAAGCGTAATAAAGTTCCCGCAAAGCTTGAAGGCGGGCGGCTGGGAAAGGGGGAATGGGGTTAAACAGCACCCAAGAATGGGCGAGAGAAAAAAACCCCCTCCAAGGGAATCATTCCCCCAAAACAACACCTTCTTCGCAACGGTTGGGGGGCCCCGGGCTCATTTAAAAAAAAATTTTAAAGAACAGGTTATCTTTTTATACTTGAGGTCTGACAAAAAAATTTACCCATCATTTAAAAAACTAATATACCAATATTGTCTCGTAAATTCTAAGGCGGGATGAACTTGGGGCGCGGCTGTTGCAGCCGACCAAAATGGGGGGGGTTCAAAAGAAGAATGGGCGGGAACCGGTGAACCCCCCCATTTTGAACGATCTTTTCCGATATCTCACCATTCATCTTTGAACGCAGCTGGCGGGGGGACCGGGTGCCTTAATCACATCTTCCCCAAAATTAACACGGGGGTTTTTTCCTAGCAATGGATATCATTGAAGAGACTGATATAAAAAAATTTACCCATTTTTAAAAATATAGCCTCTGGTCTCTCGGGGATCGAAGGCGGGATGAACTTGAAGGCAGCGGGGGCTTCACCAACCAAGGGGGCGTTTTTGTGTGGAGAAGTGGGGGGCACGAGAACTCGTTCCCCTTTTCTGGAGATTTCCGGGTTTTAAACAATTTACTTCCAACACTGCTGATGGGGTCACCTGGGTGCACTTAAACCAAAACCTTGACCAAGGTAAAAAAGGTTATGTTTTTTGAATGGTATCATTTTAAATTTGATATAAAACATTCATCATTATTAAACTCATTTAGTCTAATTTGGGCTCGGGGATACTTAAAAGGGGGGATGAACGGGTGGCTCGGCATGATGCGCGGTGGGCCATATAGGGGCCGCCCAGAATAGAGAATTTGGGGGGCAGCCCGGAAAACCCTCCCAATTTTTTCGATTTTCCCCTTTTATCAACCACTCTTCTTCGCAACGCTGGGCGGGGCACCTGCAATTTTTTGAAAACAACTTTGACCAAAAAAAAGTTTTTTCTTAGCGGAAAAATCAGAAATTCTTCCCTTTATTTAAAAATGATTGGCCCAATGATTTTGGGACGTATACGTCAAGGTGGTTGAACTGAGGGGGGCTTGCGAAATAAAAATTTTTCTCCCCCCTGAGGAGAAATTGGGGGTCCGGGAATCTTTCCATTTTTTGCGATTTTTTCCGGTATCTCAACCTCACTTCGCAATGGGGGCTAAGACTGACAACACAACTATGACTAAAGTAAACAATGTTATGTTTTCTCTTAGCAATGGAAATCGTTTGAGAGTCAAATATAAAAAAAATTCTACCCCTTCATTTATAAACTAATATATACTAACATGGTTTTATGTTTTTTGAAGGGAACATGAACTTGAGCGGGCGAGGGCCCGCCGGACTCATGGGGGGTTTACCCGTATGGAGGGTGGGGGCTGACCGGCAACCGTTCCATTTTGCGAACTTTCCCCCAAAATCTAAAACCCCTTTCAGCAACCTCCAAGGGGGTCACCACCATTAAACAAAACTTTGCAAAGTAAACACGGTTATGTTTTCTTTCAATAATCATTTGAGTCGAATATAGAAAACTCCCTACAGTCATAAACTAAATATCCAAATGGTCCTAGGTATACCCAAAAACCCTTTAACTTCGCGGTGTGCCGCAGCCACCCATGGGCTCGTCTGAATGGGGAATGGGGGGCAGCCGGGGGAAATTCTCCATTTTTTGCCCTCATTCGATATCTCAACCCGTTTTTTCGAAACGCTTGGGGGTCACTGCGCATTAAAGACAATTTTTAAAGTAAAAAATTATTTTCTTTTGCAATAGATATCATTTGAGAGTCGATAAACAATTTACCTTCAGTAAAAAAAAATTTAAAAAAGCCATTGGTTCTCGTGAAAACTTAAGGGGGGATGAAATGAAAAAAATGGTGCTGAGCCAAACCACAATTTCCCTATTGAGAATGTGGGGCAAGCCCCTGGGAAATGTCCCCATTTTGTGCGATCGCCCCAAAACTCAACCCTTTTCTTCGCAACGGCTAAAATGACCTGGGCGCATTAAAACGCAACTTGACCAAAGTAAACACGGTTTTTTTTTTAGGAATAAAAAATTTGAGACTCTAAAAAATTTTCACTTTCCTTTAAAAAACTAATATATAATATGGGCTTGTGGCTCGTAAAAGGGGGGATGAACTCGGCGCCAGGGGCAGCCGGATTTCGGGGGGTTGCTCCCAAATGAAGTTGGGCGGCAGCGCGGAGAACGCGTCCCATTTTGTGCGATTTTTCCCAATTCCACCACTCATCTTCACCACGCGTTTTGGGGGGCCAGACACAAAAACATCTTCTACCAAACGTAAACAGGTGAGTTTTCCCAGAAAGGAAATGATTTATGACTGATTTAAAAAAAATTTACCCATTATCACACTAAAACCCTCCTAATATGGTCCGGATGATACTTTAAGGCGGACATGAAACCCCAAAGGGGGGGCGGGTGGGCAGCCGGACTTAAAAGGGGGCCTTGGAGTGGAGAATTTAGCGTGCACCTTGGGGAATCCCCTTTTCGGAGATTTGCCCCGGAAATAAAACCCTTCTACTTCCAACCTGCTGGCGGTTCACTAAATGCCTTTAAAAACACCTTTGACCAAAAAAAATACCGTTTGGTTTTTTAATGACTACATTTTAAAGTCGATATAAAACATTCTACTTAATCATTATTTAAAATCATGTAGACTAATATGGGCTCGTAGGTATACTTGAAGGCGGGATGAACCGAGGGGGCGGCATGATGGAGGGGGTATAAGAGCGTCCGTCCTGAATAGAGAATGGGCGGGAGCCTGGGAAAACCTTCCATTTTTGGGGACTTTCCCCCATATCAACCACTCTTCTTCGAACGCTGCTAGCGGAGTCACCCACGCACTTAAAAACACAACTAGACCAAAGTACATTATTTTTTTTTGAAATATAAATCTTTGGGGTTTAAAATAAAAAATTTTTCCAACTTTAATATACAAATAGCTATATATGGCCGTGATATACATCAAGGCGGGTGAACTTAGGGCGGATGCTGCTGGTACCACAAAGTGGGCCCCTTGAATGGAGAATTGGCGGCTGGAGCTGTCTTTATTTGTGGGTCTTTTTGGATCCAACCACCTTCTTCCCAAAGTTAGGGGCACCCGGTCGCACTTAAAACAATTTTTTGAAAAACGATTATGTTTTCTTTTCAATGGAATCATGAGACTGATTTAAGACAATCTACCCTTTTAGCAATAAACTAATAGGTCAAAATTGTCTGTTAGGTAATTTGAGGGCATGAACGTGACCCCGGCATGGGCTGAGGGGGACCGGGCAAAGCGCGGCCCTACTTTGGAGGGAAATTTGGGGGCAGCTTGGGGGAAATCTCTTTATTTTCTGTAAGTTTGGCCCCGGAAAATAAAAACCTTCCCTTTGCCACGACACTGGGGGTCACCTGGGTGCGCTTGCCCCCTTGACCAAAGTAACAACAATTTTTTTCTTTTAAATGGAAATCATTTAGAGTCTGATATAAAATATTTTACTTTTCATTAATAAACTAATGTAGCATAATGTTTTCCTCCCAGGTATACTTGCTGACGGGGGATGAACTTGACGGTGGCAGGTGCTTCAGCAGCGACCGCCCTGAATGGTGAAAAGGGGGCAGCGCAAGAACTGTTTCCATTTTTTGGGTCTTTCCCCACATCTTAAACACTCTTTTTCCACCGCTAACGGGTCACCCCACGCACTTAAAAAACAACTTGGGCCGAAAAACGATTATTTTTCTTGCATTGGGTATCATAAGGGCTGGTTTTTAAAAAATCTCTGCCAAATAAGTCGTACTTCATAATTAAAAAAAATGTAGCAATATTGCATTAACTGGGTTATCGCTGATTATCGAAGATTGCATTCATTTTGCTTTAAATTTTGATTACAACTTGTGCATTTTATATCTTAATAGATGAAACACTGGCAGAAAAAAGGGGCGTAAGAAGGTGTGTCACAAGTGTAAGTGAGGATTGGGTGTCTTTGAGGGGCCCAAACTGGCTGATCAGTTAGGGCCGCATTGGGTTGCTGGACGGAAAATGTAGGCGGGAGCCGGGGGGCCCCTTAAAAATTTTCAGCCATCTGAAATGGGTCGCTCTTCGGTACTCTGCTCGTGGGGCATCTGGGCCCAAAACACCTTTACAAAAGTAAAACTCAGTTTTCACAGGGAAACGTTTTTGATATTTAAGTTCAACCCCAAAAGACTCATTAACTATTTTAAGAGGGATTGTGCGATGTTTAGCGGAGCTCGAAAAAAATTTTACAGTGGAAGAATTGTATTTGGCGTGGGTGGAGGTTCGTTGGGGTATAAATAATCAATAGTATTAATAATTTCCCTCCGATCCTATTTGGGAAATTTAATCAGATCATTGTTGATATTTTAATATAATTTTTCCTTTTTTTTTCCGTGAATAGATGTAAATTCTTTCGGAAGAAGTGTGTGTGCCGACCCCCACAGTGGCGTCCGGGGGGGTACTGCAAGAGGGCATGGGTGCAGCAGGGTTAATGGCGGCCACTCCTGAATGGAGAATGGGGCCGGGGGAAATCCACATTTCTGCAGGGCGGAAGATTGTGTAGGGGGCCTGTAGTTGGCTCCACTGCTGGATGCTGAAAGGGGGGTAGCTGGCATCCCGGGCACCTTTAGTGGGCCTACCCGGATCAGATCGCCTTCTTCACTACGCTTTGGTGAGAGCTACGACGCCCTAAACCACCTTGAAAAGAAAAACTTTTTGTTTTTTCTAACAACAAAATCATTTGAGAAAATAAATAAATAATTCCCTTCTTCAAAAAAAGTATTTTTCCCCTTTTTTTAGTTGTAGATGATTCATTTTGTTAACCAATAACGCCATGATCCCAATTTCGGATCTCAGATCATGATCATGGCCCCTTTTGAATCCAAAAAAGCTTTTTTTATCTGGAATAGATGAAAAATTGTGCGGAAGAAGGGGTTAATTTTTAATTCCCCGTGCAGGTTCTTGTCTATGTTTTTTTTTTTTGAGATTGCTTACCCAAAAAATTTATATTTTTTTCTGGAAAAAAATATTAAACGTCTTCATTAAATGTCTTTTTAATAATCAGCAATATGAAATCTGAAACTGAAGTGTCAAAAGATTTAAAAAAAAGTAGGCCGTAAATACTTAAATAGTTTCTTTTTAAAAAATTTTTAAAAAATTAAATGCGGGCATTTTTTTCCTTTTTTTGGATTGAAAATGCCGTCTTTAAATGAAGTCCCGATGACAAAACCCACTTTCAGAAACGGTTAATTTACGAGAAAATGTTTAAGACGGGGGATTCTTTTAAAATTTTAACCCCGTTCGGGCCCAAAACGATTTACACGTTTTTCCCGTGCACGAGACAAATTTGTGTCTTTTTATGATAATAAAGATTTGGGTTTGGGGTCGTAAATCCTTTCTCATTTTTAAACCACCATTTCTCCTCCCAATTTTAAAAAATTTTAATTGAAAGATTATCATAATGTGATTTTGGAAAAGTGAAAGCGTCTGATCCTTTAATCTTGGATAGAGCAAAGTGATGCAAATGTGAGGTTAATGATTTTCTTTTTATGATGCTGACGTCCACTACGGAAACTCACCACGCTACAAACACATTCCGTGAACTACTGACCCCCCCCAAAACCAGAAAAGGGGCCCCCTTGTCTACTAAGCAGTGCATGGGAAAAGGAGCAAAGTACTGCTCAGTATCCGGGGAAATTTATCTCGGGGAAAGAGGGAAACCCCAGAAATGACGCCAGTCAAAGGGTCAAAGGGGCCCCCAAAATTGGGCGCAGAGCCCCATTAGGCACCAGCTCCCCAAAAGCAAGACGCCTGTCGGCGTCATTTATCGCCTTGAAAAGCGGTACATCAAGTCAGCTGAGGCAAGAAACACCCAAACACATATCCCAAACTATCACGGGAAAACCAACTTCACCAAGGTAACCATAATTTAGATGTTTTACAGAAATGTTTAAAACTAAATTTTCAAAAATATTTCTCGGGGAATTTTCTGATTTCCCCCATCACAAAAAGGAAAGCTACTTGAATTAGTTGGAAAGCGATGTTGTGATTTAACATTTTCACATATTTGGTGGAAATGATTTATTATCCTCAAAAATTCTTTAAGTATAAAGAAATGAAAAAATTACTCGAACTCAAAATCAAAAACAAACGTTGAAACGAAGTGTCAATTTTTCTAATAATAATGTACGTAAACATTTTTCCTAAAAAAAATTTCAGTAATAACTGTTTCACCAAAATGTTTTTTTTTCTCTTTTTGAAATTAAAAAGTTGTTCGATAGTTCCTTTAGTATACCAAATTTTTTCCCGATGGGCAATTCATGACGCAATGGCGGTATATGCGATGTGGTTAAGCAGAAATTGTCAAATTAACAAATGGAAATTTAAAACAAAGATTTTGGAAAAAAGTCTTTAATGCGACAAATATAAAAACCTCCGTAAAAATAGTACAAATTCCATATTTTTATTTGTATTTATTATTATAAACTTCCATTTTTTTTGTTTTTAAAATCAAAAAACTATTTTCTTATATTTTCAAAAAGACATTCATGCTTTTCCATACTATTTAAATAATAAATTTTTTTTTTAATGTATATAGAAGAACCAAAAATCAGTACCCAAATTTTTCCGTTGACGCAAAAATATGTCTGTTTTGGCTCTAAAATTCTCGTTTAAAAATTGTTTTATGATTAATGCCAAAAAAATATTTTCCCCAAAATTCCAAAAAATTGCATCACTGTGTCCAAGATTGTTTTTTAGTCATGTGTAAATTATTCTGCGAAGAAATAAAATATTAAAAAAATAATTCAAATAATGTAAATATAAAAAATTTAAAAAAGCGAATCCTATCATTTGATTTACCAGGCACAAAGAAAAAATCAAAATTACCCTTTAAAGGGGAGTTTTAAAAAATTTAAGTTTTATACCACTTGTCTTCCTTAATGCAATACCAATTGAATAGAAACCAAAAATTAACATCAACTTGTAAAAAACACAGTATCAAGTTTTCAAAAAAAATAATACATTTTTCAAATTGCAATTTAAAAAATTTAAAAAAAAATTTATTATTTCGGTAGATCCGTCAGCAGTAAGTTTTAACCCAAAATGTTTCATTTCAAAAATCAAACTTGAGATTACAGCTAATACTTTGCATCAAACAAAATATAAAATTTTTGTAAGTTCCCTCTGATGTTTTTTAGCTTTCAATTTTAAAGAAAATGTTTGGGGGTTTTGGAGAAAATCTTGTTTTATTTTTTTTAAATTACAAATATTTTATACATTAAAGAAGATACTAAAAAAAACAATGCATTACTCAAATAACTATTTTTCCCAAAATTTATTTTAAAAAAAATTTTTTTCAATTTTTGTTGTTGGAAGACGAAAAAAAGGCAATTTTCAAAAATTGAAATAAAGGGAAAAAATTTGACATATGCCATTTTTAATGAGTTATACCTGTTCTTTCAAGAAATATAAAAACAAAATTGAAGCCATTTTTTTAGAAAATTTTAAAGTCCAGCTACCCATGTAGAACAAAAAAATAAATGAATGTATCTCAAATTTCAAAGTTTTAACGGCAAGATCGACTAAGGATTCTTCGATTTTAAAAGATCGTACCTGTGATTTAGGCACTAGTAGTGTTCACAAACGGATGGACAGACAAACGTTTTTCTTTCAATTTTTTTTTCGGCATCAAGGACCCACCAAAAAATGGATTCTTCCTACGCCGGGTGTTAGGGAAATTTTTTTTTCTTAATTTACCAACTGGTTGAATTTTTTAACCCGATCCCGCAAAAAATTTTTTTCCCTCAAAAATTTCCGTTTTTCGCGCAGCATTAAATAATTTTTTTAAATGCGTATATTATTCCGTATAAGTTCAATACGAGAATGAAAAGGGCAAATTTTCGCAACTAACGGGTCTTTTGGGGTCGTTTGGAAAAACCAAGGGTTTTCGACAAAGCAAAAAAATTTAAAACCCTTTTTTAAATTTCACGTTTCGGTCTTTAAAAAAAGGTTTTATTGAAAAATTTGGCTTTATTTTGGGGAAAAAAAGGCCCACAGTAATCTGAATGAGAGGTTCTAAATTTTTTGGGTTTTGCCCAAAAGCTAAAATGGGCCGGTTCGATTTAAGGGTTTCCCTGAAGAAAAAATAGTGTTTTTTTTGGTGAAAAAAAATTTGTATTATTTTAACAAAGATTTATTTTGTTTTTAACACAATTGAAAACAATTGATTATTTATTTTCATACACTTCTTTTTATTTTTCACTAAAATTTTTGAGTATTTATTTACACTAACATCTCTTGATTATTTATTTTCTTTCTCTTACACACTCCCAGTCCTGCATGGCCACAGTTCACTGCAAAAGAGGAAGACTTGATGGCAGCAGGGGGGCAGAGGGGGCCGGGAAAAAAAAGCAGGGAAAATTATGGTCAAATGAGAGGTATGGGACTGGGGGCGGAGACAGGGGCGCTGTAGCAACCGATTATACATACTATAAATGTTATTATCAAAAATTTTCTAAATTTGTTCTAAATTATTTCAAGAAGAATTAATTTTAAGGGGGAAATGCCAATTTGCAATGGGAAAGCAATGAAATTTCTATTTGACATGAAAAAAAAACATTTATAGAAATTTATATGGGTTTTTTTGAAATATATTAATAATTATTATTATCATTACTATTATTAGTTATAAATTTATTTACAAGAAAAAGGGTAATGGTTAAGGGGAAAATGGTTTGGGTTTTTATCAACCGTATAAAATAAAACAATTTATATTTATTTGAAATTTTAAAAATTAAAAAGATTATCTTTTGGGTGTGCACGTGATGTACAAAATGAAAAATTTTAGCAGAGAAAAAATGATTAGAAGACCTAAAACGGTTTAAACCTTCGGATGTCAAAACTGAATTTTTTAAAATCTTTCCCCGCCTGGAAAAAATAAATCTAGGGAACAAAAGAAACGAAAAAGTAACCCATATTGTTATTCATTTCATTTCAATGATTGATATATAATTTTTAAAGTTGTTGTTAACATCTTCCCACCATTTTAATTGAAACGCAATCCTCAAATTCAAAAAGGTTGGAGACCCACCGGGTATTTTGCGCTTGTATTGTAAGAACGGTTTGCTAAAGCACGTTTGGGCATCAAAAGATCGTCTGGTGTATGGAGACCAAAATTAAAAAAACAATCAACCAATTTTTAAAATAAAAGATTAATTTTCCTGTTGCTATTCAAAATGGGAAAAGAGGATCCCTTGATTTATTAATTGGGTTTGGGATGTCAGGGTCAGACAATACCCAAAAAAAACAAAATAAAAGTACCAGAAGTGAGACGATAGAAAGCAGCAGGGGAAAAGGGTTTGAGTAGAACGAAGACAAACACGGGCAAAAATAGGGAAAAAGCAGAAAAAGGGGGAAAAAAAAAACTAAAAAGCAGATGAATGCTCCAGAAAAACAAAGAAGTAAATGAAGAAGAAGTAGAAGGAATATGAGCAAAAAAGGGAAAAAGGGGAAAAAGTAGGCGAAGGGATGAAAATAAACAGGAAAGAATTGAAAAGAAAAAATAAAGAAGAAGGAGAAAGGGGAAAGGCAAAAAAAAAAGCAGAAAAAGCAACGCAGGGAAAAAACACAAGGCAGCAGGAAATGAAAAGGGTGGCAATGGGAAAGGGTCGTTTCGGTTTGGGGCGGGTGGGGCCCCAGCTGGCAGACGACTTTTGCCAAGTGGGGAGGGGGGGGGGGGGGTAGGGGGGTTTCAGGTGGCCATGCGCTTTCGGAGGGCCCCGCTCCCTCCTTCAGGGGAAAACCACTTCCTGGACGGCGCGGGCGGGCCGGGGCCCTTCACTATTCGCGTTATTGATTGTTAGGATTCCCCGCGCGTCGACGCTAGGGTCATTAGTCCCCAAATGCACTGAATGTTTTTTCGCGATGTGCGGTGATTGGTCGACAGCGATTTCCGGTACCGAACTACCGTCGACTAGCGGGGTTTTCCCCGATATCTCCCAAGAGGGGACCGCCCCGGGGTTGACAAGGTTAAGATCCCGGGCGGTGTCGAGGCGTGTGGAAAATGGTCTTTGGGGAAGGGTTTTACTATAGAACCAGGAAGAGGGAAGGGGAAACCGCGCGCTTTTGTTTATTAAGTTACGTCCCATTTTGATGATCGGGGAAACCACGAAAAAATACCGTTCAAAGCAGCCGTCCTGAATCCTCCTCCGATAGCGTGGAGGTTCTAAAAGACTTCCCCTTTTCCTTAGTCCATCTGATAAATTAAATTTTCGATTAATTATATTTAAAACCCCATTTATCCCACAGCGAAATCCATTGTATAGTCAAGATTCCGGATGGCAATATTATTGTTTTCATCCCTGATTAAATAAGTATCGATTTCTTTTTATTCATTTTGTTGCGGAGCAAAATCTGGGGTTTTCATTAGGGTCAAAGAAAAGTGGAAGCCGGACGGCGGGCCTTATTAATGCGCATACCCTCAATCACTCTTCCTTACCTGGGGGGTTTACCCCAATTTACGTAAATATGAAAATTTTTTCGGGGAATAAATGGGACATTTTTTTCTCCAATTTCACGCCCATGATACACGGTGGAAAGGTCAAACCCCAATATCTTGGGTTTAAATTTGTCACCCCCTACCAGCAAAGTCCGGGGGTTTTATGGGGGTCGTATGGGGAAAGAAAATAAGAAGGGAAAGAGATACCAAGAGATATACCATGGAAAAAAAGCCATAGATTGTAAGAGCGCCTCGTACAACCGATAGTGACCGCCCGAAAGCAGCTAAACGAATTAACGAAAGGGGAAATTTACCCGTCCCGAACTTTATGGACTAGTGGGGTACCGAACAAGGGGGCGTGCGGGCGCAGGCAGCAGAGTCCCCACTGAAAATGTGATAGGGGATTTTTAGCGTTTTTTGTGTGTGTGTGTGTGTGTGTGTGTGTGTGTGTGTGTGTGTGTGTGTGTGTGTGTGGAGAGAGAGAGAGAGAGAGAGAGAGAGAGAGAGAGAGAGAGAGAAAGAAGTAGGTAGACCGGCGGTCACACAGTCAATGGAGAATGGGAAATGTAGTGCTATATTCTTATTGTTTCAGATTTTCAAGCAATTGCATATTTCCCCTCTACTTAAGTAGGAAAGTAACGAGTTCTGTTTTGTATCTGAATTGAAGAGTCTACGTTATTTTTTGAGACTTGTTTTGCGAAAAGTGTTCTTGGTATTTTCAGAATTCTTTGGCAATTGGTAGGTTATTTATGGTTTTTTTTTTTTTTTTTTTTCCTGCGGCCATTAACACAAACGATTAGTGTCAGGACTGAATTGCTTGCGAAAGACTTACCTTTTCTCTGCGTAGATAAACTTTAATAAATTTGAATTTTTAAAACAATGCACTTTAGGATTCGCAATATTTCTTTCGTCACAAAAAACAAGACATTTTTATCTCTAATTACAGTACAAGACATTATTGAGAAATAATGATGGCCATTTTAATTTTAGGGACTTGCGTGAGGGTGAATGCGAGTCAATGTTGGCGCATTCATAACGTTTGGCAACATTGTAAATCATAATTGCACACCATCAATTTGTGACTCTTGCTCTAATCTCTTGCTTCTGGGAACAGGAAACAGCGGTCAAATCATTCATAACCTCTGTTCACATCCTGTTTACTTCCTTCTCAAAACTGCAGCCAGGTATGTTATACCAATACCAAACCACGAGGGAAGCAGTCACAGATACCTGGAACACATATAGCCGTCAAATCTTGCTGTACCTCTGTTCACATCCCGTCCACATTCTCTTCAAAGCATGCGGACATGTATTTCACTAACACCAAACCATCCCGGAAGCGGTCTTCCGACTATACTTGTGAGGTTTACCAAGAACACACTGCGTACACGTGAACGCGGACTACATCGGAAAATAGAGTGGTGGAATCCGTGGGTACCCAGGTGGCCGCATGTGGAGTCGAACGCAGTCGCAGGGAAGAGAATTGTAATGTTACGTCGTCGGGATTAAATAAGTATAGAGACACGGAGTGGCTAATTACAGATTTATTTGCAGTAATTCACTATAAAATTTTAACCACTCCTAAGAAACACTTTTCCCGCTGCACTTCGCACCCTCCAACCCTTGAGGCCGGCCGCCCAGATTTCGGACTCCGAACAACCACACTTATAGCTGTAGAAAAGAGAAATTGAAAAAGAAGAAAAACAAAGATTTTTCTGTATTTACATATGGATTTGGGTGCGATGTAGTAAAGAGAATGATTTTAATTCTTGAAAATTCTCGTAATCATACATTTTATTCGATAATTTTATAATTATACTTCTTTTTGATTAAAAAAAACACTTATTGATGCAACAGAATGACAGAGACATTCACGTTTTCGTTTCGTATTTTTTATTTTGATTTGGACTAGCTATTCGGAATTGCCACACACTGGCCAGCTGTCATCTATCACCGTCGAAACTAGTTTTTTAAGTGCTTTTTTTGTTTTCATAATAGTAGAACGGAAATATTGCTTTAAATGTATTGAAGATAAGAAAAGCCACGTCACAAATTACAATTTTCATTGTAAAATATGTAGCCGTTTTTAATAAATTGGCGTTTACGCGTTTCTATAAATGCGAAATATGAAGAAGTAAAACAGAAAACTATTGAGTTTTCGAGAAACATCATTTGAAGTCATTTTAAACACTTTCACTCACTAATGCAATAGGATTTACATATTGCAGGAAATGTGCATATGCCATGTTCATTTGAAATGAGCCATTTCAAAAAAAAAAAAAAAAATATGCCTAATTTTTTTAAAACAAAATACTTTCTCAAAATGAATGTCATATTAAACAGTGTAAATAGGACGACCCGTTGGAATGGTTTGAAGAAGAATTTGGAGCCACTTTTAAGAAGATTGGTTGGAGCGTTTCTGAAAATGCGGAATTTTGAACAAATTTTCACAAAAGAGAAGGTTGAGTTTCCGAGAAACTTTACACGTAATTATTTAAAGCATATGTACTCATAAATTCAAAAATGTTAACGAATTGCCGCTAGGGAATAAATTAACGACGCCAGCGACAAGTCTGAAAAATTATCTTTGTAATTTTCAAAAATCAACAAAAGAATAGAGTAATAAACCGTTTATGTCATCTTAGAGAGTGCATTCAATACTATCCCTACCAAAAGAAAGAATTTGGAGCTTTTTTTAGGAATTCATGTTTTTGAACTTTTATTAGAAAATTGAAAATATTGAATGCGCTGGACAACTACATAAATGTTTCCAAAGAATGTACCTGACATTAATCAACCAACTAGTTATAGGCTACACATTTAAAATGAAGGAGAAATCTCTACCTTCAATTATGTAGTGTTAGGAAGACGTTGAAAAATCTGCAATTTTCGAACATTCATAGTTAACAGTGAGATTTGGACATATGCCACCGTTAGAATTCTATTTAACTCTATTCTTAGAAAATATGTAAAGAATAACATTGGAGCCGTTTATAGAAAATTTTCAAAATGTCCCGGGCGT
Organism: Teleogryllus oceanicus; assembly: GCA_964035755.1. NCBI lineage: Eukaryota > Metazoa > Arthropoda > Insecta > Orthoptera > Gryllidae > Teleogryllus > Teleogryllus oceanicus. The sequence goes on from CAXIVR010000010.1 coordinate 16,931,537, forward strand.
TTCAGGCAAGTTGACGGCATCTTACGAGACTCACTTGGTCATTGGTTGACGCCATCTTACGAGACGGACGCATCTGGTTGTGCTCTTCACATTTTGTGAATATCTACTACTTTTAGCAATTTGACTGTGCCTAGTGTGTTATTACTTGTTACAGGTTAGCTGAGAATATAATTTCAACTGATTTTTTGCTAAAACCAAGACAAACAGATTACGAATTTTAAACGAACATTCAAACCTCAACGAACTTCAGATTTACGAGGTGGTGATAAGTGTCTAAATCTATTCACAGTTCAATTTATTTCCGTGCTTATATTTAAATCACCGTGCTAATTACCTATTTCTGACAAGTGACGATTCCGTTTTTTCAACGTTACGAGGACGGTGTATCAAAGTGAATTTGTTTGAAATCTTATTCTATATATCGAAGACAAACTTTCATACATTATCTTATATCTAATTACGGTAAAGTATAATCTACTGATTATATTAAACAGTTGCAGCTTAAGTTGACGAAATTCTACGTAGCCACATTGCCAAATTTCGTAAGTACTAGCTCCATTAGATTTTGTGTGTAGCATACCATCTAGTTTTTGTATTCAATCTTGCTTTTTAATTTATTTCATACACATCAATTTAACACTTTTAAAATACAATGCTAGGTTTTTGTTGCTCTTATCTGTTTTTAAAATTCGTTACATGGCTACTGCTCGATCTACTCTTTTTACTCTCTACACTCTCAAAGCCGACCTTCTGAAAGCCTTCACACACGTAAGCAATAATTTAGATCAACATATCCGAAGGTTGGAAGAGGTCGTTCTCTACACAGACGGTTGGGTACAAGTCGGCAACACTGCGAATAATACCAACCGTACACCCGTGACTGTACAAAAGACACAGACACCGCATCCAGTCACAACTCAAAACAATTTAGTGTTTTAGATTATGAAACAGATTTTCCTCGCCTTCCTGATCCTCACCACGCTTCTCTACCATCGACAAGTACAAGCACAAACCAACGCAAACAGGCTAGGAAGCGCGTCAAAACCAAAACACGTAAAGCTGCACATCCTAGCTCACTTGAAAACAAAGACATTCCTACTGAGCCTAAAAAACGGGTACTTATTTTAGCTGACAGTCATGGCCGCCATCTTTCCTCCATTCTCAGTAGGAAGTTACCCTCCAATTTCTCAGTCTCATCTATTTTTAAACCTAACGGGAGGTTTGCAGATGTGACTGCAGAATTGGACACCCACACGAAAACAGTGACCAATCAGGACACAGTCATTATCATAGGAGGGCAGAATGACATTAACTTGGGCGGTAACTTTACACCTCAAAAACATGTTAACAAATTACAATGTGCCGCCCAAAATACGAACATTGTAGTCTCGACTCTGCCCTTCTGGTACAACAGACCAACACTATGCAGCGAGATTAAGCACGCAAACCAACAATTGAAACTGCAAATGAGAGAAACAAATGTCACACTTTTTGAAATTAATTTCCTCTCAGGAAAACACTTCACCCGGCATGGTCTTCACATGAACCTTGCTGGAAAACATGCAGTCGGTAACAAGCTTGCACAATACATCAACTCCAGTCCTACGCAGTCTCCTGCCAAAAATCCATCCCTCTCAGCTTCCTTACGTTCTCCACCCCGCACCCTCATTTCGAACCCTGTTGCCGCTTCCTCTGAACCTACTCCCGTTTCTCCCATTCCCACTACCAATTCGTCTACATCTGATGCCTCATCTTCCTCACAACCTGTCACTGCCGGAACACACTACAACCTTCGACCACGCACTCGAGGTATAAATGGAGTAAATACAGTCAGATGCAGCAGAAAAACATTCGTGTAGGTACTTGCAAAAAATAAACATTCTCCACCATAATGTTCAATCCCTTTCAAATAAAACTGAGTTTATCGAGGCAGCTCTACAGAGCGAACTAAATCAAATGGACTTGCTTTACAGAAAATTGGTTATCTCCTAATGAACTTAGCATTTTCCAAATTCCAAACTTTTACCTCGCAGGCTTTTATTGCAGAGAGAGAGAATCGCATAAAGGTCCTACGTATGGGGGTTCGTGTATTTACGTTAGAAATAATATTGATTCTATCCCCTTGGCGGAATTAAATGTGTACTCCATTGAAAATATTTTCGAAATTTCTGTTGTGCATCTTACTTCACTAAAAGTGATAATACTTTGCATTTACAAACCTCCAACAAAGAGAACTGCAGATTATACTTTGATCTTAGAAAACCTGGAGATATCACTTAACAAAGTCAGAAATCACTCTTTTGAATCCATTGTTGTATGCGGAGATTTTAACATTGATTTTCTGGTCGAATCTATGAGAAAGAAAAGTTTCTCAATTTAATTAATTGCTTTAATTTAGACATTACAACTAAAGTACCTACACGGATCACACAACATTCGATGAAAGCAATTGATCAAATTATAATTAACAAAACTACTACTCGATATAAAGTTGAAACAAAAGATTTAGAATACAGTGACCACGATGCACAAATTCTTACCATTATAAGAAATGCGATCAATGACACAATAAATAATACACGTATGACTAGATTGTTTACTAAAAGTAAAATTAAATTATTCATTGATTACTTGATGCAGGAGTCATGGGAAACGGTTTATAATACTGCTGATACAAACGGCAAATATAATTCTTTTTTTTTCAACCCTTTCATTTCATTTTAACACTTGCTTTCCTCTTCAAGAACGAAAATTAAATATTTCACGAAAAAGCGATTCTTGGATAACACAAGGGGTTAGGACATCTTGTAAAAACAAGCGAATTCTTTCTTTCATTTCTAAACGTCATGACTCATGACGTATCTCAAGATTTCCTTATCTACTTCAAAAAATACAAAACATTGTTACGAAAAGTCATAAGGCAGGCTAAAATCATGAAAAACGATCAGGATATTTTGAACTCAAATAATAAAACAAAAGCAATGTGGAATATAATAAAACATACTACCAAATCAACTAGAAAACCCGTAGAGAATGTTGTTTTAAAATATAACGATATAAATGTGAACGATCCGGCAACAGTGGCTAATCTCTTTAACCAATACTTTTCGGGAATTGCTGCCGATCTCACTAAGAGTCTTCAGCCACAAAATTCAAAAACAGACAGTTCACCCAAAATTGTAGACACAATGTTCGTTTCCGAAACTTCTTCCTATGAAATTCTCAAAATAATCGGTAAACTAAAAAATAAATATTCGTCCGGTTTAGATGAATTCCCGGATTCTTTGTTAGACTTGTGCGTATGCCATTATACACCCGTTAACTCACATATTTAATGCAACTTTATGCACTGGAACGTTTCCAGATATTTTCAAAACAGCTAAAATTAAGCCGCTTTTCAAAAGGCAACAGAAATGAAATCAAAATTAACGGCCCATTTCTCTTCTATCAGTTTTTCAAAATATTAGAGACTTTTTACGTACGAATGGAAACCTTTCGCACTAAACACAACGCGCTTTCAGATTGCCAACATGGATTTAGAAAATCAAAATCAACAGAAACAGCTATATTTTCTTTTCTTAAAGATGTCGCCTCATCATTGGATCAAAACGAGGCACCTATTGGATTATTTTAGATCTCTCAAAGCTTTTGACGTCATTGATCATGACATTTTACTTTCCAAATTACCTTCATATGGAATTCGTGGTATTGTCTAGATTGGTTATGTTCGTACCTTTAAACAACGATCTCAGAGAGTTGAAATACCTTACTGGAATGATGGAACATTACGTACGCACCTTTCCGACTCCTTGCCCGTTGCATGTGGAGTTCCTCAAGGATCGATTTTAGGCCCTATTCTGTTCCTACTTTACGTAAACGATATGCCCTCGAAGATTCGAAACGGAAAAACGGTTCTCTTTGCGGATGATACGAACATCCTTTGCAATAAAGAAACAGTAAATAGTGCAATATCAGATGTTTCAAATTGGTTCAGAAAAAACAAATTAATAGTAAACGAAAAGAAAACGGTTTTAATGCAGTTTTCCATTTCAAATAAACAATTTGTGCTCCATTGAAAATGAACGGTGTACCATTGACTGATGTTAAGGCAACAAATTTTTAAGTCTCTCAATTCAGTCAAACTTCAAATGGAACGTCCATTTAAATGAATTGAACACAAAATTAAGTTCATTATACAGCGTTCAGAATTTTGCAAATTCAGTCAGCCTTCATAGTGCTCGTTGTGTATACTTCATGAATGTTCATTCCGCCTGAGATATGGCATAATATTCTGGGGAAATACATCTTATAGCTCCCAGACTTTTAGATTACAAAAACGAATTGTACGAATAATAACCAAATCCCACCCACGTGATTCATGTAAGCTTCTCTTCATTAATCTAAGAATTCAACCATTACCGTGTCTTTTTATTTACGAATCAGTGGTTTTGTAAAAATGACTTGCTCAAGGGCGGGAATATATTTTCAGAAAATGCCGAAGTCTCATTATATAACACTCGACGTAGAAATCATATTCACTAGGTGACAGTATCAACAGCTTATTACAAAAAATTCACATACAATACATGTACATTATTTTGCAACACTTTTGCCAGATGACATTAAACGATTAACTTCAATAGAAAAGTTTAAATCCCAAGTGAAATCGTTTCTGCTGCATAATTGTTTCTATACAATTAGAGACTATACTGAGCATCACAAGAAAAGTAACATTATCGTTACCAATGGCTACATAATGCATTATTTACCATTTGGACTGTATAAATGAGTATAAACAACCTGTAACAACTATTGTACTACAGCTTCCGGGTCAATGACCGCCATCTCGATCATGTTTTTCGTCCAGTTTCCCTGATCCATTGAGCAAATGCTGAGATGGCCCCATGTTTTGCTTCTGGACATAAATGTAACTCATTTTCTGTGCACGTCTTCTAGAATTCATGAAATAGATTTTATTACATGGGAGTTTTTTGTTTTTTCTCCCTTTCAAAATTCAAAATTTATTGCTTTTATCCTTGAAAATAGATTTTATACATGGGAGTTTTTTTGTTTTTTTTCCCTTTCAAAATTCAAAATTTATTGCTTATTTATCCTTGAAAATAGATTTTACTACATGGGAGTTTTTTTGTTTTTTTCTCCCTTTCAAAATTCAAAATTTATTGCTTATTTATCCTTGAAAATAGATTTTACTACATGGGAGTTTTTGTTGTTTTTTTCTCCCTTTCAAAATTCAAAATTTAAGTAGTATAGGACTTAGTGTAGGGATCACAGAATTTTGAAAATGTGCACACAATTCACTTTTCCCCATAGCACGTCATACGCAGTTTTTAACTGTTTTTTTTTACGTAAAATAAATAAATAAATAAACAAGTTACCCCAAATATTGAAAAAAAATGTAACTCGCTTAGCGTCGAGTCGAGTCAGATCGACCGCATAATATCCATTTTGGAGAAATTCATTAATGTATGGTTTAGGCGCTAGTGGTGCTCACATACAGACACGCGGAGAGACGGACAGACGGTATTAAAAATTTACGTTTTCGGTATGAGGGACACCAAAATGTGTACATCCGTTGAAATGTCGAAATTGATTTTCTGAAGAAATACACAATACTACTTCTATACTACGTATATTCGCCACATGGACATACGTATACGAGAAAGAAAAACTAAGCACATCCGTTTTGAGATTCTGCGTATGCGAGTGAACGGAACAAGTCAAAACTACTTCCTGAGAGTTCGTTTGTTACGATACGACAAGAATATTTATAAGAAAAAATTTAAAAAAACAACCTCGCATTCCTATTTCGAGTTTATCAGAGTGGTTATGTTTATGTTTGATAAAAAATACGTTTCGTCTATTGGTTCTGACGTCTCCTTCCATATTTTTTGCGAAATTTCCTGTGGCCCCATTTATGAAAATTGTCCGTATTCCCTAGACTCGAATACTTAGAAAAAAATAAAATAAAAATAAATGAGAATACATTATAACTGCTGTTATGTTTCACAGGCCTTCTTATCTATAAACTGACGAAAGAATTGTGACTACATCGTTGTTAGCACATCGGCTGCAAAAATAGATTCAAATTTGTAGGCGTAATTGGAAACCTATCATTATTAGATTATCTTGCCGCTATTTAACAGCAAAGAGCATGCATATTTAAACGTCCAGCGTCGGTATTGTAATTTTTTTTGAAAAACGGCACGGTGGGAAAGACACAGAAGGGCACTGAGAGAAAGACACAAACATCCTTCTTGGGAATTTCTTTGGAAGAACAAAACAGTTGAAGAGTTGAACTGTTTTCGCTGAAGCCCGGTAGGTAGCGCTAACTACTGGAGACACTGAGAAGTATCAACGTTTCAAAGTTAAAAATTCTCTAAATGAAAACGCTATGGAATTGTGTTATTTAAAGGGTAGTGGCGGAAGACAGCATTGCGGTTACACGTCTCGCCTCGCGCAAGTAAAACATCGTTAAAATGCAGGTATAGATGCTACCGAGTATTAATTTAATTATGAAAGGTTGGTATTGCGACATCAGCTGAGAGGGTTTTGCGCGCAAAAGCGTTCTCATTGTCGTGATTTCGAAGAAATACGACGGTTTTAAGTTCCTATTGTAGAAGATTTCAGCCGTGTGTATACTGTAGCGTCATGCACAAACGCAATTGTACGAACGGCCGCGTGGTATAGGCGACGCTAAGGCACCACGCGGCAACCTTTGTTTACGAGCGGATGTGACGTCGGCGGGAAACCCTAGGAGGCAGCGTGGTGGGGAGAAGGGCGAGCGTCAGCCCTGGCGAGCGGCGGAACGCTCTCTTTGGTTACTGGACGCGGTGCGACACGGACGGTCTGGGTGGGCGCGGGCTGTGCCAGAGCCGGCAATGTGTTGCCGTACAGAGGCTGACGCGATGTTGAGTCGTAGGTGGGTTGCGGCGCTTCACGCCATCTAATGTTTGAGATTAGTGCGTAGTGGTGGACGCCACAGACGACGGAGTGATAAAATGGTGCAGCACCTGCGTAGGCACGCCTGGGTTGGCGTCGCCTGCACGAACCACGTCTGGGGAGACACGCGCAGTGAAAGCACGCCGGTAAGGGGCTCAGCAAGTCCACGGGTGACTTTGTAGGCACCGAGTGTGTAAACGGGGCCGTATTGTAGGTGCGGTGTACGTTTCACCTAGCACCACGTGGCGCAGTCCGGAGTGATAAAATTAGGAGGCGCGGCGTGCAATGCCAAGCCAAAGTTAGCGCAGTACAATTCGAGAATTAGAATCGTAGGACGGGACGCGTAAGTTCGCGCACGTAACTGTGAGTGCGGAGCGACGGCTTCAAGAAAGAAGTAGACGGACAGAAAGGAAGGAAGGAAGTCCATTACGACCTAATACGAGCACGACTTCACCGAACCCGAGAGAACCAGCATCGAGCACCCGAACGAGAAAGCGGCTTGCGGACAGCGGAAGCCAGGGTAAGTACGTTTCTGCAAAGTTGGGCATTGTTTGGGAGTCATGGCATACCTCAGCAGATTTAAGAAGGGGGGGGGATGATTAGGATTGCCAGTGATTTGGGAATTAGGCTAGACTGGACCGAAACAATCCCTATACTGAAAAATTTAATTATTAGCCATGAGGATTATGATCCAGATTTTATTGAGGGATTAGGCGAGCAGAATTGTAAAGATATAGAGAGAGAGGAACAGGATAGGAAAGAGAGGGCACTGAGGGAGGAACAGGATAGGAAAGAGAGGGCACTGAGGGAGGAACAGGAAAGGAATGAGAGGGAACGGGAGGAAAGAGATAGAGCAGAACGGGAGAGAGCGAGGAATCAGCAGGCAGAGCTAGAACGCTTACGAATTGAAGCGAATATAGGCGGAGCGCGTTCGCAAGAGAGCTCCGAAACACGTGTAGAATCGCATAGGGAGGCGATTAAAATAGGCCAGATTATAGGCAGATTTAGAGGGGAAAATGACGATATTACGGCGTATTTGAGCGCATTTAAGAGCCAATGTAGGCAGTTAAGAATAAATGAAAGTGAATGGGCAGTTCATTTAATAAGTTTACTTCCCCATAATGTAAATAATTGGATTATTTTAGATGAGCAGGAAGAAGAGTGGACTTACGATGTATTAAAGGCAAAATTGTTTGAATTGTTCCCATTTGATGCAGAGAAATTCCGTCAATTATTCACTAAACATAGTAAAGGCAGTAATTCTACATGGGGCATATTCGCGAGAGAACTGTTGAATTATGCGAGAGAATGGGTGTCGGGATTACGCGTTGATACGTTCGATGCTTTATTAAATTTACTCGTCATTGATCAAATGAAAAGGAAGGTGACGTGGGAAATACGGGATCATTTCGTTGATTCGTGGGCGGAATTCACAAACCCGATCAAATTAGCTAAGAAATTGGATGCGTATGAGAACCATAGACAAGGCTAGAGAAAGCCGGGTTCTTTCCATACAAAGCCACGGGAGCCAGTCGAGGTTAAGGCACAGGCAGTAGTTCCTGCCGAACCCGAGAAACCGAGTTCTAGGAGCGGGGCGACGAGTAAAATACAATTATCGGAAATACAATTATTCAAATTATCGTTTCCATGTTGTCGCGGCAGGAAGTAATAAGAGCCAAAATTTATTGCTTATTTATCTTTGAAACTAGATTTTATTACATGGAAATATTTTTTTTCTCCCTTTCAAAATTCAAAATTTATTGCTTATTTATCCTTGAAAATAGATTTTATTACATGGGAGTTTTTTGGGTTTTCTTCTCCCTTTCAAAATTCAAAATTTATTGCTTATTTATCCTTGAAAATAGATTTTACTACATGGGAGTTTTTTTTCTCCCTTTCAAAATTCGAAATTTAAGTAGTATATGACTTAGTGTAGGGATCACAGTTTTGAAAATGTGCACACAATTCACTTTTCCCCATACCACGTCATACGCAGTTTTTAACTGTTTTTTGACGTAAAATAAATAAATAAAAATAAATCAGCGGCACGTTCAGAATTCGATAAGCCATTTATTAGGAAATGTTTTGTTTGCCGGTCGCCGAAGCATCTAGCTAAGCAATGTCCTAATAAGAACCCAGAATCAATCAACCATGCATGTGAACCGGATGCTAGAGAGCTTCTAAAACAGCATACTGTAATGGGAACCGTGAACGGCTTAGGAACAATTGTTCTTTTTGATTCGGGAGCTACTTTTGATTTAGTAAATGAGAATCTGGTTAGAGAAGAACACTTTACGGGAGAAACTATCTGGATTAGTCAGCCATTGGACAGGAGCGCCAAGAACTTGCGAGTAGCGCAGATCGATTTAGAAATTCCGAGCGGACGCGTGGTTACACGAGCCGCCATTGTACCCCGAGAATGTGAGCTCGAATATATATTGAGTAATAGGACGATTTCGCTCTTAGAGGAGATTAAGGACGGTTTTGTGAACCACAGATGATCATATGGTGGACAGAGCTAGGGCGGCTAAGAAGGAGCATAGGGAAATTTCAAAGCAGGCGGAGACGCCGCAACTTGACCCAGTTACGCACGTAGGCGCGCAAGTGCAGAGTGAAGGGAATTTAGTAGGTGACCAGGAACCAGTAGAAACCGTAGAGATAGGTTACGAGATCGAAAACGAACTACCGGAGGAAATAGTAAATTTATTAAAGATAGATGCGACTCAGTTTTGCGCGGCGCAGAAGGAGGACACTGAAATCAGACCGATTTATGAATTGTATAAAGAAATAAATACAGAGCCAGGGAAGGACTCATATTTTGTGCGGAATGACATTCTCTTTAAGAGTCGTCAATCGAATAAAGGCGAGAAGTTCGAGATGTTGGTAATTCCGAAGGTTTATCGAGGAGCAGTTTTGCGTGTTTGCCACGAAACAGCTTCTTGCCATCTAGGTTGCTCTAAATCAAAATCGTGTATGTCGCCCTATTTTTATTGGCCCAATTGTTTCCAAGAGATGGAAAAATTTGTAAAAACCTGCGATAGCTGTCAGAAGGTAGGCCATGGCGGGGACGGAAAAAAGGCTCCTCTAGTCATTGTGCCACAATACACAAAAGATCGCCTCGTCAGTAAAAAGGCGTGGTTATTTACATCTGAGTGGCATGGAAGAAATTATTTTTGACTAGAGGTAGCAGTGGATGCCCAGTGCGCGTAAATGGCAATATCAATCTGAAATGGTATGTAGCTTGAATTATAATAGAAAGAAATGTTCTGTTCGTCTAAAGAAACATTGACAGCAACGTAAAATTGACAAGTTAATTCCATCATTAATATTGATTACGCTGAGATAAACTAATAGTTCTCACATAATTGTTTTTCAGCGCTTTCCCCATTGACAAGCTTCGAAGTGAGTAGCCACGCTTTGCGAACAACCCATCCATCATTCTATTGCTCTCCCAAACAGTTCTAAGTGAGCTATCTTGCTGCGTTAACAATTGGTGTCAGTAAACTTGGGTAAATAAGAATATTTCTGAAGGAGTATAATTTGAAAAAGGCGTGTGCATAGTTGTGGTTTGTGTGTAGGTAATTCTATCATCATGCGAGGTTATAGGTATTGTTAGTGGAGTAGTGTAAAGATCTGTTTTTTCCAGTTTTTAAAAAACAATGCCCCTTAAAAAAATCTATTCTGTTAAAATGGCAATTTTTAGTTGAGGGTTTAGCTAGAATGGACGAAAATCTAAAATCCACTGAAGATATTAACAAAGCAGATTTAGAATGTTTATTGGAAGAAATTACTGAGTTGTGGAGAGATATTGGATTAACTGTTGAACATGCCAAGAAGGCTTAAATGAATTAAATCCTTCCTTCGAAAATCATGAAAGTAAATTCATGAATATTAAAAGCCAGTGTATTTCTGCATTAGCTGTGTTAACTGAAAAACTGCATGTGAACAAGCCCAATGCTATAGGAACCAGTCTTCCCTATGTTAAATTACCAATTTTTACAGGCAAATATGATCAATTCTTGCAGTTCTATGACATATTCAAAACAGCAGTTGTGAAAAATGGTTCACTTAGTGACATTGAAAAATATATGCACCTTCTTGCTCATTTAAAAGGGGAACCGTACAATTTAATAAGTGCTTGAAACGTTTCAGGCAATAACCTTAACGGAGCGAGGGAATTGTTGGTAGAAAGATTTTCAAATAAGGGAAAGATAATAGACAGCCACATCAAAACATTACGAAATTTGCCACCAGTTAGAAATAATTTTCCTTCCCTTAAACCATTCGTTTCTCAAATTGGTACAATTTGGAGTTGATTAAAATCAATGACATTAGAAATTGATTTAGGAGAAATAATTTTTCAACATTTAATACTTTCCAAAGTAGATTTCATAAGTAGAGACGCATGGTACATCGGTAACAGTTCGTTAAGGGAAATACCAGGCTTGCAACAATTGTTAGTTTTTTTAACTCAGGGCCAATGCATTAGAATTCAATGAGGAAATTTCTCAAAAACCACTGCTACATTCTGTTCCAGTTGTAAAACCTCACTAGGCAAGCAAGAAGGTTTTTCCTGTACATGTGACTGATTCTACACAGTGTTTTGTGCTTGGAGAATCACCCCCTCTACAAATGTATGCAATTTCAGCAAATGACAGTGCAGGTGTGTCGAAAAAACTCTCTGTGCATGAATTATTCACTTAGTGACATTGAAAAATTATGGACCTTCTTGCTCATTTAAAAGGGGGAACCGTACAATTTAATATGTGCTTTAAACGTATCAGGTGATAACCTTAACAGACCCAGGGAATTGTTGGTGGAAAGATATTCAACTAAGACAAAGATAATAGATACCCACATCAAAGCATTACTTAGTTTGCCAGCAGTTAAAAATAATTTTGCTTCCCTTAAACCAATCGTTTCTCAAATTGCTACAAATATGAGTAGATTAAAATCAATGACTTTAGAAATTGATTTAGGTGAAATAAATCCCCACTAGGCAAGCCAGAAGGTGTTCTCTGTGCAGGTGGCTGATTCTACACAGTGTGTTTTGTGCTTGGAGTATCACCCACTCTGCAAATGTGCGCAATTTCAACAATCGACAGCGCACGATCGTAAGCAGGTGTGTCGAAAAAATCGCTTTATTTATTTATTTATTTTACGTCAAAAAAAAAACAGTTAAAAACTGCGTATGACGTGCTATGGGGAAAAGTGAATTGTGTGCACATTTTCAAAATTCTGTGATCCCTACACTAAACTACTACATGTACTACTACTACACTAAACTACTACACTCTCTGTGCATGCGTTGTTTATTCAAAGAAGTCCCAGAGCATATCTGTAGTACGAGGAGATGCAAAACATGCTATGGTAAACATCATTCTCTCTTGCATGACCAACATTTTAAAAAGGATGCATCGAGCACTAAGCCACTTGGTCCCAACATAACCCCAAATACGAGCCTGGTATCTCATTTTAACATACAATCGTAGTCAGCCCAGTATGGAGAGAATGTTTCTAAATTCTACAGTGGCCACCCCCACAAGCAATTACGAGTATTACTTCACATGGCCATAATTTATGTAACCGATAAGATGAGAAATGAAGTACCAATCATAGCTCTGCTAGACTCGGGTAGTGAAGTATGTTTTATAAAAGAAGCTCTCATGCAATTATTAGGTCTGTCCAGAACAAAATGAATTTATTTTATATATTCCGTGAATTATTTCAAGTCCAGCTGTAATGAAAAGGTAGACATTGTTGTCAAATCTCGTGTCAGTAACTGGCAAACTGGAGCCGAATGGTTAATATGGCCATCAATTTCATCCAATTTGCCCAACTTCTCATTAAATTTAGCAAAGTAAAAATTCCCACTCATCTCAAACAAGCAGATGATACTTTTCATTTATCAAAGAAAATTGTAAACTCTGCTGTATTCTTTGAAGTGTTCAAAACCAAACTGTCATTGCCTATTGACATTCCTGTCGTCTTGGATACGTGGCTAGTAATAGTAATTGCAGGAGCAGTTCCGACTAGCGAAATCGAGGAACGGCGTAATGCCAAATGCTCCTTCCTCTTAGAGCAAGAAGCTAGGTAACGAATAATGTAGAAGTTGATATGCAAAGAATCTCTGAAGGGATTAAGAGAAGTGAGTTATTTTCCTTTCTAAATCATGCAGTCTACCCTGCTGAAACTCATTTTTAGCGACAACCTGAAGGCTACCTAGTGGACATTTTTCGGTATCTCTGCCTTTTTAAGACATCCCTCAGTACTAGGGAGATCATACTACATTGCAAAACAATTTATGTTGTCATTGGAAGAGTGCTTTTGCAGGGACAAGAAGATCAGAAGGGATTATGTTGCTTTTATGAGAGGGTATTATTCACTTGCACATGCAGATGAATGCCATGAAGCTAGGAGTGATATAAGCAATTATATTCCGCATTTCTGTGTACAAAATCCTAGTTTACTCACCACAAAATTAAGAATTGTGATTCATGAATCAGTGAAAACCACATCTTGGTACAGTTTAAATGATAATCTCTGCTCTGGACCCACTATTCAGCCTGAATTAATTGATATTCTCTTAAGATTTAGAATTTTGAATTGTGCCTTTGCTGCTGATGGAGAGAAAATATGTCGTATGGTTCAATTAGAAGTAGAGCATACTAATTATCAGGAAATTTTATAGAGAGAGCATCCTTCAGCTCCTGTAAACACATTCAAATTAAAAACTGTGGCCTTACTTCCACAGCTTTTTTGGCACTGTGGTATTTGAAACAAATTGCTATTGACAATGAAGCTACTTTTCCAGAAGTATCCCATGCCATTGACAACTCATTCTATGTAGATGACTTGCTTCATGGAGCCGATTCTGAAATTAAAGCAACTCAATTGTTTAAACAAATATCAGATCTGATATTAGAGGCTCATTTTAAATTGAGAAAGATTAGAATCAATGCTATTTCTATGATAAATTCCTTGATTGGAGAATGCCCTGGGGAGGAACTCATCTTATTAGGTTTAGATCTTTCTACAAAAATACTTGGTGTTTTCTGGCATACAGGAAATGACATGTTGCATCTAACCCACAGTATTCAAACTCCACTTTTGGCCGACTCCGGTGGCTGGACCAAAAGAAAGGTGTTGCATATAACAGCATCGTTTTATGACCCCTTTGGGCCTAGTCACCCCTGTGACCATAAGGTTGAAAATATTTTTACAGTTATGGCAAGCTGGACTAGGATGTCAATCTAGATCCAGACTTTCTCCATCAGTGGGAAATCTTACTCTCAGAGATACCCTTATTGACAAAGCTGATTTTTTCTAAGATGGTGGCGCACGGTGGGGTGACCAAAATAACTCTTAACAGGGTTCGAAAATTCTTCGCAAAGGGCATATGGTTGTTATGTGTATGTAATCAGTGAACATTTTCACCGACCGGCATGTTCTCTGATAGAATCGAAATCAAATCTTCCACCTCTGGCTGCACAACTATTCCTCGCCTCGAACTATGTGGTGCAGTTTTGCTGGCCAAATTTATGAAAAAAGTTTACAAGGCTGTGTCGCTAGTTTGTAATGTCAACTCGTTGTTCTTCTTTACATACAGCACCATAGTGTTGCATTGGACAAAACATGGTCCAAATACATCAGATGCCTTGCCTTAATTAGGCAGTGTTCCCAGGTCAAGAATTGGTTACACAGTTGGTCTAGAGACAATCCTGCAGACCCCATATCAAGGGGAGTCACTGCCAGAAATCTGGCGACTAACGACAGATAGTTTCATGGTCCAGAATGGATAATCCAGCCTGCATCTCAGCTGAACTCTCTGCTTGAGGTCGCTGAAAGTGGTAACGTACAAGTACTATTTAATTCACAAACCGTTGTCACTAAGCCTTCTATCGAGGAAGAATCTTTTGTATCAGGACTTACCGAAATGCGTACCTCTTATCACAAATTACTGAGGATAACAGTGTATTGCTTGCGATTTATCTATCAGTGTAGAGCGAGAATTTTAATATTGCCTAAGAGAGCCGGCCCTCTCACTACAAATGAGCCTCGAAATTCTCTTCTATTAATTTCAGAGTCAATTCAGAAGAAATCCTTTTCTGATGAATATGGCGCACTGTCCAATAAATGAGAGATTGCTAAAAGTTCACAACTCTTGAATCTCCATCCGTATTTAGACAAGGATGATATCATTCGAGTGGATGGAATACAGGGACATTCGCTTGTGCCCCATGAAGCAAAACATCAAATTATTCTTCATCGCGCACTTAAATTTACGAGATTTCTTATTTCCATGATTCATTTGACTTACTTACATACTGGATGTCAGCTAATAGTGTCGATTGCTAGACAACGATTCTCGATTCCCTCAATTCGAAAACTAGTGAAGAGTGTAAATTATTATTGCTTGCCGTGCATAAGATGGAAGGTCAAACCAGCTGCCCTAATAATGGGTGCACTGCCTCCTTCCAGAATCACGCAGCCAAAACCATGGGAGTTTACCTCAGTTGACTACTGTTCTGACTAAACCAGTCAAAGGCAAGTGCAAAGTGCGTAGTAAATTCTGGATTGTTGTATTCGTGTATCATGCTACAAAAGTTGTTCATCTTGACGTAGTGGAAAACTTAACAACTCACAAAGTCATAGCTGCTTTAAAGAGATTTGGGTCTCGAAGGGGCTACCTCCGAGTTATTTGTAGTGATAATGCCAGAACATTCGTGAAAGCAAAAAGTCAGTTGGCCGAACTATCCATAATTTTCTGTGCTAATAAGGAGCACTCGATTCTCAAAAGCTTTCTTGCAGTACACGGAATAGAATGGCAGTGTGGTCCCGCTCGTTCACCATGAGGCAGCCGTGGGCTCCTTAAAATTTCACTTCAAACGCTCTCTTGGACAGAATTGCATTTCGCTATCTGAACCTCATACTTTGTTAACACAAAAAGAACATGTTTTGAACTCACGGCTTTTGGCCTCATGTTCTGAGAAAGACAGAGGCCTTTATAATAACTCCAAATCATTTAATTTATGGGCACGCCCTCAACTCGGCGTTTGATCAAGAATCGAAGCAGGAGTTGGGCGACACTCCGTCGCAATCACACAGTGAAAAAAATTGAACATTATTTGGAAATTCTGGACTAGAAACTATCTTACTTCACTACAAGCGCAGACAAGTTGGAAGTCTGTTTCTCCAGATTTGAAGAAAGGTGATCTAGTCATTTTAATTGAAGATTCTCCGCACCCGCTGTGGAAAACTGGAGTAGATTGTCAGTGTCTGCTGGACACAAGTCAAAACAGCCTCAGGTGTGACCTCAAGACCAGTACAAAAAGTGTGTATTTTACCAAAGAAACTCTAATTATAGTTTCCTCCTGGGGGCCAGTCGTCAGAATTGCCACGGGACCTGGCGCTCACGGGGATCTAAGCCTTCCCGAGCCGCCCACGTCTAATCATGTACATGCTTTGTTTATTTGATCTTTTCATTTGCCGCTCGCAAGCAAAATTTGAGTCAAAAGACAATTTCAATTGCAGTGTCGATATAATTCCTACAGTTTGCTCACCAACAAAGGGCGTCTACGCCTTTTTTTAATACCCAGCCTCTAAAACGTCAGAATTGGGCAATCTACGAAAACAATATGTGCTAGACGACCCGTTTTGTTGGACGGGAGTGTCGGGCAGTACCTAATTAAGACAAAACTCACTTATCCATACACACTAAGGTCAACAGCCGTCGAGAATTTCTTCATAATTTTTTTTGACATTCCAGCGAAGGGTGTACGTAAAAAAGACATGCTTGCTTTGGTTTTAATGCTCAATAAGTATTCCAACGATATCGATATCCCGCTTGGCTACGGCGGAACAAACTGATTTTGATATACCGTTGATATTTTAAACCGGATGTACCAAAGTGTGCCTATTTTGTTTTATTTACAGGTTCTTCGTTCGTTTTTCAATTTTAGACTCTTTTTCTCTTTTCTTCGTATCGCCGACACGTCTCGCGAATGTCTTAAGTTACAAGTCAGGATTTGCACGCGGAAATACGAATGAGAGAGAGATTGTATTGTCACATTTGTCATGCTGAATATGTTGTCTTTACGTTCTCTCTTTATTTTATATTGGCGAAACGACACGCTTTGAAATTAAATTCCATGCAAAGTGTTTCAAAACGGTCGCGCAGCAGTACAAATCATTGTAGTCTTATCTTTGTTCTTTAATCTCCTAAACTCTGATGGTTTTTAATTTTTCATTTTATACCGTCTCTTTGGGATTTCTCTCTCGATTATAACGCGGCATCTCGCCCAGATCTTGTAGTCTACAAAGCGCAGCGCAGTTAGCAGAACCCTCTTTGAATCGCAAGGTTTCACGCTGCGATTCATCGCGAGGACGCGTTTAGAAAGAAAGGCTTCAATTTCATGCCTGGAACACAAGCTAATGCGCCTTCAGCTTCACAAGGCACTGGCCAGCGTCACGCACGCTACGCCATTGGTTGACGTCCCCTGTTTGAGAACCGGTTCGCCCCTTTTGAGGTTTATCTCGGTCTGCGCTGGCAACACAGTTAAGTCTATTTGCAGCCTGTCGTTTATTTGCAGCTGGCCCTTCACAACCGGTCCGGTTCTATTCCAATCGCGGGCGGGAATTATGTTAGCACATCGGGGGCTAAAATTGATTCAAATTTGACACCGTAATTTGAAACCTATCAATATAACAATTCCTTGCTGCTATTTAACAGCAAAGAGCATGCATTTTTAAACGACCGGCTTCGGACTTCTATTATTTTTTCGCCAAAAGCGGCGCGCTTTCTCCAAGAGGGAAAGACGAAAAATCCATCGCGGGAAACTCTTTGGAAGAACAAAAACAGTTGAAGAGTTAAACTTTTTCCACAGAAGCCCGGTAGGCACCAGGTACCGGAGACACTGTGATGTATGAACATTTCCTTTATTTATTTGTTGGCTATTTATGCTTGAAATGCGTAGTATTACAATCTATTGGGCTAAATGTGAACTATTACAAGCTTTCCCGGCAACCAATTTGTACAAAAAGAGTTTCACAGCAGGTAATCAATCGTGGTTAGCAAGGGTTCAAATTATAAAGAAAGAGAGAAAATATATTTATATATAAATAATTCGTTATTTGTAAGTCATGTGCTGCAATATTTTTATGTTTTATTACACTACAATGAAAAGTTTGTCTTTTAAATTTACATCTTTCAAAATGTTTGTCTATTTCTTTCCAATTGCCAATTGCTAATTCTGTCCAATTGCTGCTTAGGTGAATTCCACAGATATTTCCTTAGTACGATAAAATTAAATGAATTCCTATTAAATAACTATCATCATAATATTTGATATTCAGCAGTCATTATCACTTTAGCTGTAGTAAGCAAAAAAAAAAAAAAAAAAAACAGTTTCCCCCTCTCATTATTTGTAGCACTTGTCACGTCACTGTGCATAAGTTGCATATCAAAAAGTCTATTTGCGATCTTAATCCGAATCTTGACTGAAGCTCATGTACGTCGCAGCCGGAACCGACATTTTGTTCGTGCTAAACGAGTGAATTTACTGTAATTATACAAATCATTTAGCACATATATAAGATTTTCCCCATTTCTACATTCTTATAGAGTATTAGAGGGGATAGACGCGTGTGACAGACAAAATCAGAGACGTGGGTGAGAGATCGGACGTGTGCGACTCCCAACTCGCGTGAAAGTGGACCCAATATATATTGTAGTGTCGACTCTGCCCTTCCGGGACAACAGACCAACACTATGCAGCGCGATAAGGCACGCAAACCAACTATTAAAAGTGCAACTGAGAGAAACAAATGTCACACTTTTTGAAATTAATTTCCTCTCAGCAAAACACTTCACCCGGCATGGTCTCCACATGAACCTTGCTGGAAAACATGCAGCCGATAACAAGCTTGCACAATACATCATCAACTCCAGTCCTACACAGTTTCCCACCAAAAATCCATCCCTTTCACCTTCCTTACGTTCTCCACCCTCCTCCTTTATTTGGAACCCAGTTGCCTCTTCCTCTGAACCTACTCCCGTTTCTCCCATTCATCTACACCTGATGCCCCATTTTCCTCACAACATGTCACTGCCGGGACACATTACAACCTTCGACCACGCACTCGAGGTAAAAGTGGAGTTAATATATAGCAACTACAGTCAGATGCAACAGAAAAACATCCGTGTAGGTACTTGAAAAAATTAAACATTCTTCACCATAATGTTCCGATAAACCTGAGTTTATCGAGGCTGCTTTACAGAGCGATCTAAATAAAAGGGATGTTCTTTGCTTTCTAAATCAAATGGATGTTCTACGCTTAACGATGATTGTTCCTGTGTATCTACTAAGGCGTTGCGGAACAATGAATCGCACACAGTTCTGTACGGAAAGGGGGAGGACGACGTTTCCGCCCCCCTTGCACCACGCGTGCTCTACGACAGGTACTGGCAGCTGAACAGAACAGAGAAATGGCGGGGCACGGCCCAGGGCAACGTGTGGGCGGAGTACGCAGAATGCGCGAACGACGAGGAGGATTTTTAAGGAGGTGCAACAACCGCCAAAACGCTGACGGAGTATCGGCGGCAGCCTGTACTTTCATCGGGTTCGGGCCTGTCTCCACGAACCCTCACGAGCAGCGGGCCAACCGCTAGCTCCAACGTGCGCCAGGACGACCCCCGACCCCAGCTGATAGTCATAACCAGCCGTCTGGGGTCAACAAATTGGCCCCACCCGGAAACAAAACCTCCGATTTCCTGGGTCTCTCTCATTGTGTATGAGCAGTGGCGGGAGGACGGAGGCGAAGGGTGATGTGGGAGGCGGTAGTGAACGACCGCGTCCAGCGACGGGATCACTCATCCGTTCCGGACGTAAGTCGAAAGACAGAATGGGAGAGAGATCCCACGACGCGGAATCCCCTAGACCCTCCGCCGCAACCTCCACACATTCATGAGCAAAGAGCGCGATGGTAATGGGCGTATACCGTCAAGGACGATTGTTCCTGTGTATCTACTAAGGCGTTCCGGACCCATGGATCGTACACGGTTCTGTACGGCGAGGGGAAGGACGAGCTCTGCTTCCCTTGCATCACGCGTGCACTAAGACAGGTACTGGCGGCTGAACAAAACAAAAATGGCGGGGCACGGCCCAGGGACACATACGGGAGGAATACGCTGAATGCGCGTACGATGAGCAGGAGGACTTTGAAGGAGATGCAACAATCGCCAGAAGGCTGACGGAGTATCGGCGGGAGCCTGTACTCTCATCGGGTCCTGGTCTGTCGCCACGCACCCTCACGAGCAGCGGGCCCCCCGCTAGCTCCAACGTGCGCGAGGACGACCCCCGACCCCTGCTGACGGTCATAACCACGCATGGCTGGGGTCAAGAAATTCGGCCCCTCCTGGACCCCAACCCTCCGATTTCCTGGGTCTCCCTTGTAGTGTATGAGGAGTGGCGGGAGAACGGCAGGCGCAGGGAGATGTGGGAGGCGGTTGTGGACGACCACGTCCAGCGACGGAATCCCTCTCCCGTTCCGGACGTAAGTCGACAGACGGAATGGGAGAGGGATCTCACGAGGCGGAGTCCCCTAGACCCTCCACCGCCACCTCCAAACATTCAGCGAGCGGAGAGCGACGGCTGGGCGGGGGGGCCCCCCCAAAAAAACAGAGGAATTGGGGGCACGGCCAAGGGCAACGTCTGGGCGGAGTACGCAGAATGCGCGGACGACGAGGAGAAATTTGAAGGAGGTGCAACAACCGCCAGAAGGCTGACAGAGTATCGGCGGGAGCCTGTACTCTCATCGGGTCCTGGCCTGTCGCCACGCACCCTCACGAGCAGCGGGCCACCCGCTAGCTCCAACATGCGCGAGGACGACCCCCGACCCACGCTGACGGTCATAACGACGCACGGCTGGGGTGAAGAGATTCGGCCCCGCCCGGACCCCAACCCTCCAAATTCCTGGGTCTCCCTCACTGTATATGAAGAGTGGCGGGAGGCGGCAGGCGAAGGGATTATGGGAGGGGTTGGACGACCGCGTCCGCGACGGAATCCACGGAATGGGAGAGGGATCTCACGAGGCGGCCCCTAGACCCTCCGCCGCCACCTCCAAACATTCATGAGCGGAGAGCGCGATGGTAATGGGCATATACCCCTAATGACGATTGTTCCTGTGTATCTACTAAAGCGTTGCGGACCCATGGCTCGTACACGGTTGTGTATAGCGATGGGAAAAACGAGCTCCGCTCGCCTTGAACCACGCGTGCACTACGACAGGTACTGGTGGCTGAACAAAACAGAGGAATTGCGGGGCACGGCCAAGGGCAACGTCTGGGCGGAGTACGCAGAATGCGCGGACGACGAGGAGAAATTTTAAGGAGGTGCAACAACCGCCAGAAGGCTGACAGAGTATCGGCGGGAGCCCGTACTCTCATCGGGTCCTGGCCTGTCGCCACGCACCCTCACGAGCAGCGGGCCAACCGCTAGCTCCAACATGCGCGAGGACGACCCCCGATCCCCGCTGACGGTCATCACTACCCACGGCTGGGGTCAAGAGATTCGGCCCCGCCCGGACCCCAACCCTCCAAATTCCTGGGTCTCCCTCACTGTATATGAAGAGTGGCGGGAGGACGGCAGGCGAAGGGTATTATGGGAGGCGGTTGTAGACGACCGCGTCCAGCGACGGAATCCCTCTCCCGTTCCGGACGTAAGTCGACAGACGGAATGGGAGAGGGATCTCACGAGGCGGAGTCCCCTAGACCCTCCGCCGCCACCTCCAAACATTCATGAGCGGAGAGCGCGATGGTAATGGGCATATACCCCTAATGACGATTGTTCCTGTGTATCTACTAAAGCGTTGCGGACCCATGGCTCGTACACGGTTGTGTATAGCGATGGGAAAAACGAGCTCCGCTCGCCTTGAACCACGCGTGCACTACGACAGGTACTGGTGGCTGAACAAAACAGAGGAATTGCGGGACACGGCCAAGGGCAACGTCTGGGCGGAGTACGCAGAATGCGCGGACGACGAGGAGAAATTTGAAGGAGGTGCAACAACCGCCAGAAGGCTGACAGAGTATCGGCGGGAGCCTGTACTCTCATCGGGTCCTGGCCTGTCGCCACGCACCTCACGAGCAGCGGGCCAACCGCGTCCAGCGACGGAATCCCTCTCCCGCCCCAACCCTCCAAATTCCTGGGTCTCCCTCACTGTATATGAAGAGTGGCGGGAGGACGGCAGGCGAAGGGTATTATGGGAGGCGGTTGTAGACGACCGCGTCCAGCGACGGAATCCCTCTCCCGTTCCGGACGTAAGTCGACAGACGGAATGGGAGAGGGATCTCACGAGGCGGAGTCCCCTAGACCCTCCGCCGCCACCTCCAAACATTCATGAGCGGAGAGCGCGATGGTAATGGGCATATACCCCTAATGACGATTGTTCCTGTGTATCTACTAAAGCGTTGCGGACCCATGGCTCGTACACGGTTGTGTATAGCGATGGGAAAAACGAGCTCCGCTCGCCTTGAACCACGCGTGCACTACGACAGGTACTGGTGGCTGAACAAAACAGAGGAATTGCGGGACACGGCCAAGGGCAACGTCTGGGCGGAGTACGCAGAATGCGCGAACGACGAGGAGAAATTTGAAGGAAGTGCAACAACCGCCAGAAGGCTGACAGAGTATCGGCGGGAGCCTGTACTCTCATCGGGTCCTGGCCTGTCGCCACGCACCCTCACGAGCAGCGGGCCAACCGCTAGCTCCAACATGCGCGAGGACGACCCCCGACCCCGCTGACGGTCATCACTACCCACGGCTGGGGTCAAGAGATTCGGCCCCGCCGACCCCAACCTCCAAATTCCTGGCCCTCACAGCATTGAAGAGTGGCGGGAGGACGGCAGGCGCGGGTATATGGAGGCGGTTGTGGACGACCGCGGGACCCTCGGCCGCTGGGCCCTCTCCCGTTCCGGACGTAAGTCGATGGACGGAATGGGAGAGGGATCCCACGAGGCGGAGTCCCCTGGACCCTCCGCCGCCACCCCCACCCGCCATGAGCGGAGGGTGCGATGGGGGCGCGAGGAGAGGGCAATCCGCTTGGTCGGCCCGGCCCTCGTCCCGCGCACGCCCCTTGGCCTGTGGCCGGAGATTGGGCGGCGGCGGCAGCGCCAGCAGGAGCAGCAGCAGCCACAGCAGGAGCAGCAGCAGCAGCAGCAGCAGCGGGAGGAGGAGCCGCGGCCCGGCCCCTCCGCCCTCCCCTCCCCGCTGCTGCGCGGCGGCGGCCTCGCCTCCGCCGGCACGCTGCCAAGCGTCCCTGGGCCAACAGACCTGCGCCGGGGGCCCTTCGGAGTGCGCCTGCCCCCAGGCGGTCCCCGGCGGCCTCCCGGCTAGGCAGCTCCACTCAGCTCAGTGAGTAACTCAACCTCTTCCCTTCCTACGCTTTCAGGGTCGACGGTAGGTCATGTTCTGCAGCACATTTGTGTCTCGTCCATGGAGTTTTTACAGTCCTGTAATCACTTCCATCAATCACGGAAAAAATCCTTTTAAATACACCGTGGATCGCTTTCTCCTCATTCTGGTCTTGTCCTGTCCTCTTGAAAACGCTTCATCACCAACTACGCTTTCACCGGTGACGAGGGCTTTGTTTCATCTTCGTTGGTGGTGCCGTTCCGTGCTGAGGGTGAGAGCTGGTGGGGGATACCGAATCGCACGAATCGTCCAGAGAAGAACACAGCGCGTGAAGAATAAACTATGTATAAATTTGTAAATGTCACGCCCGACCATTTCCTACCATTAGACAATGTATGTATGCATTTAGCATTTTGCGTCGAGAGACAGACTTTGCTGACTAGCTAACGGCGTCCCGCACGCGTGGGCTTAGTTTAATTCGCACTTGAGTTGCATACGCAGGACATGTAGTGGACACGGCGTTTTTCCTTCACCCTAACTAGCAAACTCTGCGTGCCATGCGATTTTCTTCGACATACACCAATAGAAACAGAGATGATTTTACAGTAAGTTACATTAGTATTTCTTCCTCAACTGAGAATCGAATCCGTTATTACTTCACGGGAAGCTAGTATGCTACCCATGAGCCTTCGTAAAGGCAAGTAAACATAAAAAATATTTACGATAATAATAACAAAAGATTCGATGTACGAAAAAACTTTTATTCACATGCGCATAATATGCGCTATTCAAATTTAATTGTGAACAAAATGGATGGTGCCAAATGTCAGTCCATCGTGAGGAATACACCTACACGTTGGGCACATACAACCGCGCCAAAATCCGTAAGAAGATGCGCCCCTTAGCAGGAACACTAAGCAAAACTCTGAATTCCTTCAGGACTTGGCTGACGTTTCTGTCGTTGCCGCCGCCCATGGCCGCCACCCCACAGCGCCCACAGCGTTCCGTCGCGCCGCGCTGCACCCCGCCGCGCCGCCCCACCACGCCGCGCCCCGCTCCCCGCTTCCAAGACGCCGCGCCCTGCGTCGCTGCCCCCGCCACTCCGCCCCGCCTGGTGGGACCGCCACTCTCGCCTGCCTGGTTGACCCACTCTTCCCCGCCTGGATGGCCCGCCAGCCACGCCCGGCTGGATGGCCCGCCTCGCAATTCCTGCGTCGCATTCTTCTACTCTGCGCACCCCAGGATCGCCCGCCTTGCAGTGCCCTGCGTCGCCACTCCGCGCCCCGGCTGGTTGGCCTGCCACTCCTCGTCTGCCTGGATGGCCCGCCACGCTCGCCTGCCTGGTTGGCCCGCCATTCCTCGCCTGCCAGGTTGTCCCGCCACTACTCGTCTGCCTGGTTGGACCGCCACTGCTCGCCTGCCTGGATGGCCCGCCACGCCACGCCCCGGCTGGATGGCCCGCCTCGCAATTCCTGCGTCGCTATTCTTCTACTCTGCGCACCACATGGATCGCCCGCCTTGCAGTGCCCTGCGTCTCCGCCTTCGCCACCCGCGCCACGGCTGGGTGGCCCGCCACACCCTGCCTCGTCTGGATAGCCCGCCACGCCGCGCCCCGCCTTCGTGGTTAGCAGGACACTTTAAAAAAATATGTATGAGATGTTCATCTACTGTTGACACTGAATCACGTGCGGAATAGTCTCCAAATGTATAAACAGTTTCGTCAAACTATTTCATTAAACAATCGTAAAGAAAAATATAAAGCAAATATACAAAACCTATAGAGCACAACTCTTTTCAAAAACAAACATCTCTTAAACATATTTGAGGATATTGAATTAAATGCCCAATTCAGGCAATTTCTAAAGCGTTTCATAGAATTTGCTATATATCAATGTTCTAACAAATTTACTAGTACTTTTCAACTGGTCAGTCCTACTTTTACCTACCTATATTTAAAGTAAGAGTTGATTTCTTTGTTAAATATTTATAATACGATTTTTTAACAATGGATTACAATTGTAATTCACGCGACCACTCGCGGTCCAGTTTCTAATGCGATTACTGAAGGGTTAAGTTAGCTACAAATATTTTTTTAATTCTTCAATTTTCTCTTCGTAAAGAGGTATACCTTCTTTTTATATTGAATAAAATTTTACTTGTTAAAACGCGTGCAAGGACCACAAAAGCTTGTTTGTTGTTTTAATAGTTCTCTGGCAGTTTATATTCGATAATGTGCAAGTGTTGTTTTTGGACGTTGAGATGTAGAACAATACTGGTAGTGCACGTTTGGTGTACAGGAAGTAGTACCATCAGGGACTATTAGAGGTGCAAGCAGTTGCGGAACAGTGGACTGCAGATGATGTGGTAGCTTGCTCCACCGCTTACCTCGACAACTCTGTGTCAGATATATGTTCGAAGGACCACCGTCTTAATCTCGCGAGATGGAACGTTTTAATGACCTGAAACGAACTTCTAAACGCTAATCTAACGCAGCTATCATGGAGGGTTGTTTATAAAGAATATGGGACGTCTTCATTTTAAATGTGATTAAACTAAAATCGGCTAAAATTGGGCCGCACGCCATCATTGATTTCAATCCGCATTTGAGCAACATTAATGTAACTGTTTTCATTACATTCTATTTGTGTGCATTGAACATATTTGTAGAGATATCAAACGGGTTTTCATGTTACTAGACGATAAAAACACTATACGGCATTTGGAAGCCTATCAGGTATTTTCCTTCGTCGTTTCGTTGCGTGCAACAGAGCCCATGCCGTCGAACCGCTGGTCAGCCCCGTGGGCAGCATGGGCCCGCGCCACTAAAGGAAGCACAGGCATTAATGCATTAACCCATGACAGAATTACTTCAAACTTGCAAAAAATCTCACAAAACATTCATGTGTATTTAGCACTATCCCTACCCAAAGTGTAAAGCCAAAATTAAAAGCTGTTTTTCGGAAATTTCTAATAAAAGTGTCAAGAAAGTATGTGACCTTAATGAAAAACTTATCTATGTAGAAAAAGTTTACTTCATGGAAAAATTTCGGTCTTCAGTTTTGTAATTGTAAGACGACGCCGTAAGGAAACAAACCTTTAAATTTTTCGAAAATTGACAATAAACCGTGCAAAGTGGAACAATGCCACCCTATAAGTGTATTTTACTCTATTCTCACAAGAAATTTAAAGAAAAAAATATGGAGTCTTATTTGAGAAAATGTTGAAAATATCCCAAGGACTTCAGGTAAAGTGAATTATAAAGAACGTTTTTCAAAATTTCAAAGTTTTAACTACTGCAAGATGGACAAGGGTTTCTTCATACTGGATAACGTCCAACGCATGGTTTATGCGCTAGCAGAGTTCACCAAGGACAGACAGGCAGACGAACGGACGGTTTGGCTTCCACTGACACTTTGGTATCAAGGACTCACAAACCACTTTTCTGGCAACATAACGTGTTAGCTCTTCTTTTCTTAATTAGGCAACTGGATGTATCTACTTTTTCCTTAAAACACCCCGGCGATGAATTTTTTTCTGTCAAACATTACAGCTACATTATATAAAGTTATCTAACGCACAGCATTACAAACCTTTCTCTATTTGCCAGACGGACAGGGGGTTCTTCAATTTGGGAAGGATCGTACGTGTAGATTAGGCGCTAGTACTGTTCACAGCTGGATATACAGGCAGACAGACAGACGGAAACACGAACAGGCAGACAGTGAACAAAGGAATAGACGGACGGACAGCCGTCTTGTAATATATTATTTTTCTGTATCAAAGGACCCCAAAAAGTGTATTTCAGTTGAATCCTACAAATGGATTTTCTGCAGTATTACGTAACATTGTCGTCTATTTTACACCTTGTATACGTATGTATTATAGAAAGTAAAATAAATGCTGTAATATGCGATAAAGAGCCTGAAAAATTTAAATTCTCAGACGAGGATAACCGAAAAAAAAAGGCTTGCATTCCCAAAACATTAGATCGCTGGTCACAAAGATTTACTACGCGTTTACGTATAATCTCTTGAGGAAAGTGTCCCATTCAGGTGAAAATATACCTCACGGCTATTTCGGTGGTGCACTCGTGCGGGAAAATTTGTGCGAGAGCCGGTGTGCCCACACGGGTAAATGTGGTCTCTCGCAGGTGCACCCGCAGGAGGGAGTCACCTGGACGGGGCAGGGGTTGCTGCAGGGGCCCTGCAGTAGGCGACCGCTGCGAGATTCAGGCGGAAGCCCTGGGAGCGCTCTACTACGCCGGCAGCCGGTGCGCAGACTGCTCTACTTCGACACGCTGGTGGCGACCGCCATCCGGACGCAACTTAAAGCACACCTTCGACGAAAGTAATCACTGTTCAGTTTTCTGTTGGCGATGGTAAACAATTAAGAGATTGATATAACGAAATCCACTCCTTCACTTATAAACTAGTATTGATAATATTGTCTAAGGAAGACCGTTTTTTTCGACTGATGTACTTGACCGACGTTCAGTAACAACTTCGATTAAAGTAATCGCTGTTTAGAATTCTCATAGCGATGGTAAACATTTGAGTGTCTGCTATACCTAATTCCACACTTTCATTAATAGACAATGAATTATCCTATTGTGTGAGGAAGGCCGTTTTTGGAGGTGCTAGCGGCGAAAAATTTGAAGCCATATTTGAGAAGATGGGTTTGATCGTTTCTGAAGATGTGGAATTTTGAGCCAATCTTAACAAAAAAGAAAGTTGAGTTTCCGAAAAACTTTACATGAAATTATTTAAAGCACATGTACTTATAAATTCAAAAATGCGAACGAATTGCCGCTAGTGAAAATATTGACGACGCGAACGACAAGTCACAGAAATTATCTTTGTAATTAACAAAAAACAAAAGAATAGAGTAATATGGCGCTTATGTCATCTTAATGAGTGCTTTCTCTACCAAAAGTTAAAAGAAAAAATTGGGAGCCCTTTTTAGGAATTAATGTTTTTTTAATTTTTTTAAGAAAATTAAAAATTGATTGCAATTTCGCTGGACAACTACAAAAATTTTTCCAAAGAATGTACCTGACATTAATCAAGGATTTAATTATGGACAACAAATTTCAAATGAATGAGAAATCTCTACCTTTAATTATGTAGTGTAGGAAGACGTTGAAAAATTTGCAATTTTCGAAAATTCATAGTTGACAATGAGATTTGGACGTATGACACCGTTATAATTTTATTTTACTCTATTCTCAAAAGAAATTTAAAGAAAAAAAATTGGAGCCATATGTAGAAAATTTTGAAAATGTCTAGGAGTTTTCATGTAAGGTAACCCCAAATATTGAAGAATTTTTTTAAACTTGCTGGGTGTCGAGTCGAGTCAGATCGACCGCATAATATACATTTGGGAAAACTCATTCATGCATGGTTTAGGCGCTAGTGGTGTTCACACACGGACATTCGAATAGACGGTATTAAAAATATGCGTATTAAAAACATACGAGGAAGTGCCGGCGGTGGGAAACATTAATTATTCAAACGTATTAAGGTTGTTTTGGCGCACCGGTTCTCGCTGAGTGCAAACGAAATTCTCTGTATTGTGTTCGCTATTATCCTTATCCCCAACGATGCGTAAGTACGTCGACAGGCTGGTATGCGAATTCCCATAGAGCGAAGTTTGACCTTATGGGAACTTCCCCATTCAATGCCGGGATCGGCCGGCCCCGCCAGCTCAAATTTCCTGCCTCAACACACTAGTACTTGCGACAAATCAATGCTCCACGCACATGCGTCTGGAATAAGTCTCTTCTTTTTGCCCAGAGTATCGGGCAGGAAGATAGAAGTCAAATGGTAAACAATAGTTTGCGTGATTGGCAGGTGAACTGCGCCTGCTGCTAAGCATACGTTATTTCAAGCACTGCATTGGCAACAGATCTGAGATCGGCATTCCGGCTGAAAAAACACTTATTTAAGCATATCAGAACTTTGAATAAGAATTAGTAATTTACGCTTCACAGAATATCAGAACAAAATTATCCGCGTTTTTTTCAGTTCGTTTTTGTACAAAACTTTTATAGTATAGTACTCAGTTGCGAAATAAACGCGTGAAACAGTGCGGTTCAGAAATAACTTGAAAAAACTATGTTGTAATGTGAGAAACAATGCCTGGACAATTTATATTCTCAGACCAAGTCCTGAGAAAAAGGCTTGAATTACAAAAACCTTAGATCGTTGGTCATGCTATTTACTACGCGCAAACGTGTATCCTCTTGTTAAACGTGACCCATACAGGTGAAAATATACCTTATGGAGGTTTTGCATGCGTACTCGGTCTAGTGTTAATCCTATATTGTAAGGAAGGGCGTTTTTGGCTCATAGGTGCTCGCTGAACAGGAGGATATGCCACGCTAATGGTGGGCACGCGTGGTGTCACGATGGTGGGTTGTTCTACTTGTTTTGTTGGCCGATTCAACATGAGCAACGAGTCTGTTGCAGAAGGAACCTGTGGAAAGGCGAGACTTACAGAGCGACGTTCCCATTTTCTCCAATTGCAGAAATTCCTGCAGATCAACCAAAACGTAATGAAGAATCGATTTAAAACCACAGAGGAGTGATTTGCGAAAACTGACGAGCGTCTCTCCCAAGGACAAGGCCACACAAGTAAATTAATTGAATCTGTTGAGCTAGTGGCGCAGGGAGAGACGCCCAAAGGGGAGGAGCTGTGGGCAAGCACCTTTCGCATCAACCCTCGCGCGGAGCGGCTGTTCGTCTCGTTGCTTCCGCTGGCGCGTTCGCCGTCCTAAGTGATGGCGAGCAGCTCCCAAGATGGCGCTCAGCTCAACATCACCAATCAACTGCGACTTACATAGCGGGTTGCCGCAAGACAATTCTCAGCTAAGTCAAACGCTGTCGAAGGGGCACATCCACCACGAACTAGTGCTTCAGCCAGCACCAAAGCGACTGCGTGTGCTCTCGTTCCTGATGGAGAAGGACGGGCAACGGCTGCCCCTGCCCAATTCAGCGCGGGCGCTTCGCCTGCCTCCACACCCCCGGCACCGCCTCCGTCGGCCGCTCCCAACCCCCCGGCGTCGCTGCACGAGGCGGCGGAGCGAGGAGATGCGGCGGCGGCGCAGGCTGCCTCGCCAGCGGAGCTCAGGTCGACGCGCGCGACACAAACGGCAACACCGCGCTGCACGTCGCCGCAAGCAGCGGACGCACAGAGGCCGTCGACATCCTCATCGCCAGCGGAGCTCAGGTCGACGCGCGCGACACAAACGGCAACACCGCGCTGCACGTCGCCGCAAGCAGCGGACGCACAGAGATCGTCGACATCCTCATCGCCAACGGGAGCGCGGTGAACAGATGCGGCTTCAAATCACGAACTCCATTGCACTGCGTAGCCGCCAAAGGACATGGGGCGATCGTGGCGCGCCTGGTGACCGCCGGAGACAAAGTGGACCTTCGAGACGCAGATCGCACTACCGCCGTAGCTCTGACTGCTCAAGGAGATCACGCGGAGGTTGTGCTTTGGCTGTTGGGTCAGGACACGACTATGGAATACAGTAACAAGGAAGGGAAGACTTCTAATGTATGCGGTCGAAGGAGGAAACTTACAAGTAGTCAAACGCCTGTAAGGGAAATGAGCCAACGTGAACGCAGTTAACCAGAAAGGACAGTCCGCTCTGTTGATGGGGGTTTAGAAGAAGAGCTTACAAATAGTAAAATATCTGTTGGAAAAGGGTGCATCGCCGTTTATAGCAGACAAGAGTAATGAATGTCCTTTGCTGGGTGTTTTCCAACAAGGAATTCGGTGATGTTGAGAAAAGGTTGAAAACGGCCGCCACAGAGGATACAGATCTTTTGAAGGGCTGCCTATATGTGGCTGGCAGTGGGGACGTGGTGTTGAGCTTCGTAGACGAGGCATATGACTTGGTGTTGTGGCCAGCGGGTTGACAGGCGCTGGTGGGAGCCGCACGAGACGGTCGCCTGGAAGTGCTTCGAGAGGCGCGGCCGCGAAGGCATGTGAGCGACCGCACAGAAAGGACACAGCGGCTGCATCATTGTGTTGCTGGACAATGAAGTCGACGTCAAGACCAGAACCATTAAAACGGAGCACATGGCCCTCTATCTCGCAGCTATGAATGGTCACACAGAATGCGAAAAGGAATTGTAGCGGAGATGAGCTAAGAAGGAACCAGAGAATTGGGAGGTGGACACGGCTCTTTCTGTTACTGAATACTATAATATGGCAGCATGTATTGACAGATTTGAACTTCAGAAATGTTTAGATTTTAGAAAATGATTCCTTTGTTCACAATGTTGCTTGATTTTTTTTGTTACGTACGAGTGAATGTCATTAGACCTTTGCGCTCAAGTGACATTTTGCTTTATACAACTGTAGATGGCAGAATGATTTTATGGAACAGCAGTTACAGCTAAATAAAATATTGTTACTAAGTCTGTAAAACTATCCTCAATAAATATAATTGTAACAATAATTTGCAACTGTTTTATTAAATCAATCTCAAGGCACCGATGTATGGCTTTTTATTTATGGATATAGAGATACACTCATGATGAAGTAGCTTTGCAACATTGTCACCTGACTTTTCTCCGGCCGGAGGTATAAGTAACTTGGTGATAAAGTACAATACAAGGATTTTTCTAAAAGGCTATTTTAACACGCGTGTTTGAATACAATTTCTGTTCTTGATGTCCGAAAGACATTAAAAGCGAAGCTAAAATCAGTGAATACATCACATTTACTAACATTTAAAAGACAAAATAACTTTAAACTGCCTTAAAAATGTGACCAATTCCCTTGACTTTCGAGGTACAGGTGTAATAGGTTCGCACCCTCCAAAAAAACAAGAAAAATAATTTGCAGTAAATGAATGATGTAAAAAATAAATGCATTACCTACATTGACACTCATTGACACATGTTTTTATCAATAAAATTGTAGTACGAAAAGAAGAAATTAGAGGTGCTAGAACATCACGTACTTTTCCGCCTCTGTAAGGGTTAGGAATATCTTATAGCAGTTTCATTCCATGTGTGTTGTGTTTTACAGAACACATTTCCGTTACGAGTAAACCTCATTAGAATGCGAAGAAAAATAAGCGCGAAATTTTTTTTTTCCAAAGCCAATGCCTTTGACACAATTTCGACAACTAAAACTGCGTTTCATATGGCCTGAACTTCTTCGATCAATAAGTAATTCAGAGAATTAAAAACGTCGCAGCCATAGCGCGGCGTTGCCTATGTATTGCAATCTGATATCTTAAAGGCTTTGAGAAATGGAACACGCAAAATTCGAATTTGCTAATTTCGAAGATTTAAAAAAAACTACGATGAAATACTAACGTTTTTCTGAATGAACACGATCTTTTTAAAGGCCTTGTTTTACAGAACACATTTCATTCAACAAAAAATCTATCAACAATAGTGTACTTTTACTATGTTAATTTTTTTGCAATTTTCGAAAATTCAGGAAAATGAAAGAAAAAGACATTGACAGATTTCTCCGACATTCGTTCAAGCGTCCCTCATTTTCCCGTAGAAATATCTAAAGACAAAAATTGTTTCAGCTTCTTAGAAAACATTTCTTTTTATAAGTTATATTAATCTCAAAATATGGTGCACTCGAACAGCGGTCTTCGTTGAGTACGTTACCCGACCTTCTCGCCGCAAGTCGTTGCAGTTTTTGCTGTTGTAAAAATACAGTATATATTGTCTACACGTCTCTTTTTTCTGTTGTTTGTGAATTTTTTTTTAAATTATATATAATTTTGCAATTTGTTTGTGAACAAACATTTGGATTTGCTTTGTTTCTGGTGTAGAATGCCATGCAGCTTGATGGAGTTGTCTGGTTACATATTCTATAGCTTCATTTATGTCGAAAGCAGTTTTCAATGGCAGATTAGCTGTGCTGTTATTAATTAGCCATTCTGAGAAATATTTCCAATCTGTTGTATTGTTGTGGATTGAGTTTGCTTATTGTCTTCACAATGATTGAGCTAATGACTAGTAGAACTGGTGAATGATCAGACGATAGATCTTGTGACCAGTAGTGTGAATGTAACTTTGGTTCTACTCCTTTTACAATAAATAAATCTAATACATCAGAATTTGTAAGTGTCTGTCGGCCAATAAGTGGGTTGGCCAGAAGAGTACGAGGATAATTTTTTGTTTATTATAGTTTCATATAGAGATTTACCTTTTGGGGGAGGTTAGTCTGGAGCCCCACAATGGATGTTTAGAATTGTAGTCACAACTCTGGATTTTATGCTTCGGAGGGCAGTATATTGCTGCAATATTCAATGTTCCGAATGCATCTCTTACTTGAATGGATGTAGCCTGCAAATACGTGGTGCTATATTGAGAATTTAAATGATTCATTTTTTCCCGAACAAGTATAGCTGTTCCTCCATGTGCTGTACCATCCGGATGATTTGTATAATACATGTTCCTTAAGTTTTTGATATCCGTATTTGTTAACTGAAAAAAACACTTGACTTCTTCTCGGTGTTGTAACAAGCCATTGGCGATCCAAGCTGATATCTTATATGATTTGTTCATTGTTTAGTAAGCAGTTTTGACACATGATTTAAAAGTGCACTTATTTGTTCTGCTTGTCTATTGAGTATAGTTTCAAATCTTTCGGAAGTCTGCTGTACTATTGAAAATAATTGAGTATTAGACTCCGTGTTTGTTGCATTGTTGTTCAGACTATCCTTCATTTGCGAGTTTTTCAGTGCTTATGCATAAGTATTACGCTGATGGAAATTATTTATTGAAGTAGGTGGGAAGTTTTCTTGACCTGTATTCATATTGTTTGGCGAAGCACTGGAGTTTGAATCTTGTGAAATTTTAGACGCCTGTGAATATTTTTATTGCGTATTTTTTTATAAATTGCACATCCTTTATAACTTGCTGTATGGGGACCTTCACAAAGGGCGCATTTTGCTGGCTTCGTCTTGTTTTTCTTGTTGTCACAAGTTCTGCTATCGTGATTCTCGCCGCATACTACGCACCTTAAAGAATAGTTGCAGTAGTGCTTCGTGTGCTCCCAACTTTGGCAGCGATGGCATTGCACAAGATCTCGCTTTACTCTTGGAGCTTTAATTATTATTTTGGTGTTTTGAAGGTACTGCAATTTATAAATGTCTTTGTTATTATCATTTGGTTCCAAATCAATAAAAAATACCGGTAAGGGAACTTTTGTTACATGGTGTTTGCAGTTATGAATGTTTCTCACAGTATGACCGTTTTCTTCTATTTCTGCTTTCAGTTCATCAATATTTATTGTTATTGTATATTTTTAAGACTATTCTAAATGCTCTTTCTTTTTTAAAAAATTTTCTCTTTAGTAAGGTATAATGATAGATTAGAGATAAGAGCATTTAGTAAGATTTTAAATTTATCTTGACCTACAGGCTTGCAGTAGAATTCTTCCTTCTTCACGACTTTTTGTAAAGTTTCTGTCATTGCGTGAAAGTCATTTATCCCAGAGAGAAATATTGGCGGTGGCTTTTGCACCTTTTGAATGTTGCTCGATTTGTGACTTTCGATTACTTTATAATTGGATACATCGTCATTAATTAGTTCGAGATCTGCAAATCTATTGCATGATAGTATGCCACTTATATTTGCACTATGACGTTTTGATTGTTTATAACTTTCAGGGCTGTGAGATTTACATCTCTTGCGCTTGCTTACAACAACTTGCCATTTATGAGTGTTGCTGTCACTACTTGAATTACAGTGGGTTGTTCGATTAAGTTCTGAATTTGTTACATCGGTTGAACTTGAACTTGAAGGCTGTACTGCAGGAGGAAAAAGGGCAATGGCATTGCTATCACTGTACCTTGTGGTATCTGATGTAAAATGGTTTGTTGCCGCTGCTGCTGATATTGGTGTTGAAGAAACAACTGAGTTTGTAGTTCAGCTTGACTTGTAGTAGACGAATCCATTATAAATTCAAATTCCGGCTGGGAGGTGTTCTCCGAGGCCATATCGATTGTTTACGTCATATGGAGGCAACATATTTTTTTATATCACCAGTTGAAACAGAATTTTATACACAGGAAATACAATTGATCACGAAAACACTACACACTAGTCAGAACACAAAATGTGGACGCACAACTTGACACAATGAGTCAACGCACAACTTAGAAATCACGAGACACCGCGGAGTAGAGGGCACGTCCTCTCATCTCCACCGTTCGCGGAGACCGTCAGTTTGTGAAAAATGGCACATAATTATGAGTCTCAGTAGCAGGAAATTGCGAATTGGTTACGTAAAGTGAGTTTTGAAAGTGACGTTGAAGATAGCAACGAGGAAGATGCGGAATCTCGAATTTGACAGGATCTCGAATTTGAAGGTGAGAGTGTAACTGAACAAAATGATTGATCTGACGAAGGCGCTATGAATCCTGTCCCATCTGCGAGTAACAAGCTGTACTACAATGGCAAAGATGGTAGTACTTGGAAAAGTACAATGCCTACCAAGAACACACGCACGCGATCACACAACATTGTAACTCATTTACGTGGTGTGCAAAATGTTGCGAAAGGTGCAAAAACGCCTTTAAAGTGTTGGGAATAATTTTTTGATGTGGACGTTTTGAAAATAATTGTTCAGTGCACTAACACTTTTTATTCAAAGTGTGCAATGTAAATTCTCTCGGGAGAGGGATGCCTTCGATTTCATTTCAAAGCGACAAGGACCGCTAGAGAACTATATAATTAGGCAGCAATTAGAGATACATTTGCACGTGGTAACGCCAACTTACGAAAGATGTATACAGCCTCTGAGTACGTCAAGAATAGACAAAAAATTGAGGGATTTAGAGGACGATGCAGATTTTGACAACATATGCCTAACAAATCCAATACATATGGGATAAATATTTTTGTTTTAAATGCAAGAATGTTCTGCCCATTAAATTTGGAAGTTGTTTTTATATGTAGGTCAACAGCCAGAAGGACCGAACTAAAACGAAAATAAACCTTACTCTCTTGTTTTGGGGCTTTACAGCCCGGTCTTAATTACAGTTCGCAATTTTTCTTGTCACAATTATTTTACAATTTATGAACTCGTTACGGCTTTGTTGACACAAAAAGCTACACACTTGGAACACTGAGAAAAAAAGAGAAACAGTTTCCTAAAGAATTCTTGAAGGCAAAAACAAGACTAATCAAAATATCCCTATTTGGTTCACAAGAATATTGCATCTTGGTATTCTATATACCAAAGGAAGGAAACAACGTTCTACTTCTCTCGTCCATGCACCAAGATCATGCTACAGATATCTTTATCTATAGTATCATCGCATATCTCTATCTATAGCATCATATCTTCATCTATAGCACAGGAGATGACACAAAGCCTGATATTATAAGAATTTATAATATAAGCAAAGGAGATGTTGACGCAGTGCATGGAATGAGTGCAATGTACAACGTGGCTAGCAACACAAGAAGGTGGACAATGGTGTTATTCTACTGTTTGATGAATTCAATGGGAGAGAACTCTCTTATTATATACAACGCGAACAATCAGCCAATGAAAAGGCGAGAATTTTTGAGGCAGCTTGCTTCACAACTCTTTTAAGTGATCATTTGAATGGAAGAGCATTGTCAAAAGTCCTCCCTCGTGACAGTACAGAACGCGCAAAGAAAAGGTGTGGTGTGGTGACAGTGGAGGATTCACCACCGGAATCTGCACGTCGAGTGCGCTGCGTGGACTGCACTTCAAGGAATCGAAAAACAAAATATTGGTGCCAAATATGCAAAACGTTTATTTATTTGGAGCGTGCAATAACTGTTTGTAAAGCATGCAATGAAGGAAAGTTGTCAGGTGAGTAAAGGACATCAAATACAACGAAAAGAATAGTTCAGACTATTTCATTTTTCAGTTTTGTTAATTTTCGTATAAACCAATAAATACTGTAACCAATTCTTTTCTCCGGTACACTTTCTTGATCGAAATTGTAAGAGGAAATTGAATTAAGACAGGAGGGTTACAAGCAGGAGTGTTTGTGAGACCAGGTGCGTGCACCGACGTTACAGAAAGAGGCGCGAGTATTGACGAGTTATACGTATAGTGCTAATGTAAGTTTTGGAGTTAGAAGAAAAACGCGAATCATTTTAATTATTACGTTTTACAATATTTCCTTTCAAATGTTTTTTTATTTATACGACTTTTTCACCCCTACTTTAGCTACAATAAATGCATTTTATTCCTATTTTAGTAAAAATAAAGGTTAATTCTTAATGGTTCACTTAAAATAGTCACGCCGAGAAAGATTCGGTCTCTTCGCTTTCGGTTTATTCTGCCTGTTGTATCTGCAGGATTCAGGGTGAATTACACATTCAATGTTTGTAAGTGATTTACTATGATACACTGAAACTAAGTAACAAATAACTGTACATTTCTCATAACGGCGTTCGTGCCGTAAAGTGCCTTATCACCGGCAGTGGCGATAAGTCTTCCGTGCGGTAGCTGGCGGCGGTGGCCGCCCCGAGTCCACTCTTATCGCGTAGCTGATAACGCCACGACGGTGACGTGTAGCAGGCGGCAGCAGCCTGAAGTCCCCTGTTATCGCGTTGCTGATAACGCCAGGACTGGGCGTGTAGCGAGCGGCGGCGGTGGTAGCTAGGCGAGGTTATTACTGAACGAGAGCGCTCCGCTCCCGGCCTGTGACTTTATACCCCACCGCCCGGCGAAGGGGGAGGGGAGGGGCTGTGCCCCTCCACTAGCGGAACGGCGGAGCATAACTCCGACTCGTCTTCTGATTGGGGGATACCACATTCCTCCCCGTTTTATTGTGGGCATATGGATGCCCACGATGACGATGTGACCTCCGCCGCGGAGCTCGACCTGGTGAAGCGTCTCAGCTGCTGGGTTCGGCGAATAACTCCGCCGGTCGCACCCCTTCTCGGGATGTGTCGTCTGATGATGTTGCCGGCCGAGCCGCTGGCTCGTGTGTGATGGCTGGTTCCATCATCCGCATTGTAGCTGGCTGAAAATTACAAGGAACATTAATCCTCTGTTGTGTGTCGTCTATTCTATACGTGTTCCATCTTTTTGTTATCTGGTTCTCATGTCTTCTCATGATGCCGTTTTCTGATTGTACCAGATACATTCTATGCCCTATGGTCTCGTGGATCACTGCTGGAATCCACTTTGGATAAGATTTGAACGACCGAATATATACTTTATCTTTAACTTTGAATCTTGTATTCGCTAATTGCTTCGGGCGTTTGATGGGTACTAGTAGTGCTAATAATATCCTGGGCTGCCTCCCATGCAGTCGTTCCGCTGTACTTTTCTCTTCGTTACCTAGTTGAGTTGCTCTGTATGTTACGAGTAGTTGTTGTAGTGCTTTATCTTTACCAACTCCTTCTGCCATTGCTTTAATCATGGTACTTTTGAACGTGCGTACGAATCTCTCTGCTCCCCCGTTGGAGTGTGGGTGGAATGGAGCCTTCCTAAGGTGTTGAATGCAATTTTCTATACAAAATTTCTCAAATATATGTGATGTAAATTGTGCCCCATTATATATCAACAATTGCGGTAAGCCTTCTATTACGAAAACTTTCGTTAACAGTGGAATTGTTGCTTCTGTTGTTGCGGTACGCGTCTCACACACATATGGATACTGTGAAAATGCATCCGTAACTACTAGTCACATTGACCTATAGAACGGCCCCGCATAATCAATATGTACTCGCTCCCATGGTTTTCCAGCTTTCAGCCAGCTCGAAAAGTGCTTCAGCGGACTTGACTGGTTCTTTCTGCATATATTACAACTACGTATCAAATTTTCTATATCTTTTGACATCCCCGGCCAATATACATATCTTCTAGCAACCGTTTTTGTCCTCGGAATTCCCCAATGTCCAACATGCAATACCTTTAACACTTCTGCTTGCAGCTTCTTTGGAATTACCGCTCTTACGTTATCTTCACTATTATATATTAACACCCCGTCTTGCATTGATAACTCGTTTTTCTTTAACAAAAATCGATTTAAGTCTTCTGAACTATGATTTAGTTTCCTTGTTGGCCAACCTTAACTCAAATAACCACTTACTTGTTTTAGCAGCCGGTCTTCCCTTGTTACCTGCGCTACCCTTCTTGCGTCCAGCGGCAACCGTAACAAGGCGTCGCCATCCTCGAGGTCTATGTACGTGCAGGTTTCTTCCGATTTGTCGAAGGCGAATAAGGTGGGGCTAGAGACACTTTTTTCTGTTCACGAAGACACTTTTTGTGCCCTCAAAAATGGATGCATGAACTAGTGCGTCGTCATGGTGGAAAAACAATTATCTTTTCGGCCACAGATTATCTGGCCCCGCCGGCAGCCTCGACAGCGCATCTGCGTTGCCGTGCTGTGAAGTTGACCCATAAATAATCTCAAAATCATAATCAGAGAGGAAAATTACCCATGTTTTAAGTTTCTTCCCCGTTCTCTCTGAAATACCTTTTCTTGGATTGAACAATGACGTAAGTGGTTTATGATCTGTAATGAGCGTAAATTTCGCGCCATACAGGTATTGATGAAATTTCTTCACCCCATAGATTATTGCTAACGCTTCTTTTTCAATTTGTCCATAATTTCTCTGTGCGTCATTTAATGTTTTAGATGCAAATGCAATTGGGACTTCAATGTCTTTTGGCGTAATAGTTGAAATCACAGCGCCAATACCATTTTCGGACGCGTCAGTCGCGAGAAGTAGCGGTTGACCTGGCGCGTAGTGCGTCAATTTTCTTGTTTTAATCGGCTCTTGTTTCAGATACTGAAATGCATTTTCACACTTTGTTGACCATATAAACTTCACATTCTTCTTCCGTAACTGGTCTAGTGGTGCCGAGATCATTGCTCTATTCTTAATAAATTTGGAATAATAAGCAACCTTACCTAAGAATGAGCTGAGTTGTTTCACATCTTGAGGTGCTGGCATTCTTGTAATTGCTTCAATATTTTCCTTTGTTGGTCGGATTCCATGCTTACCTACTACGTGGTCTAAATAATTTATAGAAGTCTTCAACAATTCACATTTCTCCCAATTACATTTGAGTGCATTGTCTTTTAACAATTGTAACAGCATCCGCAAATTCTGCTTATGTTTTTCTTCCGTTTTGCCTGTAACAATAATATCCAGGAAGTTAGCGCAATTTGGTACTTTCTCAGTAATTTGTTGCAGAAACCTTTGAAATATTGCGGGCGAGCTGGCAATGTCATACGGAAGTCTTTGAAACTGATAGAAGCCGTTATTTGTATTAATTACCATATTTTTCTTCGATTCTTCATCCATCTCTAGCTGCAGATAAGCTTCCGATAAATCTATTTTAGTGAAACATTCACCTTGTAGTTTCGCAAATATTTCTTCTGGTTTCGGCATAGGATATTGGTCTATTAACATTTGTGGATTTAATGTAACTTTAAAATCTCCACACAACCTTAGTTTACCATTTGGCTTTTTTGTAATTACCAATGGTGTGGCCCACTCTATTATTAACTGGTTTGAGCACTCGTTCTTGTACCCATCGTTGCAATTCTTCTTTTACTTGCTCTTGCAAATTCAATGGCACCGGTCTTGCTTTACAAAATTTCGGTTGACAATTTTCTTTCATCGTTATGTGAGCTTTATACGTTGTGCAATGCCCTAGGCCTTCTGAAAACATTTCCGGAAACTCTTGACATATTTTCTTCATTTCTGCATATTTACTTGTGTTGTCGACTGACATAACATTATCTTCTACCGTGAAACCAAGAGAGTTTATACCTTGCATTCCCAATATATTTTGTACATCATATCGGTTCACTATGACAAAACGTAACTTTCGTTGTATTCCTTTGTATCTTGCAGTCACTTCTACTTGATCTTTTACTGGGATGTTTATTCCTTGATACGATTTTAACTTTGCATAACTTTGCTTAACTGGAACATCTCGGTGCGCCTAACTGTTGATATGTTGTTAGATTTATTAGGTTCGCTGTGGTCCCTGTGTCGATCTGGAACTCCATATTTCTTCCTAATATTTCCAATTGCACTCTTATCTTTGTTCCTTCCGGTGAAATCAAAATCATATTCACCGTCTGTATTCGGTCCACCTCCATTTCTTTCGACTGCTTGGTTCTACGTTTCACACTTCTTGGGTTTTGTTGTTTTCTGTCCGCCATTTGTTTCTTCTTTAGACAAACACTTTGTATGTCTCCGATCTTTTTACAGGATCTACATATTGCGTCTTTAAACCAACACTGACGTTTATGATTCTTTTCACAACCCGGGCATTACTTTAATTTTTTTCCGCTCGTTCTTTCTCCTTTGTGACTTTCCTCACTTCTTCTGTTGTCTTCTCTGCTTTACTTATTTTCTGGTTCTTCTTTCCGTATTGCATCTATACGCACTTGATTTCTCGGGGTATGTAATATAACCATGTCTCGAATCATATGACTTTGCACAGTCACTTTTATCGCACTTAATGTTGCATAATTTCGCTAAACCTTTCAGCTCCACCACCCATTCCGCATGTGATTGACCAGGTTTCAATTTTGTTTGAAAAAACTTATATCTTGAGGTCAATACATGTATTCTCTTTTCAAAATCATCGGCCAGTTTTAGTTTCAATTGAATGTTAATTTTCTTGGATCTTCTTCTGAGCATATTTTCTTTATCGTAATGAAGGTTTCTTCTCCCACACACGCCAAAAAATGTGCACGCTGCTGTGCTTCATCTGTCACGAGATGTGCTCCCAAGTGCTGCTCAAAACGTTCTATATAAACTGTTCAGTCTTCCTGATCTTTGCTATACGGTGAACATACCGGAATCTGCTGGACGCATCTATAATTGGTTCATTAACATTCTAATCGTCTGTTCACTTTGTTCTTGTTGAAACTTCATCTGTTCTTGATGTACTTGCAACATCGCTATCACGCGTTATTTGCTTTGCCATTGTTCTTCACACGTCTTGTTCTTACTTCCTCGTCGCCAATGTTGTATCTGCAGAATTGAGGGTGAATTACACATTCAATGTTTGTAAGTGATTTACTATGATACACTGAAACTAAGTAACAAATAACTGTACATTTCTCATAACGGCGTTCGTGCCGTAAAGTGCCTTATCACCGGCAGTGGCGATAAGTTGCGGGCAAGCCAGGCGGGCGGGTAGCGGGCGTGTAGCGGGGGTGGTAGCTAGGCGAGGTTATTACTGAACGAGAGCGCTCCGCTCCCGGCCTGTGACTTTATACCCCACCGCCCGGCGAAGGGGAGGGGAGGGGCTGTGCCCCTCCACTAGCGGAGCGGCGGAGCGTAACTCCGATTCGTCTTCTAGTTGGGAGGATACCACACTGCCGCAATGCAATGTCTTCGCATATACTTTGTTCCCGCCACATTGTTATGCCATATTACATTCAAAGTAATGTTTTCTCGCTTCGTTCCCCGGATTCAAGTCACGGCGAGGCACGGACCTTCGGCCATGGCGTTCATTATAAACAACCTTGAGACTGTCCACCGCATAGTTACCAATTCATTTACATAAGAGAGCATTTTAATGGTTGTAATGATGATGTTGTTACCATTGATACTGTGTTTATTTAGTTCACTTGGTTACTTGATGTCAAAAAACATGTTTATGTTTTAAGCTTTAAGCCTTAAGAAATTAAAAGGTTTTTCATTACAATTTAATAAGCTTAATCAAATAGCGAATACTTATAAAAATATATGCTATGGAACGATACTTCAAACCTGAAAAATTCGAAGTAGAACACACGTCCAACGCTGCTACTTCTCAATGGAATCATTGGAAAAGGACATTCGAAGGATTTCTGACAGCTATACAAGCAAAAGAAGAAGATAATTTAAATTTACTCTTTAATTACGTAGGTTATGCTATTTACGACTTAATAAGTGACATATGCTTCTGCTATACATAAACTCGACTCTTTGTATGATAAACCAAAAACGAGATTTTTTCAAGACATCGTCTCATTACGAGACAACAGACTGATGAGACTGTTGATCAATATATGTTAGCATTACGCTTATTGAGTAAAGAATGCAAATTTAAAGCAGTTACAGCTGAGTTAAACAGAGATGAATACATACGTGACGCTTTCATAAATGGTCTTGCTTCAACTCCATTCGCCAGAGGCTTCTAGAAAACTTGACACTAAGCCTAGACGACGCGTTCACTAAAGCTTGCTCTCTATGAACAGCTTTCTTGTATTCAGAATCATACACAACACAACCTTTTCAACATTCGTCTCAACTGGCGTCATCTGAGACCTGCCCACGAACTGATGAGTGTTCTCCAGAAAGAGTAACTGCTAATATTAATTCAAAATGCTATTTTTGTGGATTAAATAGACACCCTCGTAGCTCATGTCCAGCTCGCAATGCGATCTGTAAAATTTGTGAGAAAGAAGGACATTATGCCAAAGTATGCAGATCTAGTAAAAGAAAATCTGGTAAACAGATTTCAGCCTCTGTATCAGCTACAATAATGTCCCGAAAATCAGAAAGCCAAATAAATATTTCAAAAGTATCTGCTGCATTTCCTAGATGCCTTTCAAAATCCACAATAAAGATGAAGATGGATGGATACGATGTTGATGGTCTTATGGATACTGGAAGCTCTGAGAGTTTCGTCAGTGATAATTTTGTTCCAAATTTAACATTCGAAAATATCCAACAAACAGTCAAGTTGTAATGGCATCGTCTTCTTTGACTTCGCCTGTAACAGCCTATTGTAAGGTGAAGAACAGATTTTGGACAATACGTATCAAAATATAAAATTACAAGTATTGCAAAACTTATGTTCAGACGTCATTTTGGGTCATGACATTTTGGAACAGCACTCTAACCTACCTACAGCTTTCGGTGGTATAAAACCACCCGTTAAAATTTGTAATTTGGCTTGTGCTCAATTAATGCCAGCATCATTATTCGAACATCTCAAATTGCAAACCTATTGCTGTAAAATCTAGACGTCATTCCAAAGAAGATGAACAGTTTATTCTATATGAAATCAGTAAGTTATTGGATGCTGGTGTGATTAAAGAAAGTAAATCTCCGTGGAGAGCTCAGGTTCTTGTTGTAAATGGGAAACATCGAAAACGTATGGTAGTAGACTATTCTCAGACAATCAATAAGTTCACCATGTTAGATGCTTATCCTATTCCATCAATTGAATAGTATCTGAAGTAGCTGCTAAGAATGTGCATAATGTGCATAGCACAATTGACTTAAAAAGTACTTATTATCAAAT
The DNA here is from genome assembly GCA_964035755.1 of Teleogryllus oceanicus. Lineage (NCBI taxonomy): Eukaryota > Metazoa > Arthropoda > Insecta > Orthoptera > Gryllidae > Teleogryllus > Teleogryllus oceanicus. Next base: position 16,976,164 of record CAXIVR010000010.1, read on the forward strand.
ACCAAATAGAGACGAAGACATGCTATACACAGCTTTTGAAGCGAGTGGAATACTGGCAATTCAAAAGAATTCCAATGGGAGTAACTAATGGTGGAGCAGCTTTCCAGAGAAAAATTGATGAAATTGTAAAACTTGAATGCTTAGGAGTAAATGCATATCTAGATGATGTTACGGTTAGTGGGAAAGATGAGAAAGAACATGAAAGAAATTTGAACCGATTCTTAAGTGTGTGATAAGTACAAACTCACTCTAAACAAAGAGAAATCAGAGTTTGGTCTAAAATCTATACGACTATTAGGCTACTTAATCGAAAATAACATTCTCAGGCCAGATCCTGATAGCCTGAAACCTTTACTGGATCTTCCTGTTCCACAAAATAGCAAAGCCTTGAAGAGAGTATTAGGAATGTTTTCTTATTATTCAAAGAGGATCCCAAACTTTTCCCACAAGATCCACAATTTAACAAATTGTAAAAAGTTTCCTATGAACACTCTTCTAATCCAAGAGTTCTTTGATTTGAAATCTGATATTCAGAAATCTTTTGTGATGAACATAGAAGATGATGTACCGTTCCGTGTAGAAACTGATGCTTCAGATCATGCCATCGCTGCTATTCTTACACAAAATAAAAGGCCAATAGCTTTTTTTTCCAGGAATCTTTCAAAGAGTGAACTGCATCACTCATCTGTAGAAAAAGAAGCATATGCAATAGTCGAAGCCTTGCGAAGATGGAGACACTATCTGATTGGTCGTCGTTTTCAACTTATTACAGATCAAAAATCTGTTTCATTTATATTTAATGCAAAACACTCTGGAAAAATCAAGAATGAAAAACTTATTCGATGGCGCTTGGAACTTGCTGCGTATAACTATGAGATAATATATCGCCCAGGAAAAGAAAATGTGGCTGCTGACGTATTTTCACGAGTTTGTAGTACAATTCGTACCTTAAAGAGATAGGCTTCATTACATGATTCGTTGTGTCACCCAGGAATTACTCGAAATGGCTCACTGGGTAAAAATGTCAAAACCTCGCTTATACGATTGAATATGTGAGGAAGGTTACTTTATCTTGCAGTATATGCGCTGAAGTCAAATCTCGATTTTTTAACTACAAACACAGTGTTCTCATAAAAGCCACATCACCATTTGAACGTCTCAGTATAGACTTCAAAGGCCCAATACCATCTGAAACACGCAATAAATTTCTCCTTTCGATAATAGACGAATACTCTAGGTTTCCTTTTGCTATACCCTGCCCCAATTTATCGACTTCTTTAGTTATTGAAGCTCTCAAACAAGTTTTTGCTATCTTCGATATCCTGCCTACATTCATTCGGATAAAGGTTCTTCATTTATATCCGAAGAACTTAGAAACTACCTACATTCCAATGGTATAGCAACCAGTCGAACAACACCATATAATCCATGTGGAAATGGTCAAGTGGAGAGATATAACAGTATAATATGGAAAGCTATCACTCTGGCTTTGAACTCTAAAGGACTAAAGATTTCGCAATTGGAGAAAGTGCTACAAGATGCTTTAAATGTATTCCGAGCACTACTCTGTACATCTAATGCTACACCTCACGAAAGAATGTTTCATCATAAACGAAAATCAGCTTCAGGTGTAGCTCTATCTTTGTGGCTCACAATTCCAGGTAAAGTATTTATGAGAGAACAAGTCCGACAAAGTAAGTATGATCCGCTTGTGGAAGAAGTCACTCGACTAGAAGCAAATCAAAACTATGCTCTCGTGCAATCACCTGATGGTCGAGAATCGACCGTAAACCTTCGACATCTTGCTCCAACAAATGAATGGCATTTTGAAGACAAAGTACCGATTGAAGACATTACTAATAATCCACAACCCTCACAAGATGATCCGCCAGAAGAACCTGAAATTCAAAATTTAAAAATCTCTGAATTAAAGACGACAGACTCCGAAGATCTAGGAAAACGAGGCCGCCTTCTTATTTGGACGATTATGTTCTAAAATTAAGAAGGGGAGAATGTATTGATGATGTTGTTACCATTGATACTGTGTTTATTTAGTTCACTTGGTTATTATGTAAAAAACATGTTTATGTTTTAAGCTTATTAAAGCCTTAAGAAATTAAAAGGTTTTTCATTACAATGGTTAAGTTCACTCTGTGAAATTAATAAAATTGAAAACACACTTTAGTCGGTTATTGGATAAACCTGGTTGACCTGTTGAGGGATATTTCTCGTTTTTCAACTCCAACTTCCTACTTTCTTCTTTTGTCACATGTACTCTGTCACGTAGAAGTTTGTTCCTGCCTCGGAATAGAAGTTGTTGTGGAACAATAAAAAATAATCAAAAAATGTTTGAGAGGCCGAAGTAAAAGTAAGTAAGACCTGCTTAGTAGATCCACGAACCTATAGTAGATGGGCTGTGGATATTTTCTAAATTTCCATAAGTACTGGGTGTACTGGAGCAAAAATAATAAAAGTGTGTTGGTCTGAATGGATAAAATTTCTAGAGAAGAATTGACTGGTGGACAGCTGGCCCACATCTGACCTCGGCATCGCTGACGATTGCGACGCTACAACTCTCACAAATACGAAACAATTGCTCAGGGAGGGGCTTGATAGCATGGCAATTTCCTATTAATGCAAAATATCATATTCTGGTACTATTTTAGACCATTAACAGCCTCATGTTCTCGCATATCACAAAGAAAGACCCGTTCAAAACCTCCAAAGTGAACACAAAATGGCCTGCAGTATTCAAACTGCGCAGTTGCAAACACGTTGTGAAGAACACTACAAGCTGCGTTTAGAATCGAATCCAACGAACCGTTCACAGCGAACAAGAGTCGAAACATAAAATAATAATTAGCCACAATAAATGCCTTTTTGCGCACATACCTCGGGTAAAATAAATGTTGGATCTTCCAGGCTCTACTCATTAACCCTGCTCACCCCGCCAACTTCTTTTTAAGGTTTCTTTTTAACTACTAGGTCATGTAATGATCACTTGGATTGTTTACATTGGGGTAACTGTAAGGGGAACCGACACGTAAGCACAACAGACCACACACAAACATCCATTCCTGAGGCGGGATTCGAAACCGCCTCCTTCCACTTTCGAGCAGAGGCACCTACAGCCCTACAGCCTTAGTGACTTTGGCTATCCAGGCCGGTTCCTCCATTTTTGTTCTCAGGCCTCTGAGAAGTAGCCATCTACTCATGGAATATGTCGCGTGTGAAAAGGCGATCGGAACGTCGTTCTAGCGCTCTTTGGTCTCACAACCCAAGATCTTTGAAATGTTGATTAACTTTATTCGAACTCTACGCCCATCGTCCCCCCAAATGCAGCCAATTGTTTATCATCGCCTACGGGTGAGCATTATGGCTTGCAGGTAGCAACGTGGAGTGAACCACCAAGCCCGATGGACACTCATGGTTTAGTATTTGGTAGTATCAACACAGACACTGAGGGACTTTTTGTGTCAATGGTTTTTGATAAATTGGCAAAACCATCTTCTATCTATAGCTAATTCATACAGAAAGGCTAGCGAAAGTTTTAGTTGTCACAGAAGCACAAGTCAATCGTTGCTCGTTGATTTATTGGTTTCTTCGCGTTTCCTGACACATTAACTGCTAAGGTCATTAACCCCGTAAGTGTAGTGCATTTTTTATTTTGTAAGATAGCAATGATTTTCCTCGGTGGGTGACGAGATCCGGCGGCGACGAACGTCGGCTTGTGGAGGTTTTCCCTAACCAGGTATCTTCCACCAGTGGAGCACCAGTCGGTAAAAACCCTAAGATTCCCGACTGGTCGCCCAGCATGTGAGGTAGTGTAATGCGTGTGTGGGTAAGTAATGGGTGAGGATAGGACAAGGAAGAGAAAATAAATATCGCTTGTCCGTATGTCAGGAACCGGGAGAGGTGGCTCAGGACATCAACCGATGTCGCTGCAGTGCCACTCACCGAGAGGTCCTGGGGTTCAAGTTTCGACAGTGGCAGGATTTTCGACACTTGTCAGAGAGCTAGGTCGAGTTATGTCGCTGTCTGGAAGTGAATTCTAGCGGCCAGCTGCTCTGATCTGTAATTTTCCATGATTTCTCCGATCAATACCATGCGAATGCTGGAGCAGTACAATAACAAACGGACCCCGGACTGCGCGCGATCTTTACTTCCCATTTCTTATATCCTTATCCCCTACACACACTTACATGCCCTACACTATCACAGTTGCTGGGAGACAAGTCGGGAGCTTCGAAATTGTCCCGACTGGGGAAGTGCCGCGCTAGTGGGATATACTTTGTTGGGGAAAACTCCACCTAGCCCATGGTAGGTTGGTGCCGGATCTCGCCATTCAGCTGGACAAAGATCACCACTACCACCACTTCCTGAGAAAAAGCATGCACTACTCTTAAGGAACTACTGACCTTAGCAGTTGACGCGCCCTGAATCACTAATAATCAATTGAATGCTTGGGCATTGCTCCGGTGTACGACTGCCGTTGATAGGTACACGACTGCTGTCGACTACCGATCAGAGCAGCCGGCCGCTAGTATTCTCCACCAGTCATCTCTCTGAAAACAACCGAAAGGCACTGGGAAGTTCGAGTCCTGACGGCGGCAGGATTTTCGACACTAGCTTTCCAGCTAGGTCGAATTCAGTCGCTGTCTGAAGGAGAATTCTAGCGACCAGCTGCTCTGATCGATAGTGTTCCGTAGTTTCTCCGATCAACACCAGGCGAATGCCAGAGCAGTACCCTACCAAACGGGCCACGGACCGCGCGCGATCTGTCCTTCCTCTTCCTTGTCCTATCCTCTCCCCTTACACACACTCACTCTAACATGCACTACACCACCACATATTCCGGGAGGTCGGTCGGGAGCTTAGAACTTGTCCCGGCTGGGGCGGTTGCCCCACTGGTGGAAGAGTCCTGGTTAGGGGGAAACCCCACTAGCCGACGGTAGGTCGGCGCCGGATCCCCCCATCCAGCAGGGAAAGATCACCGCGCATATCCCGAGAAAAAACATGCTCTACACTAACGGGACTAATGACCAAAGCAGTTGACGCGCCCGGAAACACGAAAAATTCAAATCAAGCACTGGGATGTCGCGCACCTCCTCCGTGTCACCCCTGAGGCAGCCGTCGCCAGCACTCGGGCAAGCTCCTTGCGCCGCGCTCTTAAAAAAATTTTTCGACGCGGGTCGCACTTTAGAAGGCTGCAACCCCCCACCCTCCGCCCGCTCTCAACCCCTGGGCCTGCGGGCGGGAGGGATTTCGTCTGCGTCGCGACGAGCTCTGCTCTGCTCTGTCTCTCGCGGGTGTTGCCGTCTCCCGGGATGGAGCAGGGGGTGGGATTTCCCCTTCGCTCAATCCGATCACTATCCCGCCTTCCCCTGCTTGGTCCTTTTCGCCCGAGAAAGACATCGATAATTAATATTTGTTTAAGCCGGATTGTTTTTATATGATGCGGAAATTTATTAGAGTCTTCAGTAATATAGATTATCGAGTGGAAATGAGGACTTATTCATATTATATTTATTAAAATAATTAAAATATTTAATACATTACGTGTACAACATTTTGTATGTGATCTGTAAATTAGAATTAAATATATAGATTGAGTTATTGATACATAGATAAATTGAGTTATATTTTCCCAGCAGTTCGAGGTATCTCCTGCGATGGAACTGGATATGCTTTGGCCATTTATTTAATGTTGTTTAGAAAAATACGACCAGGCGTTCTCGATTTCAACAGTAAATATATTTTCTCACGCGCAAATGAAGGTGTGTTTGGAATGTCATCAGTACTCGCTGCGAGCTTTGGTCATCAACTGTTTATTGCTCTAGGGAGGGGGAATCAAGGTCATCGTGCAAGAAATGTTGCGCGGATAATACACTTGTATCACAAGTCACGATGAAGAATTGCAAATACAAATGAACAACTTCTTAGTAACGCATTTTTAATTTCCATTAAGGTCTTAATGGAGCTTAGACGGGCCACGTAAACAGAATGCCCTCGTCCCTTTTACTACTCGTTCCCAGATTTCACGTCGTCGGAGTCGATTGGGTACGACAACGAGTAAGATTCAAAACCTGCATCTAAAGCTTTACTGAATCGTAAAGCAATATTATACAAGTTTAATGTGGTATTTAGGTGGCGTTGCTTTAATTCCCGGCTTACCAACTAAGATCGCAACGCCTAAACACACACAAACATGTTTTTGGAAATTTCTTTGAATGTTCTGCCCAGATCTGACAAAAATTATCATTTCCCCATTCGGAAATCAAGACGTGTCGAATGACACCTCATTTGGTGCACGGGAAGTAGTCTAACCGTAAGTGATGGAAAACCAGACATTTGCACATCTGCACACTCGAGGAGTAACTCAAATACTGTATAGGGATTACATATTATATTATTAGTACTCACTATGAAAATATTACGTTAAGCTACCTACACACGTTTGTCTCATCCAGAGTTAGAGACAACATTACTTCAAACAATGCGATACTGGCCAAAATTAGCTCATTCCTCCTAACGATAGAACTGGAAGTGCTCTAGGTTTTTAATTATATTCTGAAGATGGAATAGTTTTTGGTCTTCTCCATGGACAATAAAGGAAAATTGATGCATTCACTGGCGAACAATAGAACCTCGTTCCCTAAGCCGCTCCGCTTGCTGTAGGCCGTTTCCAAAGCCACCAAATTAATTTTCGCTTTCGTCAGAGAGCAGCTAAAGCGAGAAAATGGGCCGTTGCTCTCTTAGTGTTAATGAAGGCGGTTTTCGTGCCAGCGAGCGCCGTCGCTTTAAACACAGGAAGCTCTTGTGCTTGGTGAAACCCCGTCGTGTTGCCTCTCATTTCTGTTCCAGAGTTGCTCCTCTTCGCGATGACAATGAGTTTTCTTGCCTCCGGTTCAGGCTGCGAGTTGAAAAGCACACTTCGCTGGCTACTTGTTAACACTTCGCGTCAAACCATTGTGCTAGTTCGGTCAACGACCTGCGACCTCTTGCGGCTTAAATTTGAACTTGGTTTGAAACATTTTCCCCAATGAATGTTAATTTAAGTCAATAATAATTTAATTTTTAGAACTGAATTTCACATTTTTATCTCCATAATGTTTACGTTTCGTTCAATAAAAGTCTCAGTCTGGATGTTGAAGTTAAATTAAATGATAGTAATTCAATGGATCGTTTTAAATAAAGAGTTCCACGGTTTCCTTCTGTGGAGGGGTGTATTCAGGTGGGGTTACTCTCCTAGTTGTAGAAAGTATGCAGCAAACTTTATGTGCACTGGCACACGAGGTGCAGAACATTCATCCCGTCTGTTAATGTCTGACGAAACTGTGGAATATTTTGTCAGCGCTCATGCATGAAAACTATTACTAATTTTCACCGCTTATTTTTGGAATGCGTAACTTCGGTGTACGTGTACGTGTGCAAAAAAATAGCCTTTTCAAACGAGCACCTTAAAGACATTAAACGATTAGATTCCATAGAAAAGTGTAAATCCTAAGTGAAATGGTTTCTGCTGCACAACTGTTTCTATACTATTAGAGACTATACTGAAAATCAAAAAGAAAGTAACATTAATTTTAACAGTGATATTTAATGTATTATTTGCCATTTCGACTGTGTAATTTTAAACAACCTGTAACAAGTCTTGTACAGCAGCTTCTGGGCCAATAACCCTATCTCGATCAGGTTTTTCGTCCAGTTTCCATGATCCTTGGAATAAATGCTGAAATGGCCCCGTGTTTTGCTTCTGGACATAAATGTAACTTCATTATCGATGCACATCTTCTAGAATTCAGTAGGAAATATAGTTATTCAAATTATCGTTCTCCATGTTGTCGCGGCAGGAAGTATTATTCCTTGACGAAGGACATGATGTAGGATAAGAGCCGGAATTTATTGCTGATTTGACCTTGAAAATATATTTTATTAGATCGGAGCGAATTCTTTTGTTAACAATCCTTGCAAAAAACGCTCATTTTTTTCTGTATTCAAAATTCAATTACTATATTGCTTAGGAATGGGATCACAGAATTTTGAAAACGTGAACAGAATTCCCTTCTCCCCATACCACATTACACACAGTTTTTAACTGTTTTTGACGTATTTAAAAAACCAAATGAATTGAAAAAAAGAAGTTATGGCCGTTTACAACAACTGTGTAGTGCACAGAAAACAAAACACTGGGGCGACATGATTTAATTTCACAGCCGCATCGAATATTGTGAATAATCCCAAGATACAAGGTACAAGTGCATACACTTGTACCTTTTCATGGATTTGTTCTAAAAAATAATGAAAGTAACTCGAACGAAGGTGTTTGGTGTACTCATTTGAAAATGGACTTCGCTCTTATCGTTGCCTTGTGCATCAACATTTCATTCGAGGGTCAAAGAGTCAATTTCTGTACTAGTTACGTAAATAACTTCTAGCAAGCTCAAGCGAGAACTCTCACAAATTAAACATCACCCTGTTCCCCATTTTGCTATTTCCATATTAAGCTTGTAATATATCTTTTCTTTCAAGACCCTCGTATCCTCCATCACTTGTTCGATATGCCTCCTTGTAATTGATCACAACACAATACACTCATGTCAATACACACTATTCTTAATTAACATTATTGTCGAACAGACAGGTACACTCGTGTAATTTAATCGCGAACAGTATCCAGTAATTAATTTACTTTCACATACAGTTGCATGGTCTACAGGCTCTGAACAGGTGGGGTAAAATCGAGAAACGTCGAACCTGGAAAAATGTAATAGAATGTTCAATTCTTATAATTTGTATAATCTTATCCTGTAGATTACGGTGTAAGGAACGTTTCTTTGAGGCTCTTGGCCTCAAAGGTTTAGTTTTTAAAGCCTTAAAACGCTTCGTATAGGAGCTATATAATGATATAGATTCAAAAATGCTATCGAGTGTTGCGGGATGCATTTGACAATTTTTAGATATATTAGTTTAAAAAATCTCTCATATTTTTAAAGTCAAAGTGCAATTCGTCATGTCTTCGTGAAATTTTCGGAGCCGAAAAAGGCATATAATCTACTGAAATAATATAGAAGACGATTTCTGGATCCTCAGGTAAGTCCTTGGTTTTTTTGGATTAAATTTAAGAGCTAGAATTCATGTGCACTTTATCAATTTTAGAATTGATTCAGCTGATGATTCGGCCCCAATGCTAAAAGCTAAAGCATTGTAATCGTATCAAAATGGGATTTTATCAAAATAAACTTGAATCTATTGTCTGTAAACGTAATAAACATATGTTAGATAACAAATCCTAATAATTCTTTCTTATGCAATCAAATATTCATTACGCTTTTTGTTGTTATTGTTAATTAGAATTTATAGAACTAGTTTGTGATCAACATTAAATTAGTTCATTTAATGAGCTCTTTGAGTTGCCAAAATATTGAACGACAATAGTTTGAAAATTATTTCCTTGTTATAGCATCTCAGAGTGACAGTTCCATTTTCTTTTTCTTTGATTTTTTTAATGAAACTAGTTGAAACGCTGTAAACAATGATCACGAATACTTCCTAAAGTGTATATTTATGACAAACGTTAGTACAATAAATGAATCCACTATGAATACTCAGCGACAGCACTGTTGGCATTGCAGCATTGTTGTCCGTAAGACCTTGGATTTCAAATACTGACGGTGGAGCATTTTCGACCTTGCTACATAGCTGGGTCGAATTGTACCGTTGCTTTGAAGAGAATTCTCGCGAGCGGTGAATCCAATTGGTAGTTTTTCGTTTCTCGATCAATACCAGGTATAGAACGATTTTTCTAAGGATGAGCCAAAGTGACAGTTCGCGAAAACAAGTGAACATCACATGTAATTCAGAGAAGTATCCCTCCGCCGCGACAGCTGTTGTCACGCCCTATACTCTCTGGTCACGCCCCTTCGTAAAGTGCTAATGGCTCCAGTGAAAACATCCCTATGCAGAAGTCTTAAGAGTTTCGCTGAGGTACATGCACGTACGCAAGTCCGAGAAATATTTAAATTTAATTTCGTATGTGGAAAATCTATTAACATGCTGTCACAATCAGTAAAAGAATACTACCACGATTGTAAATAGAAAGGAAGATGATTTTAAGCCGGAAACACTGCACCGGTACGCTCGCATTCAAGTCTCGGTTTTAAAATAAACAAATATTTATCACACAAAAAGTAAATTCAATGTAATATATAAAGAAAAAAGAATTTTTACAGAAGAGCACATTACACTGCACTTCCTAATATCAATTATTTCTCGCAGCGCACTATATTTTTGTCGGAGGAGGACACCACAAAAGGAAGTGTCGAAGCCCTTTACAAGTTAGCCAACTGCAAACGAACGAATGCAGGAAGGGAGTCTAATAGGCTCAACGACCACAAAACCTTCAGTTATATTGCCAGCACTAGCTGTCACTTTGGCTCATCCTTAGGAAAATCGCTATATATATCCCGAAGCATGCCTAAAGTACGGACCGATCTTCTTTCTTGTTGCCTCCTTTTCCCTTAAAAATTCATTTACACTTTATGCAATACAACCAGGGGAGGGGGCTCAGTGCACCAAATTAAGCCATTGCATTGCTTCTGACCGGGAATTCCTACGGTTCGAATCCCGATGGTGGTAGGATTTTTGACACTAGCTTGTTACCTAGGTTGCATTTAGTCACAGTCTCGAGGAGAATTCTTGCGGCTGGTTGCTCTGATCGGTAGTGTCCGTGGTATCTCCGATGACCAACAAAGGAATATCGGAGCAGTATCCTAACAAACGGGCCACGGACCGCGCGCGATTTTTCCTTCCTCTTCCTTGTTCTATCTTCATACTTTACTTGCACACTCTAACACGAAGTACACTACCAGACATACCGGATGAGTGGTCGGGAGCTTAAAGCTTCCCCTGGCTGGGGCGGTGCCCCGCTGGTGGAAGATGCCTGATTGAGGGAAAACCGCGCTAGCCAGGTCGACAACGGATCTCACCATCCAGCGAAGCAACATCACCACCCCTTCCCGAGCAAAAAAATGCACCACACGTAGGGGACTAATGACCTTAGCAGTTGACATGCTCGGAATCAGTAATCAATTAATGTATGCACTACACTACCGCACACATCTTTAGGTTAACGCTTCTCCCGGTTGAACTGATGCGCCGCGGAGGAAGAAAGTATTTATTAGATTCGGAAGCATCAACTACTCAGGTCATTAGTCTCGTAAGTCTAGTAAATAATATAACGCGGGAGGTTTATGTCTGTTCTGGTATGGAATGTGATATCTCACGTCGACCTTCAATGAGGGGAATATCTGGACGGAGACACCCGAAGGCCTCCGTGAGGGTCGACGCCACATCTCACATTCCAACCCAAAATACACGTACACCTCTCGCGTAATAACATTTACTACTCAATGGCTAATGGCTAATGATTAATCGCCGTAGCAGTTGACACATCCTAAACCAATAATACTTTATTATTCTGTCAAGTGATTACTAATTTTTGCATTGCTGTGTAACGTAACGTGCAAAGTAACGCGTTTTTTCATTCAGACATCTGTTTAGGCATTAAGGGTTAGATGAAACTTCTTCCACACCTCTTTAAAAGTACAGATTCGTTTCTAATTGCAGTGAAACGTCCATTTGATAGCTAGAATAGAAACAGAAGGGGTTCGCGTTGACACAGACTGCTCGGCTTCAAAAAGAGAATTTTCTTTTTTAAATTGATTCGAAAAAGTTCCACGTACTCCTAAAGCCTCGCACGTTTTCAAGTGAAGAGTTATTGACGTCGTGAATTTCCTGAGTAAATCCCTGGTCTTTCGATATAGCCAAGAGAATGGTATCAATAGTTCGTGAAAAGAATTGCCCTCCAGAGTTTGAGACGTTCAGTGATTTTTATTGCATTTTCAAATCACTACGTGCAAAACATTTTCCCTGATGGAAAACAATTTAATAATGTCATATATTTAATTTAGTTTCAATTAATTAGTATTAATAAAATAAATAATACAAGTGCGGAAAATGTTCACAAATTTCTATCCCCAATGTTTGAAATTTCTGTATTTGAGAATTGTCAATAATTGTCAGTTATAGACTTATTTAAATATTTATGGAGTTTTTAAAGTTTTCATTACAAGAAACAATTCTTGGTTGTAAGTGGTTGAATGAGAATTAAAATTGGCTAGTTCTGTGCAAACATTTCACGCTTTTTATATTTGTTTTAAAAGAAAATAGCTTCATACAAGGTCCTAACTGCATCTGGTCGGCCCTGAACCGTGCGTTACAGCACTATATGTCGGCATTATGTGCGAGTAAACATTCTAATTCGAAAGCGTTGAAATTAAATAAGACAGAAAATAAAATGGTTAGGAATTATTATTATTTTATCTATTCATTCAGCATAATTTTACATATATTTCGAGTTATTGCTTATCACTCCAGTTTTTTTTTATTTTACGTCAAAAAACAGTTAAGAACTGCGTATGACGTGCTATGGGGAAAAGTGAATTGTGTGCACATTTTCAAAATTCTGTGATCCCTACACTAAGTCATATACTACTTAAATTTTGAATTTTGAAAGGGAGAAAAAAAAACAAAAACTCCCATGTAGTAAAATCTATTTTCAAAAATAAATAAGCAATAAAATTTTGAATCTTGAAAAGGAGAAAAATAAACTCCCATGTAATAAAATATATTTTCAAGGATAAATAAGTCCCATGTTATAAACTATTTTCAAGGATAAATAAGCAATAAGTTTTGGCTTTTATTACTTCCTGCCGCGACAACATGGAAACGATAATTTGAATAATTGTATTTCCCACTGAATTCTAGAAGACGTGCACAGAAAATGAAGTTACATTTACATTTACAGTTCGTGGAGAGAAGCGGTAGCGTTCACATCGCGCTCCAAAGCTCAAGTTCACATCGCAGTGGTCACTTAGCTAGAGCTAAGAGTGGCGAGTGCAGTGAAACGGTTAACGAATAGTCACTTAGTTTCTTACAAAGTGCTAAATACAAAATTTAATAAGTGCGATCAGTACGTGTTCAAAGGTATATGCTCTGGTCTCGGCCAGAGCATTACCCAGTGGACAACCAAGTGATTAACGCGCGTAGGCTAGTATCCTCCACTTTATCACGGTGTTCATGGATCCAAGTTCAGTCTCAACAGCGGAAGCAATTAAAAACGCTCTAGAGGCGTTAAACAATCCAAACGGTGGTGTAAATTCAAATATTGAAATGGCCGAGTGCACTCCATCCGCTCAGCAACAATCAGATCTGCAAATGCAACAAAACCGACAACTTCAGGCAGAGCAACAATGGAAAGTGATGCAAAACCAACAAAAACAGTTTCTACAATACCTTCCTGAGCAGCGCATAATTATTCCGCAGCTGCAACAATATCAAAATTTTCAACATGTTCCGCAGATCCAGCATTCTTCACTATCGCAGCTAAGTAGCCAACCCCCTCAACAAAATGTAAGTAGTGAATCAAATATTATGGAAAAGAACTCTGCTAACTCTCTTTACGATTCTCGTGATATGTATGGCGTGCCAGTTGCTAACAGATATGAAATATTAACGGAAGATGAAACTCCAAAAGAGACAGTTAATGTTACCCCAGTAGTGAAAATCCCTCCCATACATGTGTTAGGTAAAAACTATAAAATAATATTAGATGATATCAAGTCAGTAGCTAAAAACGTCTTTTCCACTAGAACACACCAGAATGGAATCAAGGTTTTCTTCACCAATATAGACGACTTTAGAAACAATAAGAAATTGTGTGAAGATAAATCAGTGTCATTTTATACATACAGGGACCCTTCGACGAAAATCTTTACAGTTATGCTTAAGGGAGTACCAGAATCTCTTGAAGAAAGTGAAATATATGAAGAATTCAAAAGGCTCAATTACCCAATAATTAAAGTATGTAGGTTATATAATAAACAAAGACAGCCACTACAAACAAGCTAAATCTATCTACAATGTAAGCAAATTCATGAACTGTATCATTCGAATTCAACCTAGGATTAAACGTAATTCACCTGTACAACGTAAAAATTGTCAGTCATTCGGACATTCTGAGGCTAATTGTCACGTAACTTCCAGGTGTGTTCGTTGTGATGGAGAGCATCACTATTCTAAATGTACCGTTCCCAAAAATTCCAAACCGATTTGTGCTAACTGTGGCGAGGGGCACACAGCAAATTATTGAGGCTGCCGTGTGTACCAAGAAGTTCGTAGGTCACGGGCAGCATTCCTTTCAGAGAAAAATCTCGGTAAACCACACCACGCAACTGAAACACGTGAGCAACCTCCTATTCTTTTAAATAATGAAAACTCTCCCGGTCTCCCACAACGCAAACTAACAGCTTGGCAAACAGCACGGCCACCTACAAGCCCACAACCTCAAATTGACGTAATTCAACTTGTTAATACAATAGTAAACGAAGTAATCTCAGCTATAATACCCCAAATTCAAAACATAGTGCAGTCGTTAATGCCAATCCTTCAAAATGGCAAATAAAATCCAAGAACTAAAAATATTAAACTGGAACGCTAACGGTATCAAAAGGCAGCAATAATATTTGAAACAGTGGAGAATCAAAATAAACTCGCATAAATCCAAAGCAAAAGTCTTCACACTTCGAAGACCACCGACTCCGCTCCCCCTTAAAATTCAAAATTCAATAATAAAATGGTTCCCCAAACAAACTTCAGTTAAATATTTAGGACTATGCTCGATTCGAAATTAACATGGAAAGATCACATCAAAACAATTACAAATAAAACTTACGCCAAAATTGCCAAACTGTATCCTCTACTAAACTCTAAATCAGCTCTAAGTATTGAATGTGGAACCTCAATTTATAAATCGATATTACGACCAACAATCACGTATGCTTGCCCAATTTGGTGTAACGCAGCAAAAACACACATTGAAAAACTGCAAATCATTCAAAATACATGCTTAAAAAAATAACTAAGGCTCCCTGGTTTATTAGTAACAAGCAACTTCACGGAGAATTACGAATAGAGTCAATACAAGAATACATACTAAAATCTTCTCAAAAGTTTTTCGATATTCTTTCAGGATCTCCAGTCACGCCCATCTTCAAACTTGGCAAAAACTACCCAAAACTAAACAGAATATGCTCACTATTTCCCAAGGATAAATTCAGACCTCCATAAATATTCAACGGCATTAGTTCCCAACATATATTAATATAACATATTAAATCAAATATGTTATTTAAAGACGATTACGAGTATAAATTCCCCATCAGTATACTCTATTTTCAAAAGTATACACTGAAAACAGCCTGTAACAATCAGGACAATTAGCATGAGAAGGAATGACAAATCATTATGTTGTAAAAAGTTAACATCCCTGAAAGGCAGAAATGCCGAACAGGTGGAAATAAAAAAAAAATTGCTTATCCCAGTTTTGATCATCCATAGTACCCAGTAGGGGCCTTCCGAATAGCTTAATCTTCAAAAAGTAATAGAAGCTACAGAAGAGTTACATTTCCAAAATTTTAATGGAAGTTTTATTTTCAATAACACTTCTTAAGAAGCATAACTAGAGCCCCAGCCATCCCGCACTTGTCCCCGGCGTGGACTCGTCGATTTATAGATACTTTTTTCATTGCCCGCGCGTATACCATGACCAACAGCTATTTGCAATTCAAGTGCCCATGATCGCAAAAAATTAAAGAAAAATTAAAATTATTTCGTGAGAAATTTAAAAAATGCAATTTAAACAAATTTAAAGTCCTTATGTCGTCACATCAAAAGCAGAGTATCCTTTTGGACAAATTCTTTTTCATAGATAGAGTGCTAGTGTTCACAGACGAACACTTTAGAGCTAATGAATTTTATTCTGGCTTTTTCCTAAAGTTACTTTTTGTCTTGTTTGGTCCGCCCCCAAACATCACAACTATTCTAATTTTGAAGATATCTTTACGAATATTTTTTTATTTAATAGCAAAAAGTCAATTCTTGTGACTACACCTGAGACATAAAAAATGTAAATTATCAATTATCGATTACTTTGTTAATTGTTATTGTTATCAGTAATTGTCAACATTTCTAATTCTAATCCCTGAAACGTGCATACAAGTCCCTTATGAATCTTCAAATTCAACTTCAGGAGCTAAAGGATAATTCAAGTAGCAATCTAAAAAAAACCATCAAGAAATTTTTAAGGGTTCATGACATGATGTTTCAAATTATACCTCGTTTTTAGAAGGAAAATGGGCATTTTAGGTGAAATAATTATTTTTTTAAATTTTTGACTTTGTTAATATCTAATTCATACCTAATCACGATTAAATTAAGATATATGCCAAACAATTTTAAAAGTCAGGTACCCCATCTCGATCAGGTTTTTCGTCCAGTTTCCCTGATCCGTTGTGCAAATACCGAGACGGTCCCTTGTTTTGCTTCTGGACATTAATGTAACTTCATTATCTGTGCACGACTTTTAGAATTCAGTAGGAAATATAGTTATTCAAATTATAGTTTCCACGTTGTTGCAGCAGTAAGTATTATTCTTTTACGAAGGACATCATGGAAAAGAGCCCAAAATTTATTGCTTATTTATCCTTGAAAATAGATTTTATTACGTGGGAGCTGTTTTTTTTTTTGTATTTTTTTGTTTTAATTCAAAATTCAAGTAGTATAAGACTTAGTGTAGGGATCACAGAATTTTCAAAACGTGCACAGAATTCACTTCTCCCCTTAGCACGTCATACACAGTTTTAACTGTTTTTTTAAATAATTTTTTAAATACCTTAACATTCGGCGTGCAAGGAAAGGCAAAATAGACATTCATATAATAAATCCGAGTGCAACCGTGCCTTTTTTGTGGAGATTCCTGAACAGAAAAACCCGCAAGACGACGTAGAAATCTGCTCGATCTCACATACCAGTGGGAGAGGAACATCGACACCTCCTGAGATATAAAATATACTACACTGGTGGGAGTAATTATCTTTTTGTCGTTTTTGACGCAACGCGTCTCTTAACCCTTGTTGGGTGATGCGTGCTTTCTTCTGGAGTAATCCTCCGTTGCTGAGTAATTACTATATTTGTCAAGGCTCGTCACGTCACAGTCAATGTCACAGAATAGGTACTTCACATAAAGTAATCTACCCAATATCCGTGCGCCTATATGATGTGAATAGTCACCATATTGAAAGTGTGCCAACAGCTGTAAAAACCGACATTTGTTATGTAGTGAACGATGGTGAAGCTGCCTTTTATTTCCGTTTTACTCGAATTTGGTGTGCGTGCCTAACTAGCAAAAACATACGTAACCCGAGGAGACATTTGTATAGGCAAATATGTATATCAACCACAGGCAAATATTAATAAAAAATAGAGATAAATAGGTAAAGAAATATAAATACATAGTGCTAGTAGTGCTACAGAATGGCACAGACTTTCTCATATGTTTTCTATTTTCATTGATCTGGGCTAGTTCATCGAACATACTCTAGCCTTCCATCTATCTCCGCCCAAAGTATATTTTTTTTTGTAATTTTCTCATTTCTTCGGTTTCGTAATAGCAAAACCGAAATATTACTTTAAAAATATTAAAGAAAAGTAAAATCTCGTCTTAAATGAAAATTTTCTTTAAAAAAAAATTAGAGCCGTTTTTAAGAAAATATCATTTGAGCGTTATGAAAAATGCGAAATTGAAACTCTTTTCCACACACAAAATTTGAGTTTTTGGAAAACTTTTTTTGAACTCACTTAAAGCACTTAAACTCGCAAATACAATACTGTTTATAAATGGCTAGAAATGTGCATATTAACGGCGTGAGAGATATTTCAAAAAATTACATTTGTGTAATTTTTGATAAAACAAAACACTACACCAAAATGAATTTTATGTCATAATAAACAGTGCATAAACAAGCACTACCGGTTGTAAAAGGTAGAAGATAAAAATTGGAACCGTTTTTTTTTTAGGAAATGGCGTTTGAGCTGACTCGTTAAGTTCCTTTGCACGGTTTTCAGATGGCGGTCCGCGTTGTGCGGTCGCTCACTGAAGATCAAAGGAGCCGCCCTCTACTTTCCTTTCTGTGTAGTATCTATTCTGTGTCAGTGCCTTATATGCCTTCGGCCAGGGGCTCGTCGCCGTTAGATCCCGGGGTTCTGGCCGGTCCCCCAACCGGGAACCCCAAGTCTCGAATTCGCTTAACCTTCGTGACCACGGAGCGTAGTAAACAAATACCGATAGCACCAGAGGCCTATCTCGACGCCGTTAGATCCCGGGGTTTCTGGCCGGTCCCCCAACCGGGAACCCGCAAGTCTCGAATTCGCTTAACCTTCGTGACCACGGAGCGTAGTAAACAAATACCGATAGCACCAGAGGCCTATCTCGACGCCGTTAGATCCCGGGGTTTCTGGCCGGTCCCCCAACCGGGAACCCGCAAGTCTCGAATTCGCTTAACCTTCCTGACCACGGAGCGTAGTAAACAAATACCGATAGCACCAGAGGCCTATCTCGACGCCGTTAGATCCCGGGGTTTCTGGCCGGTCCCCCAACCGGGAACCCGCAAGTCTCGAATTCGCTTAACCTTCGTGACCACGGAGCGTAGTAAACAAATACCGATAGCACCAGAGGCCTATCTCGACGCCGTTAGATCCCGGGGTTTCTGGCCGGTCCCTCAACCGGGAACCCGCAAGTCTCGAATTCGCTTAACCTTCCTGACCACGGAGCATAGTAAACAAATACCGATAGCGCCAGAGGCCTAGTACTTGTCTTACCTGGAACCAAGAAATTCTTGCAGGGCCCTTCGGTCGCTCACAAGTTTTCAATTACGGTCCCGCCACTCGCCTTGCCACTGCCGGTGACAACTGCATCACGCCGTCGCCTGCTCCTTCCATTTGCAGTTTGCGAACCGGAGCATCGCGCGCCGTCCCCAATGCGGCCCGCTCCCTAAGCTCTCTCCTCGACGCGAGCGCTGCTGGTGGAGACCGTAATAACCAGAGCGAAGGAGGATTGCGCTCAAGTAGGGTGCAGCAGAGGCCAGGGGTGGCCGCATCGGACGAATTTAAGTCGAAGCTTCACCAAGAGAAGATATTCTACGAAAATATTACAGATGATATTTTCGTAGTATCTCGTTCTGGTGAAAATTTGTTTTCGTACCCTTCTAATAAAATTTAAAAAGAACTCAAATTACTAACTATGAAAATAATATTAAAACTGAAGCGACGGAGACCCCACACTAGAAAACTTAATATTTAACCGAGGAAGATTTCGATATAATATACGTATTATAAGAGAAAGTTATGTAATGCTGCGGAAAATCGATTTTGAGATTTTAACGGAAATATACGTTTTGGGGTCCCTTGATACCGGAAAGTTTTTGTTTTTTTTTCTTGTTTTTTTTCTCTCAAAACGTCAGTCCGTCTGTCTATACGTCTGTCCGTCCGTGCGTCTGTGAAAACTGATGGCGCCTAAACCATATGTACAATCTTTTCCAAATTGTAACGCCAAAAAATTTTCAAAATTTTCTCAAAACTACTCCAATTTTTTCTTTAAATTTCTTGTAGAATAGAGTAAAATACACTTATAAAGATGGCGTAGGTCCGATTTTCACGGTTAACTTGAAGTTTCGAAAATTGCAAAATTTGAATTTTTTCGGCGCCTTCCTACAACTATAAAATTGAAGGTAGACATTTTCCTTTGAAACGAAATTTGTTGTCCATAAATAGCTGTATCATAACGGTCATGTTTTTTCGAAAATCGTAGTAAATAGAGCGTGAAATATTTGCAATTTAAAAAAATTCGAAAACAAGATTTTCTCAAAAACGGCTCCAACTTTTTCTTTAAATTTTTGGAAGAATTAGTACCAAATGCACCCTATACGATGACATGAACGAAACGAAATTGCTCTATTGTTTTGTTTTATCCAAAATTATAAAAATGTAATTTTTTGACCTGTCTCTCACATCGGTAATTCTTACATTAGAAGCAAATTTCTACACGTTTTTATTTATGAGTATATTCCCTTTAAATAATGTCAAATAAAGTTTCTGAAAACACAAAGTTTTCTATAAAATAACTCAAAATTCCGCATTTTCAGAACCACATAAACTCCATTTTCTCAAAAATGGCTCCAAATTTTTTCTTCAAATTTTTCTAATGGATAGTGCTAATTGCACTGTTTTATATGACGTAAAGTTCATTTTGGGATATTATTTTTTTTTTTTCAAAATTACACAAATGCATTTTTTAAATACCTCTCACGCCGTTAATATTGGCATTTCCATCAATTTGTATGCATTATTACATTTGTGAGTAGAAGTGTTTCATATGACATATGACCTTTTTGAAAACTCAATAGATTTCCAAGAAAAAGAGTTTCAAATTTCGCATTTACAGTAATGCTTAATCGCAATTTTCTCAAAAACGGCAAAAAAATTTTCAATGAAAACTTCTATTTAGGACAAATTTTTACTCTTCTTTAGTATTCTTGAAGTAATAGTTCGGTTGTACTACTAGGAAAGCAAATTGTTGAGAACTTTTAAAAAAAAGTACTTTGGGCGACGATAGATGGCAGCTCGCTAAAGAATAGAGCAAGACCACACCAAGCCACACCAGGGAAATTAGAAAAAATTGGTACGAGAAAGTCTATGCCATTCTGTAACATCGCTAGTTTCTTCTTTATTTAATGCACGTTTTTTGTTCAATGTGTACAAAAATGCAAGCATTCATTGTCAAATGCTCGCACTCTTAGATGACATTCGTATAAAATATTAGAAAATTAAATATTTTCTCTAAAATCTCAAGTTGAATTTTGTTTGCTCGAGTGTATGCTGAAAGAAAACAGATTTTGAGATTATGACGGAAATTTACGTTTTTGAGGGCCGTGTTATCCAAAATGAGTTTTTAACTCTATGATGTGCATATTATTCTAGAAATTCATCTAAGCAATGAATATCTTCCTTTTCAAAACTATCCCATGGAATTTGTTCGGATTCCAGGTCCCCTTCCTGAGAATGCTTCAATCACAGTTTGAGAAACATTGAAGTGGATACACCACCGACGCTCCTAATCCTTTTAGTTTCTCGCTAAGGAGTAGAGAGAATATAACTTACTCTCTACTCCATTGCAAGAATGTTATCTAATGCTGAACGAAAAAAATTGCGAAGTTTCGGCAGAGTAACTCTTACTACAAGGCCCTGGTGAGGAAAAAGTAGATAAATTCATTTGCTAAATTTAGAAAAAAATCCTCCATCACGTGGTGTAGCCAGATTCCATGTTTTGTGGGTCCTACAAATTGAAAAATCGAATTACAGCAAAACGTCTGTCCCGTCCCTCTGCGAACAACCCTAGCGGCTAAACCGTTCAGCCAATTTTCTCAATAATTGATATCCCCCCATTGATCTGAATGATATTACGCCCCCTTGAGTTTAAAATCGAAATTTGAATTTTGGGAGGTAATTTACCTAAAGCCCCTGGGACGTTTCCCAAATTAAAAAAAACTCGCTCCATAATTGTTTATTAAATTTTGTTGTTGGATAGTGTGAATGACTTTTAAGAAAATGGTGCAGTTCTGAAAAATTTTAAATTGCAAAAATTCATTTTTTAAGGTGTCTTCCTAAAACTACAATTATTAAGATAGAGATTTTTTTCTTTAATTATATCTGTTCCTTAAAGATAGATTTCGAAATAAGGCCATGTACAATGTTTCGAAAATTTCAGTACTTTTTGCGTAATTTTGCATGAAAGTACGGGCGATAAAGTGCTGTTTTAACACCACTAGTTCCTCCACTCCTTGTGTTGTGGGTGAGAGCGACCCAATAAAGCGGTGCCATAAACTTCAACGTTTAATCGTCGCACGCCGCTATAAAAAAAAGCCTGTAATCATCGCCGTTTTCGCTGTCAGTCAGGCTGTGGAGTCACCTTACAGGTTGGAGTGTACAAGAGACTGACCCACTTTAGGTAAAGAGCTAATGAATTGTGGGAATTAGGATGTGGTATTGTTGACATTGTTTACATGAAGAAACAATGGAAGTCATCTCCGTTAACTTAATATATTTATTTTGAGAGTCGGATTTCGACAGCTTTGACGTCATCATCAGTCTACAAGCATAAATAAAATAAAATATAAATAAAATACAAAGTAAATTCAAAATAAGACAAAGTGGGGGAAGTTAATATAAATAATATATACATTTAACATTACAATAACTGCAGACAAATGGCAAATGAAATTATCGACTGATGACGACGGCAAAGCAGTCGAAACTCGGTTCTTTAAATAAATATATTTGGTTGACGGAGATGACTTCCATTGTTTCTTCAAAGAGCTTTGTTATTAACAGTCGCGTATCAAAGCCATTCCAGGACCTGAGATAACCATTGGAGTGTCACAACAGGACCCGAAAGTAAATTGCAATGTAATCAAAAGGCTAGTCTCCACAATACCGGCAGCGTATGAGCCACTGAGACAGTTCTCTCGCCACGTGATGTGGTACGTCATGTGATCTGCTCTGAAGGAATCAGTTTGCGAAGATCTTTATTTTCTGACTGTCTTTTACTCTTTCTTAGGATTCAGTGTAGCGAATCATCTAACTCACATGAAGTCGCGGAGGCGATAAGGTTGGCGATTGTTATGAACATGATATCAAAGACGTGTCGTAGTCTGTCAGTAAGTGTTAATGATTTGAGATTTAATTTATTAAAAACTTTGTTGCGTCTTACTCATCTTAAAGCAACGCGGTTCTTATCCCATGATCTAGCGTCGAGCGCGGAGTAATCCTTCATTAATATTTTGTTGTTTTATCAGCGCGCATCTGTATTCCAGAGGGCGCTGTATTTATGTACGTCTAGTCTCATCTCGACCGTCAGTTGTCAAGAGAGAGAGAATATTAGACAATAACAACTAAGGATACCCAGGAAGGGTTCTTCAGAAAATTACATACAATATTTGGATTAAAAACATAAATATTTAATTTAGAAATGTTGGAACCTGCTTTACAGTTAATTAAGGTGTTGTAGTAGGTCTTTAGAATATCTTAATTTTATTCGTGGAAAAAGATTGACTGATTTACCTAGAGTGTACTCCACCTCCAGTGTATGCAAGCACTCCACCTACAGTGTATTACAATTTTAACTTGTTTTGCTAATTAACGTCTTCAAACCACTTAACAATAGTGCTACAAATTGTTCATTTAACGGTTGAACGCGGTTCAGCGATTAGAATTTTAAAATGTTAGAATATTATTACGTGATCTTGCGCACCGCTACTGGCCTCTAGTGGAATGTATTATAAACAAAGACATCTTAGCGACAGGTGATAAAAGTGATCGTGGTGGATCTACCAAGGCATTATTTAAATTATTTATTTTCTGTATTTGTGTAACATCAATATTTACCTAACTGTGCCAGGACACTGCGTCAAACCCTGAAGAAGAGCCTGTAAAAATGCCGTATCTCTTCATGCACTTCTTTTTGTGATATCGATGTCGATTACATGTCGTTGAATTCACTTTTATTAGTTTAGATTATATAAATTAAGAGAAAGCTATTGCGTTTGAAAAAAAGTTCAATACTTTCAAATATTTCTCTTTCCTACTTGTCCAAACTGCAACCCTTAGGACCCAGAGATGGCTATTCACCTTCCGCGTATCCTATAAATCCTGTGATTGAAGGAGTCTTCGGCCCTAGTGAAAGTACTCAGAGAAAATCAAGGAGGACGGAGATGAGGAAGAGAAGGAATAATAAGTGGAATCCTTGATTAGTGATTACAGGTTATCAACTGCTAGGGTCATTAGTCCTTTAAGTGTAGTGCATGTTTTGGAAGGTAGCAATGATCTTCCGCCGTTGTAGGCTAAGATCCGGCCCCGACCTTAGCGTCGGCTAACATGGTTTTCCACAACCAGGTATCTCCTACCTGCGGGACACCGTCTCAGGCGGGACAAACTGTAAGCTCACGACAGGTCTCCCGGCATGTGATATAATGTAATGCATTTAAGTGTGTGTGTAAGTTAAGGAACAAGAAGAAAGATTGCTCGCGATCTTTGGCGCGTTTGGTATTGCGCTTTTCGGGCACTCGCCTGGTGTTCATTAAAAAAACACGGAAAACTACCAATCAGAGTAGGAGGCCGCTATTATTCTCCAGGCAGACTGAATTCAAACCAGCTATTTACCGAATCATGCAAAAATCATGCCACCGTCGGAACTCGAACCCGGCCAGAGGCCTGCAGTGACATCAATTGTTGCTCTGAGCCTCTTCTCCTGGTCGAAATAGTGAAAAATAAGCGAAAGAGGATGGGAAGGCAAGGAAAAGGTGATGGAAGTATGAAAATAAGGAATACAATGATAACGGAAGAAAGGGGAGAAGATGGAAGTGAAGATCAGGGGAAGAAAGATGAAGAAAAGGAAAAATAAAAAATAAAAATGTTTTTTCTATAACTCACGAGAAAACATTTCCAGTTTTCAAACGTTCTAACGTTTATTGGTTATTTTTATCATTCAACTACGTATAGTAAAGGGTACGCAAGGAATTCTGGAGTTCAAGAACATGTGTGCAGATTATACTTCTCTCCCATACGTCACGTACAGTTTACTTTCTCGTATACGTACGTATACACGGAGTAGAATAACGTACTACAGAGAAAGTTATGTAGAAAGCACGATAAAAATGCCGCAGGTTCCATTTTTTGCGAACACTTTTTATTTTCAAAAATTTCAAAAGTAACGAATAATATGATACAATGTGTTGTTGTGTAATATAATGTTGTAGTATCACTAGTTAGCAAAACATTAATCCTTAATTTGTCAAGGAAGTTCTCAAACCATACACATGCCCCTATTAGAATTGAAGTATAAACTTCTCGTGAGATTGTGATGTCGATTGATATCAAATATATCCTATCAATGAAATTTTTTTCACAGTTCAATACTACTGAAACATTATTGAAGATTTTTCTAACAATTCTCTTTACTAATATGTCAGGAGAAAGATCGTTTTCAGTTTTAAAGGAATATTTTAAAGAATACAATTGTAGAAGAATGAATAAATAATTTGGCTATGCTGTATTCAGAGCAGGAAATTTTTAAACGGCGTTGGCTTTGTCAAGATTACTGTCAAGCGCAGTAATGGGAGAATTACTCCGAGAAGCGCAAAGCGCTCAACGCCCCCCAAGGGGCTTGGAGACGCGTTGCGTCGAAGTAGACGCAACAAATTAAAAAAAACAAAACAAGATCCCTATAAAGTATTTGAGTATGCGAGTGGGCGTGCATGAGAATCTGTCACTCATGGTTAGACCACTTCCCATCCACTAATCGAGACATATGAGATGTCATTCGACGCGTCTTGGTCTCCCGATGGGGAACCGATAATTTGTTTTCAAATCCGGACAGAAAATCCTAAGGCATTTCTAAAAACGTCTTTTTGCGTAAAGTAGGGCGTTTTAGGACTGCGATCTTAGTGAGATGAGTAGGTGGAGAATTAAATCAATGTCACTTAAACAGATCTATCTGAGTGGCATTGATTAAACCCCGTTCATATCTTCTGTCTACGACACCATAATTTTCATCCATGAGGATGGCAACACTGATTGTTGAAAAACGAGCAATATTAAATGAGTGAAGTATTTCATGAGTATTTTTTATAATAAATTTGTAAATTACCTTGCAACATTAAATTTGAAGATCATCAAGTGAATACGAAGAAAACCAAAACCGAATTCACACTAGAGAATGCGTGATGTGGCGACGTAAAACGATGCGCTCGGAAGAGTTTGATTGATCTCCTCAGGGACGTAGAATTTTTCGGGTGTGAGAAAGGGGTTGTTCCATATCAGACACAAAATCAGAATAAACAATGTCGGTATATTCTTCAAACTAGATACATTTGAAGAAAGTATTTATTCTTCACAAAATGTCCATATCAGCGGACTACTTCCTTTAGAACTAAAATTATCCCCACTCCTAGGGGCTAACATATAATTTCATTTTAACACAAAATTTCATACACATTCACATCGTGCACGGTTACCACCTAGTTTCAATCTTACATAAACTTTCAACTTAAGTTTGCCATAACAATACATCATATACAAAATGGATTACTATCAAACAATTACTAATCTTTACACATTATTTTCAGACTGGGTAAAGATTAGTAATTGTTTGGCATTAAATAACGTGGTTAATATGGTTAAAACAAGCGTGGTTAACATGGCATTAAATAGTGTGGTTATGACATTAAATAGCGTAATTAACACTTAAACATTTACTACTCGTCCTATTATCCCCAATATGAACGTACATTCGACTCCGGTTATAGTGAACTCGGATATAGTGAACCCTGGTTGATAATGATCTTAAGTAACAGGTCTCATTTCACTTACATTACAAATACGCATAAGAAGATTCGGTTATACTGAACTTGAACCTCGGCTAAAGTGAACGTATTAAAAAATACACCCTGGAAAATTTTAGTTATAGATATCTGTGAAAGTTATCTATTAGCATTCGAATTTTAAATTGGTACACAACCCCTAGAATTTACCCCAAAACTAATTAAAAGATGTTAATTAAAATATTTCCAAATAAGAGCGCTTATATCCTTTTATATAAATGTATTAAATTACATTTATGTATTAAATTGCATTCATAACGTTATTTGTAAATACAGCTGTTCTCTAATCACTTGTATTTCAATTCTATAACATTTGTATTACAAATGTTTGTAACAAAAGCAACAAACCATAACAATAATCCCATTTTTTTTAATATCTTAAAACTACTGTCTGTCAAAAATTTATTTTTGTTAAATATCGTACACTTCGTTCTTAATTCAATCGTTCCTCTAATACAAAATAAAACCGCTACAATTCTGAAGTGATGATAATATTCATCATGTGTTTTACCAAATATTCATCGTGCGTTTTCCTCCAAAGCTAATGTGGCTTCTCCGTGGCGTAACTTTGTCCGAGCAGAGAAAGCGTTTCGTGATCCGACGACATATTCCAGTATGAATGCAACAGCCGAAGCACCTAGACCCAGAAACAAAACAAGGAACGGACCTGACAATTGTCCCATAGATAACAGTTCAATTAGTCGTTCTTCTGAGAACGCCGGTATGAGAACGCCAAGAGCAGTTAGTTGGTGGATGTAAATACGCTTCCAGTAGTTGTACATGTCTGATTCTACCAAACGCAATACAAAATTATTGACAATTTCGTAATAAGGCGATGTCTTTGCAGTAATATACCCGACAAATCCGAACGTGTTCACACACTCTTGTACAAGGTGAAGGTTATTCTCTCCGCGAAATGTTGCGCTTTTCATACGTGAGAAGATTGAATAATCACTTGTTTTACTAAGAAAGGCGACATTTCCCTTCACGGCTACTCTTCTTAGCAAACGCCAATATTCAGATCGTGCCTCGAGCGTTTGATATTTCCGATGTATATTGTGCATGACTTCGGATGCATCAGGACTGGTTAAATATTTACGCAAATCTCCCATACAGTAGATTGTTTGCACTAGTTTCTCTGCTTCTGCTAGAGTTTCTGGAGACTTATGTCGTGGGCGAGCAGCCAGATAGCCAAGGATCTGTCCTGTATATGAATTGGTAAGCACCAACGAATAAATGAGAATTGAAGAAACAATAATTCGTTGCGCTGATGATTGAGCTATCCAATTTGTTGAACCCGAAATCATGAGTTTCAAAACCTCAAACAGCAGTTTTCCTCCTAAGATTGCAAACTTGTAAAATCTTTCAGAGACAAAATTGTTACTCAGATAAAATGTGGACATCTCGACGATGGTCCAGGCAGAAACGAAAATTACCAGTCCACCAATAATACTCATCCAAGCCCCAAACGTGTATGGCTTCAATAACAAGAGACCATATGGTATGTAAGGTGCTTTTTGAATCATTAGACAAAGAGGATCCTGATGTATTGGGGTAGTGTAATCTACTAATTTGGATCGGTCCAAAGTGAAGTAATATAAACCAAATGCAATATCCACTGTACCGTTGGCAACTGCATCAAATGCATGAAAAAAAGAGTCTGCCTGATAAGAAAGAAGATCCGTACAATTTGTATAGAAGGAGTCCCGAAACCACTCTACACTCTTAAATTTTTCGGAAAAATATGTCTTTGTACTATTTGGAATCTTCAAATAATGAAGAATCGGAAACACTGGCATAAGATATTTGATTGGTAAATTTCTGTTTTTTCCACTCTCTTTTATGGTTTTGAAGTTCAAATTGATAGAAAGAGATATGCAAGTAGTGTTTGTATGTGGTGTATACGCATGCCGAAATATTTTATTTTGTTTTTCTTGTTCCCTTTCGAAAATATTCATTCTTATGTTTCTATACGTGCGAATGATTCTATTAGTTGATTGAAAAGTTAGTTGTGAGAGCAAAGTTGAATCTTCGTTACAACACGTCACACTAAATTTTGCCTTGATATTTTCTTCCAAGAAACACGGTTGCTTTTCCACCGCTTTGGTTACGCATTCATCGGTGATGATTTCCAAATGTTTCCGAGCTGTGAAGTGATCGTTGACGTGAATGCCGTGAGATGTGATGACGGGGGTGAGGGCAGCTGCGTGGATGGCCCTAGACAGCGCGTCCGTTTTCGTGACATGGCCTCCTAAAAGCCTCAGCAGCAACACTGCACCAACCTTTATTCCACCCACGCATCGCATCACCGGCGCAAAGAAATCTTGCGAAAGATCGTTGTCGTTTGCACTCCAAAAACTGGATGATGTTCCGATTGACAATTGAAGCGTTGTGAGTACAAATAGTGTGATTTGAACGAAGTTCATTATTAACTTTCGGATGTTTCTTCAAACGAAAAATTTAGTAATTTAAATTTTCACATTGGCATACTGCAGATTTAGTTCGTTTTCAACTTATGAAATGTAGTAAGGTAAAAAATTACTCAGAGACGTTGTAAAGTACCTGTTATGTGTTTGAAGGAAACTCGAGTCTACTGCTCTTCGTGATGATAATCACTACTTTCAGAAATTCTCTTTGACTTCTTGTGGTCAACGATCACACGTTTGCTCGCTTTGATTAAGAAAGTGAACAATGAAAGTGAATAAAATTTGTATCTGAAAATGTTCACTTATCTGCTTTTAGACTTTCAAATTGACATACGGCGTAAAAGTAGACTGTGTGTATTGAGAAAAGAAACACATTAAAGAAATTTGAGATATTAATACAGGTCATTCAGTGTCAAACCGTACAGAATTTCCCCGGGTACCTCTAAATATATTATAAGTATTAAAAACTGTTTTGATTTAGTGAATAACAAGCAAAATAGAATTTTCTGTTGGTTTGTTTATTTTTAATCAGAACCGTGGAACCCGTTTGTGAACTAAAATAAGATTTTTAGGAGACTAGGTTGCTAACTTGGCTTCAATATCAGTTTCTCTGTAATTTTAAATTCTTTTTCGATACTATTAGTTGAAAACCATTATTTTTAATTTTTAATAGTTTCTTATTTCTACTATTTTCAATTTCTTAATATCCAATTTAAAAACCTATCATCAATTATCAAGTTTCGGGCTTCAAGTCGAGGAGAATTTGTGCGCAAAGAAACTATAAAATTGTAGAGGTATTTTTTTTTTTTTTTTTTCAAAAATCAGAATGAAAATACAAGAAATACGAGACACGCGCAAAGGCACGTTTACAATTGAATATATAAGGAATATATGTAGGAATAATATGTAAGGAATGCTTCTTTCTTAACGACAGAGAAAGTAAACAAGTTCGTTTACTTTCTCTGTCCCTCTGCCTGTGGGACAGAGAAACTTTCAAACAAAGAATCGAAGAACATGTTTATAACATTGCGGAGACTGGCACAAAATTAAACTCAATTTCTCGACATTGCCTTGACATTTTCATTATTTCAATTTTGATACCTCTGTCATTTTGGATAACGAACCCGGAAAGTATTGAAGATGAATCTAGGAGATGTTACGTATAAAAACACACAATACGATTAAAGCCACCTCGGAATAGAATTTATTCACAAACGTTTATGACAATGTTTTGTCTAAAATAAGACTACCCTAAAACATATACTTCGTAATATGTTCCGTTTCACTTTATTTTTTTAAGTATACTCCTTTCTTGATCTGTTTCTTCCCCATTCCATTTCTGTTTATTCCTGTTTTTTGCTTGATTTCATTGTCATCGTTTGCAAATGATAACGTATATTTTTTTTTATGTTAACCTACTCCCGCTCAATTCATAAGTGCCCCCTTCTTCTTGAAGGGATGATGCATATATTTATAATGGCAATGTTTTTCCTTATATGTGTTTATTTTGAATCCTTTTAATTTTATAAATGCTTTTATTAACATTAACACATTTTAGTACGCTATTATAAGTGTATTCTTAGTTCTTCTTATATTTAGTAAGTCTATTTATATATTTTTTACTTCCTACATATATTTTACTTTTACTTGTTTTATTCCATAATTTTCATCTTGTATAACCGTGAAATTTTATTTCTAATAGTTTCATTCAAAACAATATCAAAATTTGTTTTCGTTTACAGGTAAGTATGTTCTGTAGGTCGAACTATGAATATTAAATTTATTTTACTGGAGAGCGTATAATAGTAGTTTATGCAATTAGTTTATAATGTTAAGCTTTATTGCATGAGTACATGTTTTGAAACCGAGCGACGTTAGGAGCGAGTTTTCAAATTTGTACGAATGCAATAAAGCAACATTATAAACGAGTTGCATACGCTATTTTTTTGTATAACAGCATTATAAATTTACAAGAGAATCAAACTTAATTTCGCGAAACAACTTTCTTCTGACGTCTCGGATGCTTGACATCCAACGCCCTCTGGAAATCAAATTCAAGATGGCATTGTTGACATCCGTGCGAGAAAACGGTGGTCGGCTGTTCCGTCTTCTTCTACCTCCCCACGATTCTCTCGCTACTATTGGCTGAATGTGTGATGACGTCATGTCGCGTTTAATAATGGCGATGACGTCATGTAGCGTGCGATAAAATACTGGATTATGCACGATTCGGGGTATCGAAAAGGGTCGTTTATAATGGTGGTATACAAAAAAATACTTTAACGTCCATTGAAATTTAGTAGTAGTAGTAGTAGTAGTACAGAGGTAAAAGTCTTCGTGATTCCTGCCTATGAAACTGAATTGACATTAACGTTTGTAAACGTATGTTGCTTTCAGGTTCCTCATTATATAATTTGTTATAAGAGGAGTGTTAGAAGAAGGAATGAATGGCTCAGAATCAAAGTGTTCCAGAGCTCGGGAAGCAGCGGTTTCGATTCTTAATCTGCGTAAACATTTTTTATCCATTCTAAATTACAAAAAATATCCACTAAATTACAAAATTCTACATTTGTCTTGTCATTGTCATACATAATTTAGGCAAAATTCGCGATCGCGAATAAGGAATGCGAACAAGCAATTCTAAAAAAATGGTAATAGGAATTCTAGGTGTTCGGCATTGAGACCATAATAATACGATCTTAATCGCGAATAAAAAGAATGTTAAAATATTGCTTTCACTTTTATACGAACAAAACTGTTTTTATGCCCTAGAACACAAACAATGACCATGAAATTGTACTTGTAATAGCTTGGAAAGAGTTGTTTCATAAGTAGTATCACAAAATTCTAGTTATATATCTACAAGAAGTATCGACTTGTGTTTGCATCTGTTGTGTTTACAAGTAATTCATTATATCCCGTTTTGACATCACCTGTTTGCCTTGATGTGAGGTTTATTCTTACTACACTACTATATAGAAAGAAATAAAATAGTAATTGCGTGTACAGATTCCTGTGTATTATTGATAGATAATGTGAATAAAGCTGATGGAACTGTTGATGTTCTGTGATTACAATAATTCTTAAAGCGACAAGGCATTGAATTTGCTATGCATACACTGAAGTAAATAAGGTGGTTCTGCTGATGAATTTTTCTCCGATCTCTTGCCTTAATGTGGCAGACGTCACTTATGTGGGTATTGAGATTTCGTAGCTGTAAAGTAAAATAAAATAAATTTCGAAATATAATTTGTCGAAAACTAATTTTGAAGGCGAAAATATTTCTAAACTTTGATTTCGCTATTGGAGTTCATTACAATATCTTATAAACATTAACCATTTAAGATATATTTTCCTTTTGAGATATATTTGAAAATATATCATGTGTACTGATGTTTTTTTGCACACCAAATATAGTACAAATTGTAAATAACAAATAATGGCACTAAATAGCGAATTGTTTCATTTCAAAACCCATTTCTACCAATCAATCATTCAAAATGTGACTGTTTCTAGTTAAACATCAGACAACCAATTAGCCATATTGAAGATGTATTTCTACTTGCTAGAATATTCTAGTCCACAAACTCATTTCTTTTGTTGAAAGAGATTATCCATTTTCTCTCTTAAGCCTCACGGTACTACCGTACTACGTAATTATTCAAATTATCGTTTCCATGTTGTCGCGGCAGGAAGTAATAAGAGCCCAAATTTAATTTTTTGCTTTGAAAATAGATTTTATTACATGGGAGTTTTTTTTTTCTCCCTTTCAAAATTCAAAATTTACTGCTTATTTATCCTTGAAAATAGATTTTAATACATGGGAGGTTTTTTTTCTCCCTTTCAAAATTCAAAATTTATTGCTTGTTTATCCTTGAAAATAGATTTTATTACATGGGAGTTTTTGTGTTTTTTTTTCTCCCTTTCAAAAATTAAAAATTTAAGTAGTATATGACTTAGTGTAGGGATCACAGAATTTTGAAAATGTGCACACAATTCACTTTTCCCCATAGCACGTCATACGCAGTTTTTAACTGTTTTTTTGACGTAAAATAAATAAATAAATAAATAAATACCGTCTTGCATCTGTTCCTTGCAGTACTTCCGTGTTTTCGACTCCACGTCAAAATGAGAAAAGAGGCACAGCAGTGATGCCACCTGGTAAGTTTGAGACGCCACATCGGTATGGCATAAAACTCCTGTACACTTTGGCTATCGAACGAATAATATAGTTCAAAAACATTAGCTGTGTACTCATTCGCCAATGGCATAGTTGTTTTTTTCGACACATTCAAACAATTGTGCAGCGCCATGCCGATACCTACAGGTCGTCACACTTGCGTTTCCCTGTTCCACAAAACATTGACTAACTTCTCAAAAATTTTTAGCTTTGAGCTTATCATACGAGGTTTGCCTGCTCGCTTTGGAACTAACCGGTCGTCTTCTTTAAGTTCACGGCGCGGCCCGACCTTTGGCGCATCGTGCCCTCTTCCAATTCCAGGAAGTCGCGACAGTTCCACCGCGACCGCAACTCTGAAATATTCAGAGCTCCGTCTACTGTGCCCCGTGCTAGGACACGCGCCCACGACCTGGGAAAGGTCATGCCTCCGCACGACTTGCCCCTGCACACACAAAGACTGGAAAGGCTAAAATAGGATCTTCACCGACAGAGGTTCTCACAAACTTTGTGTTTGTTTGTTGCTTTGACTTTCTCTCTACGGAGTAGAGAGAAAGTTATGTAAAGCTCCTGGAAAAAACCGGCTAATCGGAAGAAAAACTCTTAATTACAGGACCCTGCTAGAAAAAAAGTGGATACATCCAGTTGCTAAATTTAGAAAATAGAATCCCACATCACGTGGTGTAGCCAGAATCCATGTTTTGTGGGACCTTCAAATCGAAGAATCAAATGACGGCAAAACGTCTGTCTATCCGTCTGTGCACAACGCTAGCGGCTAAACCGTTCAGCCGACTTCTCTAAAATGATATTTTCCAATCGATATGGCTGATGTCACGAACCCCTTGAAATTGAAACCGATATTTTAATTTTGAGGCGAACGTTACATGAAGTTCCTGGGACATTTTCCAAATTAAAAATAATGACTCCATCGTTTTTGGTTGTTTTTTAGGAGGGTAGTGTGAAGAACGTTTAAGGGAATGATGCACGTGTCATATTCGTTAAAAAACCCTGATTTTTCGAAAATTGGAAAAGTTAAAAAAAAATTCGGAGTCTCCCTACAACTAAAATATTAACGATAGAGATTTTTCCCTTAATGAAATCCGTTCCCCAAATTCCCCAAATGGTCATGTACAATTTTTCGGAAATTTGAGTACTTTTCGCTAACTAAACGAGCAACGGTCTCGCGACGTGCAATCTGTCGCTTTTCTATCATCAACGTGAAGGGACGCTATCAGCTCTGATAACGGTCGCTCGGATCCGTCATTTACGTATCTGACAGTACAACTCACTGCGCCATGTTTACCTAGGCCGAGAAAATAAAGATACAAAAACGGGTTGGCTTATAGTTTTCAACATATGGGCATGAACCTTCTTTTAAAATTCCATTAGTGGAGTCTTTTTATGTCACTAAAAGTTTATAAAATTATATTTTAGAATGCACATCAATAAGTCGTCCCCTTTGTTGCACAGAGAATTACGCCCGAGTTACCGAATTTGACACAGTTTATGAATCTGTGCACATCAATAGAATGATAATGAATAAGTATCAAATTTACTAGTGGCCCGCAGCAGTAAAATTGTTACTGAACAAAACCACCCAAAATGATTTTCCAAAACGTAGTAAACACAATATACAAGGGCATCAAATAATTTACTCTCGTATATCACTGTAACTAGTTGAATGTTGGGTCGCCGACGCTGTAAACTGTTTTAAAAGTTTTTTCATGTAATGAAAATATGTAAATATCATGCATAGCGTCAAATAAGTGTCAATACTTGACATTGGGGATAGCAGTGAATTGTGTCTGATAATGTTATATTCCTGTTCAAAAGTTCCTAACACTAAAAAACCTCCATTCAGGATATTAAGGCAATTATACCCCAAACATGCAAAAATGTTGAATATTGTTTAATTTCTTTCATATAGTGACTAAATAAATGTCTACAATGAAAACAAAAACATTAAGAAAAAACTTAAAATTCATTTTGGGAGATAACGGAATTTTGTGTACAGAAATAGGCCCTGAGTTGTGACACCATAACTTTAGAACTACTATCTCTATTTCAATCAATACTTTTCTAGAATTGCGGTTGATCTTACAAAGGGAGTAAAACCACGGAATTTAATATCATACGCTTCCCAAAAAAATTCCGACACGATGTTTATTTCCGAAACTTCTTCCAACGAAATCCTCAGAATAGTAAGTAAACTAAAAAATAAATATTAATTTGGTTTAGATGGATTTCCGAACTGTTTATTAAAAACTTGTGCACTTGCTTTTATAAATCCGTTAACTCACATTTTTAATCATTCTTTATGCAGAGGAATATTTCCATATATTTTCAAAACATCACAAATTAAGCCACTTTTTAAAAGAGAGAACAAAAAGGAATTTAAAAATCATCCTAAAAGTCTACCTAAACTGCCATTTTTTCCTTTCTTAAAGATGTTGCATCAATGGATCAAAATGAAGCACCCATTGGAATAGTTTTAGATCTTTCGATAGCTTTTGACGTTATTGACCATAACATCTTGCTCTCAAAATTACCTTCATATGGAATTCATGGTAGTGCCTTAGATTGGATAACCTCGTACCTTAAACATCGATCTCAAAGAGTAGAAATACCGTACTGGCACGAAAGGACATTATTTACTTATATTTCCAATTCTTTGTCAATTGAACATGAGGTCCCACAAGGTTCGATCTTAGGACCTATCCTCTTTCTGTTGAACGTAAACAATATGCCCTCATCTATTAAAAATGGAAGAACAGTTCTGTTTGCCGATATAGAATGATATAAAGCAATTTTTAAAAACCAAAAATTTCTACGTCTCTTAATTCAGACAATACATTCAGAATTAAACATTAAGTTCATTATGTTATGCATTCAGAATTCTTTCAAATTCTGTCAGCCTTCATGCACATCATTATGTGT
Source organism: Teleogryllus oceanicus (assembly GCA_964035755.1). Taxonomy (NCBI): domain Eukaryota; kingdom Metazoa; phylum Arthropoda; class Insecta; order Orthoptera; family Gryllidae; genus Teleogryllus; species Teleogryllus oceanicus. Next base: position 17,012,094 of record CAXIVR010000010.1, read on the forward strand.
ATTTTGCAAATGTATAGCCTGAGATATGGCATAATATTCTGAGGTAGCCACACCTGCAGTACCCAAACCTTTAGATTGCAAAAGAAAATTATTCGAATAATGAAAAAATGCCATATACGTGATCCCTGCAAGCCCTTCATTGACCTTGGAATCTTACCATTGCCTTAACAGTGGGAACATATTTTTATGCAATACTGATATTTATAATTATAATACACGTCGTAGAAATCACGTTCATCAAGTGTCAGTATCATCATCTCACTCAAAAATTCACGTACGTTAAATACAAGTACGTTACTTTACAACGCATTGACAGATGATATTAAACAATTAAAGTCGGTACACAAATTTAAGTTACAAGTAAAATATTTTCTTTTGCATAACTGTTTCTATATAATTATCTGCTATTTCTAATTTCCTTGGCGCGGACTGGCTTTACGGTGTTGCCCCATTCTCTTGCTAGCTGCCAGTTATCGTCGCCTAAAGTACATTTTCTTTTAAATTTTCTCAACTTTTCGGTTTCCTAATAGTAGAACCGAAATATATCTTCAATAATATTAAAGAAGAGTAAAACCTCGTCCTAAATATAAACTTTAATTGAAAAATTGGAAGCCGTTTTAAGATAATGGCGATTAAGAATTATTTCAAATTCGAAATTTGAAGCCCTTTTTCATAGGAATATATTGAATTTTCGAAAAACTTCAATTGAAATCATTTGAAGCACTTCCCTTCATAAAGGCAATAATGTATACACAAATAGATGGGAATGTGCATATTACAGCGTGAGACATTTAAAAATTTATATTGGTGTAATTTTTGAAATACTAAAAGTGTACACCAAAATTACCTTTATGCCATATTAAACAGTGCCATTACCACTATCCTTTGGAAAAGTTTGTAGAAAAAGTTGGAGCCATTTTTGAGAAAATGGCGTTTGAGCGTTTCTGAAAATGCAGAAATTTGAGTTCATTTTAACAGAAAACTGTTGAGTTTTGAGAAACTTTAAAAGACATTATTTAAAGTACATGTACTCATAAATAAAATGATGTGAAGAAATCGCCTCTCATGTAAATATTACCGACGTGGGACACAAGTCAAAAAAAACTTTCAAATTTTTGAAAACACAAAAGAATAGAGCAATATGGCGTTTCTGTCATCGTATAGAGTATAAAATTTGAAGAAAAATTTAGAGCCGTTTTTGAGAAAATCTTGTTTTTGTTAGCTTTTAAAATTGCAAATATGGCATGCACTATTGCACGAAAACCACTAAAATATCAAAAAAAAAAAACTTGCTCTTGACCCTAATGAAAGAACTATTCATGGGCAACAAATTTTATTTGAAGGAAAAATCTCCGTCTTCAATTTTATAGTTGTCGGAAGACGCCGAAAAAAAAACTTCAAAACTTTAGCAATTTTCGAAAAGTCGGAGTTAACCTACACCATCTTTATAAGATTATTTTACTATATTCTTACAAGAAATTAGAAGAAAAAACTTGTAGCTGTTTTTGAAAAAATTTTGAAAATGTCTGGGGGCTTCATGTAAAGTACACCCAAATTTTAAAGAATGTTTTTCAAAATTTCAAAGCTTCAACTAGAGCCAGATCGACTGGAGATTCAACAATTTGGAAAAGATCGTAGGGATGATTTAGGCGCTAGTAGTGTTCACACCCGGACGGATGGTCAGACGTTTTGAAAAAAACAGTAGTTTCGGTATCAAGGGACCCCAAACCGTGTATTTCCGCTGACATCTCGAAATCGATTTTCCGCAGCATTGCATAACTTTCTTTATACTACGTATATCACTTCGTATATACGCATGTATAAGATGAAGTAAAAAGAAGTTTATCTTACATAGAGCCGGAGATATGACGTTTCAGATTTCCAATGACAGCCAAAAAGTCAACTTTCGGGGGATATGGCTTTAAAATTTGTAATACTCTAGAAAGCTCTAGAGAGTTATAGGTTATGCGCTCTTTTTCTGCCTATATCTTCTCTTTCCTTTCTTCCTCTTAAATACCTTCCTCTATTCTTATTTTCTGGCTGTCTGCTTTATTTTTTAGGGACGTGGTTCCCCTAATGCAAGAGTACATAAATATCCAAATAAAAACTAATGGTCGCAGAATAAAACGGGTTTCGCCTTGTTAAAGAGAATATATCCAATATTCTGATTCTGTTAAAAGTCAAAATACCTATTTTCAGCTATTTTCCCCTACTTTTGAGGTATAATATACCTTAAGTGACGTGGCAATCTTGACACCCTTCAATGCCTGTTGCAATGTTGGAAATCACACTCTGCGAAGGCCCTATTACTCACCTAATAACATACGAGATCCTTTCGGTGGGGGAATGACACAAGCGACTAACGAAACTGATCGCTTTTTCGCGATGCACGGCGGGTATCGCTAGGCTGTGGGTCTGTGCATCCTGTCGCCTACGGAGAACACAACGCCATTTGTCTCACGGAATATCAAGTAACCTCAAACTTGAAATTGAATCAAGCAATTGTGTGTCGCCGTCGCCAGTTGCAGCCCACACAGGACACGGCATTTTTTCCACAGTGAAACTGAGACGCATGGGGACATCAGTAAGGTCCCCATTCCAGGTCCGCTACCTTCACCTGAGGGAAGACTTCTTCGATTATGAACTCGGGCTGATATTTTTTTAAGGTCCCTAACGTTAGAATTCGTGGCACGGAAGCGATAAATTCTTTTCCAGGAGGGAATTAATTTGCAGGTCGTATTTCCTATAACTGAGGTTCAGGTTCATTGTAACCGAATCTTCGTATGCTTATTTGTATTGGAAGTGAAATGGAACTAGTGACTTGAGTTCACTATACCCGCGGTTTCACTATATCTGAGTTCACTATAACCGGAGTCGACTGGATTTAACAAAATGTATGATCCCCCCCCCAAAAAAAAGATATCGATTGGATGCGTCCACCATCCATCTGACCAGAATTGACACTTTTTGATGGTTAAAGTAGCTGACTCAGGTGCTCAGTACTCAATCTACGTTTTGGATTGAGTGATGGTGATTCCGACCGCGTCAACTACTAAAGGTTATTAGTCCCTTTAGTATAGTGCATATTTTTTTATCGGGAGGTGGCAGTGATCTTCCCCCACTGGATGGCAAGATCCGGCGCCAACCTACCATCGACTAGCGGAGTTTTCCTCGACCAGGTATCTCCCACAAACGGGGCACCGCCCCAGCCGGGACAAGTTCTAAGTGTCCAACCGGTCTCCCGGCATGTGTGGTAGTGTAGTGCTTGTTAGTGTAAGTGCGTGTGTAAGGGGAAAGAATAGGAAAAGGAAGGAAAGATCGCGCGCGGTCCGTGGCCCGTTTAGTAGGGCACTGCTCCAGCATTCGCCTGCTGTTGATCGGAGAAATCGCTGAAAATACCGATCAATGCAGCCGGTCTCTAGAATTATCATCCAGACAGTGACTGAATTCAATCTAGTTGAAAAGCTAGGGTCGAAAATCCTGCCGCCGCACGGTGGTGCATTTTCCCGAAATCCTGGCCAAAACCTCAAAAATGAAATCGCGTTTACTGAACTTTTGCAAATACTACGACACACTGTATACTTGGGGGCATCTGTTTCTGCCCACTTCGTGTCTCTGGGTCAATTCCCCTGGCACCAGTAGTCACCCGAACTTACCCTTCGCGACGTTTGGTAGACCTGCAGTGCGAGAGTAACATAGAGACCGTCTTTACTTGAAAGTGATAGCCATACAAAGTTGTGCAGAGAAAACTGGCAATATGGATTCTCTTCCTGAAGGTTTGTAGAGTATTTTCATGTTTGTTTTATAATGCATTAATGCATAATACCGACATGCGATGAAATATTAAAATGCATGAAATTATTACAATAATTTTAATTACTCGTAAGTTCACGTTGGCTGAAAGTTACCAATTTCGCGGAATTCCGCGATGTTTCTAATTTCATCTACTAGCTGAATCTATCCTCTTTCGAATCCAGTTATAAAATCACGTCCCATTAGTAACTACTAAGAATTAACTTTTCGTCAAACACGGGAGACCGCCAAATATGACTCGTCAAGATCCCTCCTGAGAATGGGAACTGCTTTTACAACGCTGTTCCTAGCGGAATATTTCGATCTCTTTTACTGAAATAACAAATTAACTTAATATTATAAACAAAAAATTGAATATTTTTAATTTTTGTAACAGGTTATGGCTATTTACTACTAATACATGAACATAATATTTATGTATATATTACATCTTCTGGACTGGATTACGCACATTTTATTTCATTAAAAATTTTACATGAACTAATATTTACGTAATATATGTCATCAAAACTCGTCTTAAGGAAGGGTGTGCGCTCGATGAAATGTCACATACGTACGTGATATCAAAGAAACTCATCATAACACTTTTAAAAAATAAATCAAAAATACAATTAATCGTAAAGTAATATTTGTTTACTTAACTCCTAAGTTACATGTCAACAATTATTCGTATTAGATTGTTATTGTTATAACATTAGTATTATATTATTTTTTATGAAATAATACTGCAACTACAGTTTGAATATGGTCAAGAAACTTATTCAAATGCAATTCAAAGAAAAATGGTCTGAATGTAGAGCTTTCCAAACAAGATCATGGTAATAGCAACGCCAGTAATTCAGCGTGACGCTTTTTTGAGAAATCTAAATATTCCTCAGAAATAACCGGGATAGATGAGGGTATAATTAAGAGGTTTAGAAAAAAATTATTGGCAATATCCAGTGGATATGCCATTAGCATTTTTTTTAATTTTTTTAGTACGCACTGGATACTGTCAAGAAATATGTTTCCAAATATTCATGGTAATACATGCATAGAATCTTCCAAAAGCCCTTTCAGCCCTTTCAGATGATCCGGAAGAGATTGTTCAGTGGCGTGAAGTATGTGAATGCTGTTTTAAACCGTGATATCATGATTACGAAACGGAAGCCCCCATCAGCAGTAACCGGTTAATGCTTACTCATCACAATACTGCATATTTTGAATTCACTCAATGAAGGACATTTTGTAAGCGCCATAATTATACTACGTAAACACGCAATGGATATTTCAAGTTTATATTACCCTGTTACAGCGGGGCTCGGACAGCCAGTCGCATCGTATAGATGAAGACAAATTGCGGGCCTTATTCAAACGACATTTCTATCGTTTTGCTTGCGCAACATACCTTAACTGAAATGTCGCGACCATTTAGCGCCAGGTCTTTTGATAGTGGTGGCTAGCAGAAGTTCGATCTCTGGCAGGCGCCTTTTGAGGAGGGAGGAGGAAGAGCAACACAGCGGGACCAGGAAAAAAAAGCATGAGATCACCGAGCAGTGCGAGAGCAGTGGACACTGGGAGAGCGAAGGACTTGGGCCAATTGGGTTTGGAGAGCAACGTGCGGAAGTACAGTGATAGGGGGTGGGAGAACGATTAGTGGTGAGAGAGTAAAGGGCAATTGGATAAGGGTGGGTAATAGACTGGGCATGGGGAGTGTGAGGGGAGATGGGCGAAAGTAGGGGAAAGAGAAGGATTGGGAGAATTGTTGGAGAATTAGGGATGAGGTGTGTGGGAGCAAGAAGGGAAGGTAGAGTGTTGGGATGTGGGAGAAGAATGAGGGGTGGGAGAGGGGTACGAGCCATGGCCCTGTGCCTGGCGTTGGCCCTGTGCGCCGAAGGGGCGAGGGCGCAGGGGCGACGGCCCGCGCTGGCTACGCCCCCTGCAGGGCGCCCGGCGCCGCGGCGCCGCTGCTGCTGTGGCGAGCGCCTCAACTGCCGTGCGTGGGTTGCGCGCCGCAGTGGCTGGAAGGTGCTCGGGGCTACGTGCTGGCGGCCAGCAACGCTTACCGCCTGCTCCACTTCCTCCAGAACGACACCATGCAAGCCATTCCTGACGTGGTGTATGAGGTAAGTTTTCGGTTCGTTCTTCATTTTGAACATTTACCAATCAGTAGCTTAGGAGTACACATTAAAATTTTATATTTGATATAATGTGTTTCAGGGTATTACTGACATTTCCAAACGAAATCTGCAGCTTAGTTCAGCTGTACCTTCCGTTTTGGCAATTGGCAAGAAACCATTCCATGGAAATTGGTGTGATAAGAACATTATTGTGACATATGGGAGGAGGACAATACGTTCTGAATTTCAAATATTGCGAAATGAGACTATACCATCTTACACAGAACGCCACCATGTTATGATTAATACCCACAAGCTAGGACCATTTCATGAACTTAGTCATAACGCAGATAAATTGTGCTTGATTAAAAATGGGCAGAAAACAGCTCTTGATCAAAAGTCGTCCGAGAGCCCGCGGCAGTTCCAAGAAGGCTCTCATGGGGAAGGAGTGCTCGCTCAGCAAATGCAACTGATTCAGAGTGTGAAGGAAACGATAAATCCCAAAGAGACGGCTAGGAGCCAGTGGAGTAACGTTGAGCGGAGACCGGAGGAGTCCCAGGAAGGCGCTGGGGAGCAGGGATTGAGCCTGGAGCAAATGCAGCTGAGCCTCGCAGACCGAGTGCTGCCAGAGGGGAAAGGGAGGAGGCGCAGACAAACGCATCGCGACGACGATGAGATCGCCTTTGAGGAAGACTGGTCCGCGCTGAAACTGTTGGAGTGGTGCCACCAATCCTTTCGCGGACTGGTGCTGCGGGAAGATGGCAACGGGGACACGTGGCAAGGACTTGCAGTCGACGCGGCAACTCGCAGGTGAGAAATGAAATCTACTGGCTGTAAAATAATGTAAGATATAGGTTGATGGACGAGTGATCCCGGGTGTGCCAAACTGTTGTCATTAGTGCCGTGGATGTAATGCATGTGTTATCACTGGAGGAGACGGTGAACTTCCCCCGCTGGTTGACGACCTACGCGTGGCTGCCTTTTTTTTTCCGATCTCCCACCGGCGTCGCACCGTCCCAGTTCGGACAAGCTATAAGCTCCCGACTGGCCTTCCAGCGTGTGTGATAGTTTAGTGGATGTGTGTAAGTAAGGGGTGAGGATGTGACAAAGAAGAGGAAGAAAAGAAAGTGCGCGATCCGTGGTCCGATTGTAACGTTACTGCTCCGGCATTCGCCTGGGGTTGATCGAAGAAACCACGAAAAACTACCGATCAGAGCAGCCGGACTCTCCTCCAGATAGCGACTGAATTTGACCAAGCTGAAAAGCCAGATTTTGGAGTTCATCACGAACGGGTATGGGACAAGGCGATTTGTCCAGTAAGTTAGTAGAAGTAATTTGCAATCAGAAGTTGGAGTACTAAGAAAAGAGATTATTTATATCAAATGAGACCAGTTTTGCCTAGGGTGGAACAGGAATCTGTTGAATTTTTTCTACTAGATCTTAACTGTTTTTACAGTATAAGACGGTTTGAACTGAATGTCTTTCTTTGTGTAATTTAGGAAGTTCATAGGGTCTAGGATGAAAATGGTTCGATAGTATGTATTGTTTGGAATAGGGAAAACAAGGCTTGTGAATCATTAAGTTCTTGCTTAAGATGGAAAAGAAACATCGTGACATTGTATTTTTTGTTTTCGGGATTTCAGAGCCAAAGTGTTGACAAATGTTTCTTTATGTATTTCGACCAGCTTAATCCGAATATGAAGCCAGATTTACGCCAGCACCCTCCAATTTTTTCATCACCCCAAACCACTGTGAAATTACATTTTTCTTCTTTTAAGGGGTTGTTCTTAAAACCAAAGACTTGACACATGTTTATCTATGAATGTCGACGCTCCTGAATCTGAAGCCAGAACTCCCAGTATAGGAAGCCAGTATAGGAACAATAGCAATGTTATTTTCGAAGTTTTTGTTTCCGTGGTTTCTCTCATATCTAAAGACTTGACATGTGTTTATCTCTGAATGTCAACTATCTGAATTCAGAATTGCGCCACTACCTTCCATTTATTTAAATCGCAAAAACACGTGAAATTGTATTTTTGTTTTCGGGTATTGTTGCCAGACCCCAAGACTTGACACATGTTTCTCTATGTATGTCAACGCGGTGAATCCAAATCTGAAGCCAGAATGGCGCCGCAACCCTCCAGCTTTATAATCGCTGTGTGCCTGTGTTATTAGGGTGCTAATCAAAAATACCTTGCAGGGTACATTCGTACAAGTGGAGCAGTAATGGTGACGGAGATGGTGACGAGGGATATCTGGCGTCTGCAGCGCTCCTAGCGGCGCGATCACCAGGTCCAGAAGGCTTCTCCGGTCTAGCAGTGGCGATTGCCGGGGTGGACTACCTAAATCTTACGCAAATTATCAATGATATCCCAATGCCGATTTTTGGTTACCTGGTCCTACTACTGAAGGAGATGAGGGAACGACTTCACATTACGTTCTCCCTTTATCTTTTGGATGGACCTGATTTCGTAAGTACAATGCTTTCGTAAGTTTCAAGCTTTTGACGTCATTGATCATGACATTTTACTTTCCAAATTACCTTCATATGGAATCCATGATATTGCTCTAGATTGGTTATGTTTGTACCTTAAACAACGATCTCATAGAGTGTAAATACCTTACCGGAATAATGGAACATTACGTACCCACCTTTCCGACTCGTTGCCCGTTTCACGTGGAGTTCTTCAAGAATCAATTTTAGGCCCTATTCTGTTCCTACTTTACGTAAACGATATGCCCTCGACGATTCGAAACGGAAGAACGGTTCTCTTTGCGGATGATACGAACATCCTTTGCAATAAAGAAACCGTAAATAGTACAATATCAGATTTTCAAATTGGTTCCGAAATAACAAATTAATAGTAAACGAAAAGAAAACGGTTGTAATGCAGTTTTCCATTTAAAATAAACAATTCTGTGCTCCAATGAAAATGAACGGTCTACCATTGACATGTTAAGGAAAAAAAACTTTTTAGATCTCTCAATTCAGTCAAACCTCAAATGGAATGACCATTTAAATGAATTGAACACAAAATTAAGTCCATTATGCTACGCGTTCAGAATTCTTTCAAATTAAGTCAGCCTTCATACTACTCGTTGTGCATATTTCGCTAATGTTCATTCCCGTCTGAGATATGGCATAATATTCTCAGGAAAAAACATCTTATAGCTCCCAGACTTTTAGATTACAAAAAAGAATTGTACGAATAATAAACCAAATCCCACCCACATGATTCTTGTAAGCATGTCTTCGTTAATCTAGGAATTTTACCACTACCTTGTCTGTTGATTTACGAAACAGTGGTTTTTGTCAAAAATGACTTGCTTAAGGGCGGGAATATATTTTCAGAAAACGACGATGTCTATTACTATAACACTCGACGTAGAAATCATATTCATCAGGTGACAGTATCAACAGCCCATTACAAAATATCACATACAATATATGTACATTATTTTACAACACTTTGCCAGATGACATTAAACGATTAAATTCCATAGAAAAATTTAAATCCAAAGTGAAATCGTTTCTGCCGCATTACTGTTTCCATATAATTAGAGACTATACTGAGCACCACAAGGAAACTAACATTCATTTTAACAGTAATATTTAATGTATTATTTACCAATTGGACTGTATAATTCTAAACAAAATGTAATAAGTATTGTATCGCAGCTCCTGGGTCAATGGCTCCCATCTCGATCAGGTTTTTCGTCCAGTTTCCCTGATCCCTTGAGCAAATGCTGAGATGGCCTCTTGTTTTGCTTCTGGACATAAATGTAACTTCATTATCTGTGCACGACTTCCAGAATTCAGTGGAAAATATAGTTATTCAAATTATCGTTTCCATGTTGTCGCGGCGACATTCTTTGACGAAGGACATCATGGATAAGAGCCCAAAATTTATTTCTTATTTATTCTTGATAATAGATTTTAGTATAGGTGGTGGTGGCAGCGGCGGCGGCGGCGGTGGCGGTAGTAGTGGCGGTGATGGTAGTGGTAGTATTAGCGATGTTCTTTACAGCTGACGCCGCTTCTCGCATCCTTGTCGCCACGTCCTTCCATCTTCCCAATCTTCGTCGTGAAGAACTCGTTCCTTCATCGCCTTTTCTATCTCATTTTCCCACATTTTTCTTGGTCTGCCACGCTTCCTGTTTCTTTGATGGAACCACTTAAAAATTTTCTTAGGTCATCGATTTTCCGTCATCCTTTGAATATGACCATACCATCTCAATCTTTTTCATCAATTACATCCTTTTGATTTTTTATGTCAACACTGGGTACTTTTCTGGTAATATAAGGCCACAACAGTGTCTCCAATAATACATTTCCATTGATTTTAATTTTTGCTCTTCGCTCTGACTTAGAATCCAAACTTCTGAACCGCATGTACATATGCTTTCAACCAGCGATTAATATATTCTTATCTTTGTCTTGCTTGTTATTTTTTGGTTAAATAAAATTTTACTCAACTGTCTTGTCACTACTCTCCCTTGTGAAATCCTATGTTTTACTTCTTCTGCACATCCACCTTCCTTTGATACACACACCAATGTACTTATAAGCTGTTGCATTTTTAATTCAACTGCTCCAAATTATGAAGTTTGTTCCTTGTGACCCCGCAACAACATACTCAGTTTTTGATGGATTCATAGTTTTTATTTATTTATTTTTATTTATTTTACGTCAAAAAAACAGTTAAAAACTGCGTATGACGTGCTATGGGAAAAGTGAATTGTGTGCACATTTTCAAAATTCTGTGATCCCTACTCTAAGTCATATACTACTTAAATTTTGAATTTTGAAAGGGAGAAAAAAAAACAAAAACTCCCATGTAATAAAATCTATTTTCATGGATAAATAAGCAATAAATTTTGGATTTTGAATTTTGAAAGGGAGAAAAAAAAAAACAAAAAACTCCCATGTAATAAAATCTATTTTCAAAGATAAATAAGCAATAAATTTTGAATTTTGAAAGGGAGAAAAAAAACAAAAAAACTCCCATGTAATAAAATCTATTTTCAAAGATAATAAGCAATAAATTTTGGCTCTTATTACTTCCTGCCGCGACAACATGGAAACGATAATTTGAATAATTGTATTTCCCACTGAATTCTAGAAGACGTGCACAGGAAATGAAGTTACATTTATGTCCAGAAGCAAAACAAGGGGCCATCTCAGCATTTGCTCAATGGATCAGGGAAACTGGACGAAAAACCTGATCGAGATGGGGTCATTGACCCGGAAGCTGTAGTACAATAGTTGTTGCAGGTTGTTTATACTAATTTACACAGTTCAAATGGTAAATAAAGCATTATGTATCATTGTTAAAATTAATGTTACTTTTCTTGTGATGCTCAGTATAGTCTCTAATTGTATAGAAACAGTTATGCAGCAGAAACGATTTCACTTGGGATTTAAACTTTTCTATTGAATTTAATCGTTTAATGTCATCTGGCAAAGTGTTGTAAAATAATGTGCATGTATTGTATGTGAATTTTTTGTAATGAGCTGTTGATACTGTCACCTGGTGAATATGATTTCTACGTCGAGTGTTATAGTAATAGATTTCGGCATTTTCTGAAAATATATTCCAGCCCTTGAGCAAGTCATTTTTACAAAAACCACTGATTCGTAAATAAGAAGACACGGTAATGGTAGAATTCCTAGATTAATGAAGAGAGGCTTACATGAATCACGTGGGTGGGATTTGGTTATTATTCGTACAATTCGTTTTTGTAATCTAAAAGTCTGGGAGCTATAAGATGTATTTCCCCAGAATATTATGCCATATCTCAGGCGGGAATGAACATTCGCGAAGTATACACAACGAGCAGTATGAAGGCTGACTGAATTTGCAAGAATTCTGAACGCGTAGCACAATGAACTTAATTTTGTGTTCAATTCATTTAAATGGACGTTCCATTTAAGGTTTGACTGAATTGAGAGACCTAAAAATTTTGTTGCCTTAACATCATTCAATGGTACATTGTTCATTGTCAATGGGGCACAGAATTGTTTATTTGAAATGGAAAACTGCATTAAAACCGTTTTCTTTTCGTTCACTATTAATTTGTTATTTCGGAACCAATTTGAAACATCTGATATTGTACTATTTACTGTTTCTTTATTGCAAAGGATGTTCGTATCATCCGCAAAGAGAACCGTTCTTCCGTTTTGAATCGTCGAGGGCATATCGTTTACGTAAAGTAGGAACAGAATAGGGCCTAAAATCGATCCTTGAGGAACTCCACATACAACGGGCAAAGAGTCGGAAAGGTGCGTACGTAATGTTCCATCATTCCAGTAAGGTATTTCAACTCTCTGAGATCGTTGTTTAAGGTACGAACATAACCAATCTAGAGCAATACCACGAATTCCATATGAAGGTAATTTGGAAAGTAAAATGTCATGATCAATGACGTCAAAAGCTTTTGAGAGGTCTAAAAATAATCCAATAGGTGCCTCGTTTTGATCCAATGATGAGGCGACATCTTTAAGAAAAGTAAATATAGCTGTTTCCGTTGATTTTGACTTTCTAAATCCATGTTGGCAATCTGAAAGCGCGTCGTGTTTAGTGAGAAAGGTTTCCATTCGTATGTAAAAAAGTCTCTCTAATATTTTTGAAAAGACTGATAGAAGAGAAATGGGCCGATAATTTTGAATTTCATTTGTGTTGCCTTTTTTGAAAACCGGCTTAATTTTAGCTGTTTTGAAAATATCTGGAAACGTTCCAGTGCATAAAGATGCATTAAATATGTGAGTTAACGGGTGTATAATGGCATACGCACAAGTCTTTAACAAAGAATCCGGAAATTCATCTAAACCGGACGAATATTTATTTTTTAGTTTACCGATTATTTTGAGAATTTCATAGGAAGAAGTTTCGGAAACGAACATTGTGTCTACAATTTTGGGTGAACTGTCTGTTTTTGAATTTTGTGCCCGAAGACCCTTAGTGAGATCGGCAGCAATTCTCGAAAAGTATTGGTTAAAGAGACTAGCCACTGTTGCCGGATCGTTCACATTTATATCGTTATATTTTAAAACAACATTCTCTACGGGTTTTCTAGTTGATTTGTTAAAAACCAAGATGTATTCATTTAGTTTCCTCAGTATGTAATCTATATCTTGTTCATCCTCGGCAAGAATAACCTGGTCGTCAGCGAAGTGAAGGGTGGCATTGACAATGATAAATGTCAAAGCAATAAATATTCCAAATTAATAATTTCGATATTACATTCTTCAAGCAAATCAGAAAGCACGTAATTCCTCGCAATATTTGTAACGCTTACGAATGCAATTACATTGCAACTAAATATATGAATAAGAGTTCGAACCTAATGTTCTTTGTAATATTAAGTTAATTAATATTAAGTTAAATGACGAGAAGGGTTTCTCCCTTCAAGGACATCCCAAATTACGTTCACGAAGCGCGGGAAATTCGAAACGGGTGACTATTTCACGCAAAATTGAACATGACCTTTTTTGGAAAACAGTTTATTAAGAAAAACGTTTATCTTCATCCTTGTAGTTGTAGAAAAAAATTGAATTTTTGCAGTGTTCAAAAATTGGCGATTGCAATGAAGAGGCCTGCACAATCTCTTTAGCTATAGGAGGCCAAAATTTAATCAATTTGGAGCCGTTTTTGAGAAAAAATGTTTAAATAAAATTAGAAATTGCCTATATTTTACGCAAAAATTCGCGGAGTACTCAAATCTTCAAAACATTTTACGAAATTTCGGTTTCAAATTCAAGGCCCCGCGACATCAGCCAGATCGATTGGGGAACACCAATTTCGGAGAAAATCGACGGAACAGTTGATCTGCTAGCATTGTTCAGAGACCGACAGATAGATGCTTAGAGGATTTTTTCAATATTTTGCAATAGTATTTACCCACTTTTTTGTTACCTGGCACCGGCAATTGAAGTTTTTGTGTCGAAATCTCACCGTTTTTTCCTACAGCATTACAACACTTTCACTATACTACGAAAGCAGTGGCGAGAACGTAAAAACGTAATGCACCACATACACTGCGGTGGAAAAAGAAGTCATGGGACGGCCTTCACTTCATGACCGATAGCTGCGGGGTTTGCGTAAAGTTGTCAGTGGTAACAAACAAGCAACCTTGCTTGAAAAAAAAACGCAGAAATGAATGTGGGACGTACAACGAACTTATCCGTTATGCCAGTGTGGGCAATGACAGCATAAGACCGACTCGAGTGTCTTTGCTCACTGCACGACATCGCCTGTGTGTGCCTCTCCTGGTCAAGTGACCATATCGATTGGACTCTAGACCAGTGGAAAACAGTGGTTTGTTCACATGAGTCCCAATAAGTTGGTAAGAGTGTGGTGATGGCCCCACGAAGCCATGGACCCAAGTTGTCAGCAAGGCACTGCAAGCTGGAGGTGGCTCCATGAAAGTGTTGGCTGTTTTTACATGGAATGGACAGGGTCCTCTGGTCCAACGGAAATGAACTTTGACTGGAAATGGTTATGTTCATCTACTTAGAAACCATTTGCAGCCATTCACGGACTTTATTTTCCCAAACATTGATGGAGTTTCTATGGATGACAATGTGCAATGTCACCGGGCCACAATAGTTCGCGATTGATTTGAAGAACGTTCTGGTCAATTCCAGCGAATGATTGGGCCAGCCAGATTGCCCGGCACGAATCCCATCTAACATTTATAGTATTTAAGCGATAAATCAGACCCTGCACAAAATCCAGCACCGGCAACACTTTCGCAATTCTAGGCGGCTATAGAAGCAAACAGCTTAATATTTCCAATGATTTCTTCAGTCCGTGCCACGTCGAGTTGCTACACGAGTCGCCGGCCAAAAGGAGGTCCGACCAAAGCTATTGGAAAGTATTACCTAGATACACGTGTTTCGTTACAAATTGAAGGGCGCCATATTGTAGGCAAATAGTTCTCTGGCAGATGCTGACAGGCCTGTTGTGTCCGTACGCGACGAGAGTTGTGGGTATTTCCTATTATTAAGTTTATTAAGTATTTTGTGTACTATGTGATATAATACTATTTGTAACGTAAAAGCAAAAACATAATAGTATTGTAACTATGTACGAGTTTTCTTCACTTGTTTTTGTGGAATTGTATGACTGACTGGTCTACAGAAATAAAAGGATCTACGTTGAATTGTACATCTTATTCTTACTGGACGTTATCCGTAAATGGTACGAACACTGCCGATAACAAGTAAGAATCTGGAGATTCTTCCTACAATATAGCGGAGAGCGCAATGTTCAATTTGTTACGCTAGTGCTCGCCTCTTACGACAGAAGTAGTAGGCCTTGGGTCCGACATGTGAGGTCTTCCATGAGTTTTGTCATCTCAGTTTATAATCACTTAACTCTTTTGTGGAAGTAGATGAGTGTCAGACGACTGCTTGAACATTGCGTCACGACATCACTAATATTTGAATTTGAAAACACTCAATCTTCGAACTTAAAATTCTTCACTTCGCTGTGGACCACACCCTTGCTCACTGCATACCAAGGTCTTTTTGAAGAAATTCTTATCACAATCTCACAACATTTTGAATAAATGAAGGCAGATAAGCATTCGTTCTATGTTTTTGTACATTCTTAAAATTAATTGTTTACGCCTTAAAACCAGTTTATAATAGAATATAATAAAACATCTGGACCCAACCACTTTTCATTTAAAGCAAGAATCATGAATTTTGACTGAGTAGAGGGCTCGAACTTCTTTCAAGACCAAAAACCTTAATGTTTTAAATAAATTTTTACAACTTTTTAAATGTCAGAAGTTTTAATTAAAATCGGAACTTAATCATTCTTCTAAATACACTTCCTTCTATTCTAGCAAAACAGCAATATACTGCTTTAACAGCACTTTTATTGTAAGAGATATCGACCCAATATTGCTATTTTAAACGAAACCCTATAGATTTCTTTAGCTAATGAAAAGAAGAGAGATGAATCGCGTACATACAAATCTATATTTTTATTCTACGTTGTAAAACAATATTATTGATAAATTTAGAGGTTTGACGATCTCGCCGGCCGTTACCACAAGGAATCGGATTTCTGTGTCGATCTGTTCGATTGCGTTGGACCTGCGCAAGGGGGACTTTAGCGCATCGTATCCGTCTTCACTCAATGAGCTTCAGACAGAAGTTTGCGTCACAATATTAGCGGGAATTTTAAATGCAGCCAGATACCAAAATTATCACATCGTTACAAGACATTGAAACAGATGTATGAAACATTTCTTTTAAATATTGTATTTTGTACACTTTCATCGTGTTATTGTCGGTTGACTGCCGTTCAAAATTGGTAATTTGTACCACTTTCAAAATGTTTCTCAACACTTCTCGTTCTCCATTCAACATGGCGTCCTGCGGCTGGTCTAGGCATAGACTAATGTCATAAACTAAAAAGTAAATTCTTTATGGTCTGGGTTTTCAAACGAAGTGCCCGTGCTGTGTCACGTGTTCGTGACGCAAACTGGGATGCGCAGAACCAGCTAAAATCGATGCACCGAGGAACACCCATGTATTTCCACCACTGAAAACTGCCCACTAAACCATCTCTAAACTTCTGTATATGTGAATTTTCTCCACAAACACAACTTATTGGCATGTATAGGTATATAACATGTATTGATGCTAGACCTTTGCTTGTCCATAAAGTATTTAATAATTTATTCATGCTTATCATGGTGGAAAGGGATAGGTGGGCTATTGAGCATCGTATCCCACTTCAGCCAAAGAGCTTCAGGCACCAGTTTGCGACAGAACATTAACGGGAATTTTAAATGCTACCAGCTACCAAAAGTATTGTCTTGTTATAAGTCATTGATATACAAACTATTGCATCTTTTATGTCAATTACACCTTCATCGTGCAATTTTTGGTCACCGTTGAAAATTGTCACTTTATACCACTTTCAAAATGTTTCACAACCCTTCTCGCTCTCCATGCAACATGGCGGCGAGCATCTGGTCTATACTTCGGTTTTTATAACATGGCAGATGACATTAGGTCATTTTTACACCTCCTGCCTTATAAAATGAATCTTTATAACAGTGATAAGCACATGTTTGTGGCTATAGGCCCCGTTGAGAAGGACGTTCGCGAATTAATTAAAAAGATTCATTTTATACAGCGGGAGGTGTAAAAATGACCTAATGCCATCGGCCACTTATAAAACATTACGAAAACCTAAGTATAGCTCTTCGAACGACGTGCCCGTGTTGTGGTCCCGTGGTTCGTGACGTAAAATGATGCTGCACAGAACGAGGGAAATTCGGTGCGTCGGACTCGCTCATCCATCTCTTTCGACCATGATACTTTGTATTTTCTGTTGTGAAGTTTGAATCTCTTTGTTCTTTACTCATTTACTGCTATATTATATAATATTAAATTTTAATCATCCAATTTTATATACTAGGAGTCAATTGAAAGAAAACAAATCGAGATAGAAAAATTATTGTTAATGGGAGCAGTTGATTTGGTGCCAGAATACCGGTCGTACATGGTGGAGAATTTAGGTTCCTCAAATTTGATGGACATTGTGTCCTCCGGAGAGTTCGATCGCCATATTGGACTTGTGCCGTTCGCGGCGCCGCTGCCGGCGTGGTCGCTGCCGCTGCGCGTGTTCTCCGCACGCATCTGGCTGGCGCTGCTGGGGGCGGCGGTGGCGTACGCGCTGGCGTGGCGCGTGGTGGCGGGCGAGTCGCTGGCCGCCAGCGCCGCCGCCGCGCTGCGCGCCTTCTCCTCGTGCGGGGCGCCCGGCAGGGGGCCACGCCGCAGCGCCTGCAGCTGGCCGCCGCGCTGCTCGCCTCCGCCGTCGTCGTCGCCGCCGCCTACCAGGTTGGGATCTCATCCTCATTTTGACAGCTTCTTTTTTTTAAGTACGTCACCTTTTTAAAGATTGATTTCTGCAGACTGTCTGCCTGCCTGTATCTTCCTATCTCTTCCTTTGAGCATGATAGTTGCGCTACCAATGTCATTTCATAGACTATTCCACTTGTGAAATGGAAACCAATAGTGTTTAACTTAACATAGAAAATGCCCCAACCAGGGCGGTGTATCTCAAAAAGTTTATCGCTTTTTCTATCAGATTTTTCTTACCGCTTCTTCCTTTTGGCCAATCATAAACTGCGACTCATCTATCTTAGGAGGCGGTATACATCGATCGCTATGTCGATATCCAATAAACCGCGTATATACAATAACTAGAACTTATTTTTAGGTAAAAACCTTTTTTTTCTGGTTGCCTTGTTCTAAATGAAGTTTTATATATACATTTTAGGATTGAACTAAAACACGTTAATTTTATAGCGCCTTACAGAGTTTATTTCAACATTAATGCTTATTTGTGCCTATTTTACTTTTAAAAATCTTAAATTTTTTTGTGGCCATTTTGAATTTTTTTCTTGTCTGTGTCGGCACAACAGACAAGGATGATATTAATTTCAAGTTGCGTAATTTTTAAGATAGCGAGAAGTGAATCTACAGGACAAGGATCTTACGATAAAAGTCTCCGTGCTACTATTTTCTGACTTCCTAGAAAAGCTTGCCTCCACTTCTAAGATAAAGCGATTGAATTTACTCGAAAGAAATGTGATCTTCGCCAATAAGAGACATTCATTTTCACTTGAAACCGTGGAGAAAGTATTAGTATTTTATTCTGTGGCAAACTACGGTACCGATAATTCTGACTAGAAGACAAACATTTAAACTTGTTCATAAATAGTATTATCGCAAATTATATTATAGGTACTCATTCTATATCATATGAATTTATGTTTTTATCTTTGAGCAATGTAAAATATATTGTAAAATATAATATAATATAATATAATAAATAAAATATAGTAAATTAATAAATTGTGTTTGTAATTTCCTGTTTTATATGCGCCTGTTCTACCATTTAAAAAGCCGAGATACTGCAAGAACCTATTTTAGGTACCTAAAACGCATGTTTTAAAATCTAAAAATGCGCTGTGTAGCTATAAAATAGCCTCTTATCTTTTCAATATTTGGCGCATTTTCGAACTCTATTGGATATGCTTTCACTCGCGGAATGGTCCTATTTCCACTCTTACGTTGGAAATTGTCAGTTAAATCGCCTTCTCTTTTTGCGAGTCGGGTATTTATCGACAAAGCACTCGTGGCATTGCCTGTGATAAATACGTTGTTTGTGACTGAAGGACAACTAGGCACTTCGTCGACTAGCATGTTATCTGAAGTCACTGCCTCTAATCGCTCCCTCCTTTTCTTTTTTTTTTTTCAGGGCCGTCTCTTTGTCCTTATTACAAATCCACAACATGAAGCAGAGATAGATACCTTCGATCAGCTTGCTGAACAAAAGATTACATTGTTACTTCCTGACCATGAGATGCCGTTTGTGCAAAGAGATCTACCGAAGATTTCAACTCGCAGTATGGGAAGAAAATTCCGATTTCCAATCAGTATGAGAAATAAAACCAAGGAACGTTGCGCAATACTATTTTCTTCCGAGATGTCGCAGAAATATGGCGTTTCCTTTTTTCCGGAATTAATGTTCTACAGGGAAATGAGGGAAAGCATTTACGCATTTCAACCTCATTTATGCAGCAGACAGTGAGTATACAGTGGATAAAAGATCAGTAGCTCGACAACTTAGAAACAACCCTGGCCTGTGCATGCGCGAAAAATGCTGGAGAGGAAGGTTCCCAGTTTTCGTCAGGAGCCACTGCCGCCGACTAGGGCTGGAGGGAGGGAGGGAGGCAGAGGGATTTTTTAAAATAATTTTTGTTATCCTTGTTCGACATTATGTCTTTCAAGGGTTTTTATGATACATAGTATATGCAATTTTGTTTTAAGTACATTTCATCATACATGAACAATGCTTGAAGACAAGAATATTTACAATATAAGACCATAACAACTAAGAATACCCAGGAAGGGTCCTTCAGAAAAATGCATACAATATTTGGATTAAAAACATAAATATTTAATTTAGAAATGTTGGAACCTGGGAAGGAGAGAGATGACAAGAACGCCTTGACAACTGTCTCGAACCTTAGACAAGGTGTTGAAGTTTCGTATCTCTGTTTATCCCAAAGATATTTAATAGTATTACCTAGATGCACATATAGTGCTAGTATAGCGTTACAAATTGAAGGCTGCCATATTGTAGGCGACTAATTCTCTGGCAGGTGCAGACCGGCATGTATATCTGTACGCGACGGGAGTTGTGGGTATTTGCCACGTAAATAATTGCTTTGTAGTGCTTGTGTCTTACTATAAAAAGACTATTTATTCAATAAAAGTATCAATACCTCATCAATAAAAATATATAACGAAAACATGTTTCATTTAGTAACATGAGTATTTTTCATCTAATTGAAACGTATACTTTAATTTGGTCCTAGCATACCTGCACACGGGGTAAGAAAATATAAATATTCTTTATGTACCCAGAGTATTTTATTAATTTGAAAACTTGTTTGTATTATTAAAAATCTGACCACATAACTAGTTAAAGAGAGTAATTTACAACAACTTGAACATAATTTATCCACCTTTACTGCGGGCCCCACTGTACGAGTTTTTCTGTCCCCAAACCGCCGTTTTTTGCCGATCGTAACACAACTTTCTCTAAACTACGTATATTACTCCTATATGCGTACGTATACGAGAAAGTAAAAATTGGAAGATAGATTCCATGAGTTTTGGTCATTTCATAGCAATCTTGAGATTGAAGATTTTTGTGTGCCAATCTTTACTTAAACCATTTTCACTTTAAAGAGTAATTTGGATTTCTCCTTCAAAAAAAGAAACTATGCATTAGGTACGGAGGGCAACAAAACGATGCAAGATTGATGAAATTATCTTCGCTGAAATCATGTTTCTTTTGTACAATTGATTTGTACTGGTAAGAGTTTTAAAATGTTTTAAAAATGTACTTACTGGTACGATTTGTGTGTGTGTGTGTGTGTGTGTGTGTGTTTGTGTGTGTGTGTGTGTGTGTGTGTTTTGTGTGTGTGTGTGTTTTGTGTGTGTGTGTGTGTGTGTGTGTGTGTTTTGTGTGTGTGTGTGTTTTTGTGTGTGTGTGTGTTTGTGTGTGTGTGTGTTTGTGTGGTGTGTGTTTTTGTGTGTGTGTGTTTTGTGTGTGTGTTTTGTGTGTGTGTGTTTTTGTGTGTGTGTGTGTTTGTGTGTGTGTGTGTGTGTGTTTGTGTGTGTGTGTTTGTGTGTGTGTGTGTGTGTGTGTGTGTGTGTGTGTGTGCGCGCGCAGAATTGACACTTAAGCTGTTTTTTCTGTTCGCTTTATCTACAAAAATGCTGGGAATTATAATTGCTTCGAAATAAAAATAATAATGTAATATTTATTCAATATGGGTTGAAATGGCATCAATTGAAAGTTAAACGATTCGAGCTATTTCCAATTATTTTATTTTTAAAACACACATCATTTGGCGTGAGAGGATGATGGCGTGCTAAGGTTGTGAGTGTGTCCGTAAATTGAACTGTGTATTTGTGAGTATTGCTGTGCTCGACAGGATTAAAGGGAATTAACTATTTCAGATAAGGACATCAGTTAGAATTAGCATTTGTACTGTATGGAAAAGTGATTCTGAAGTAGTGAAAGGTGAAGTTTAAACTGAAACATTCGCAGCAACGGAAGAGGGATTGTAGGTTAAGGCAGTCGAGGAGCCGTACCAACCTAACGGCCACCTAACCTCAAGAACACAAATGAAAAAGGAGTGAATGTGTGAAATTCTCGAAATCCATTGCACGACAGAACAATGCAAAACCACAGTGTGCATATGTCGCAATTTCTACCACACTAAGCGTGTTAAAATAACCCAAGAAGGAATGAAACAATTAAAGGCAAACAGATACGAATGGCGTTGTGAGAAATGTGAAGTTACAGGAAGCGTAAGTGGTCATGGAAGTTCAAATGAGATGTCTGCTCCATCTCTTGGTGAACTGTATAAACTAATACAAACTGTGGAACGTGAAATAGGGAAGTCGTTAAATTTGTTACACGAAAAGTAGCTGATCACAAGGTTGTCATGAAACAACAATCGGACCAAATAACTGCGTGCTTAATAAAAATTTAAAGTTTGGAGAATGAAAATTCTTTCCTATAAAAGCAGCTAAAATACACACAGATGCAGTTATATGAACAAAGTCAATATACGAGGCGTAACACGGTCGAGATTTTCGGAGTTCCTACAACACCCAATGAGAATCCTTACAATGTTGTAAACGATATTGGCCGAGCTCTTGATTTGGAAGTTAAACCGGAAAGGATCGACAGCTGTCATCGATTAAAGAAACAGCCACACCAAACCTTGGGCGGATTGATAGTGAAATTCGTACGGAGAGCTGATAAAGACATTTTTTACAAAGAAAGAAAGTAAAGAGAACCTCAATACCAGTTCCAAGGGATTCATTCAGTGAATCAATCTACATAAACCTAAGCCTTACACCATATCGCAAGAATGTATACGCGAAAGCAAGAAAACTTAAGCGAGAAAAGGGCTTTGAATTTTTGTGGGTTAACAACAATGTAAATATCAAATTAAGAAAGCGTCAAGGGGTTAAATATGGAATATTTTAAACTTTTAGATGCATCACAAGTATATAGAAAATAGCAACTAGCTGCAACATCATCTCAATTTATTTATCAGAATGTTAGACGACCGAATTTGAAGGTGAGAGGATTTTATAATAGTGTACTTAGTAATAACTATGATAATATAATTCCCACAGAAACATGGTTGCCAAAATCAAAATGTGGTTTTGATAAATCCAAATGCTGGAGCTATGGTTATTATAAAATACTCTCAATCTCTAAGGCACAATACTGTTTGTGTAGTTCTTAACAATACTAAATGCACATGGAATTTTTAGAAATTAATGCAATGAAATTGAAACTATATTTTGTAAAATGTAATTACCTCAATATAATTTACAAGGAATATGGTCTTACAGAATACATTCAATTTAAGTTTAAATAGAAACTATAATGATTTAATTTTAAATATTAATTCACTAGAAATGAAACCTGACGTCATAATCTGTACAGAAACTTTTAAAATACAATGTCCAAACTATTTGCAAATAAATAACTATGAGATGTATTATGTTAATAGCTGCTTAAATAGAAATGATGGCGTTCGCGTATATACAGAGTGAGTCACGTAACTCTGGCACCTCCTGTAAGTTTTGAACGGTGCAAGTTTTTGCAATGCAGTTTTCACGAAAGTAGATGAGGGAATAAAGCTTATTGACACGTGTATTTATTTATATTTTACCGCTAGTATTTTATGGGATATCTGAGGTAATTTTGTTTTTTCAAATGGAATTATACATATTTTTTCAGTATATCATGACGAGCATAAAAAGACGTATTTTATGATATACATAATACATTTTATGATATACATTTTTTGAGTAATTTTGATTTTTTTGCGATTCATATTCAACAGATATTTTGAATGTAACAGTCGGACACAAAAGGTCACGCAGCGCTCCACCAGCAAACCCGCGCTCGGAGATGGGAAAGGATCTTAGTTTTAAAGATACGAAACATATTCCAAATATTCACAAAACTGTTGCAGGTTTTTTCTGAACCCTCCTTCCCTTCCTTCCGCATTTTCAGATTTTTTGTATTAAGGATTTAAAATATGGATTTGTCAGAAGTAGTATGTATTGGAATAAGATTGTTATTTCAACTTCATTTAAAGGGGTGTCATTCCAAAGGATATTAATGGGATCTTGGAAACTAACCACTATAATAATAAATTATTAAAACTGTACAAATAAAAATGCACATTTGCATATATACACACACGCACACCAACTTGAGTTACACAGATCAAGAAATTAGCATTTGTGGAATTCATACAAGCATTGTAACCAGTATGGGAAAGGTTCCAATAACTTCTATTTATAGATCTCATAGTGCTGTTGTTTCCAAATTTATAGACGATTTATATCAGTATATTCATAGTAAAGCTGAGTTAGAGAATCATTTTGTAATTGGGGACATTAATCAAAATATATCTAAAGAAAATGCATATAATAATGTATATTGGAGTAATTTTCTTGAATATGGTTTGCGATCACACATAAATACACAAACTAGAGTGGATAGTAAGTCTACCTCTTGTATAGACCATATTCTTGGAAAGACAACTTCTAATTTAAATATCAATTCATTTGTTTGTGACTTTAACCTCACAGATCTACGCAACAATGATCCAATTAAATTATACTAACTTATACAAAACTGATAGTTCTGACCAAAAAGTTAAACATAAAATCAATAACAAACGCTTGCTGGATGAAGTTAATAAATTGGATTGGAATTTGGTTTATCAAAAGACATACGTTAATGAAGCTGTCACTATTTTCATACGGCTTTTATGTGAGGCTATTGATAAATCTAAACAAATCAATAAAAATAAAAACAAACTTAAAGGCAGAAAAGAGTGGATAACTGAAGATCTTATCAAATTGTGTAGAACCAAATTTAACTTGTACAAGAAAATGAAAGAAAATCCTCAAAACAATCACTTGAGATTGAAATATTTGGTATTTAAAAATAAACTACAATTATTGTTAAAAAAGGCCAAGGAAAATTATTAAACAATTGTAACCCAATTTAATTCTAATCTTAATTTAATGTGGAATTTTATCAATTCCACTCTAGAAAAAACAAAGATACTAAGAAACCTATAAAAACTATTGCTTTTGCAAGAATTTGTTTTTACAAGATGAATTATCTATTGCTCATCATTTGAACAACTTTTTTGTAGAAATTGGATCCAAAATGGCGGGTAAATTTAACAAAAATGTGGTTCATAAAAACTCTGTCTGACTGTTTTTATTAAAGACAAATGAAACAGAAATACTCAATATAATTGAAATATGAACTGTAAAAATCGCTGAATAGACCAAATCTCAGTTAGTGTTATAAAATGTATAGTAATTCTATTACAAAACCTTTTATTTACATTGTCAACAAATATATAGAATTGTACCAAACCATTTAAAAAATGCTGAAGTTAAACCCATAAATAAAGCAGATGACGTTAAAAATCCACAAACTGTAACCTAATAATTGATTTTTTAAATGGATGCATTAAATATTTACAATGAAATTAATAGGTAGAAAAAAGATCCATGTTGCAGTGTTTCTGGACTTGGCGAAAGCCTTTGATACAGTCAATCACGAGATATGTTAAAAAACTGTACAAACTAGGTTTTAGAGGAAAAATCTATAATATATCAAAAATGTATCTCTCTGGTAGAAAGCAAATGGTTAAAATAAATGAGTAGTTAGTGATGAACTTTATGTATCTTGTGGTGTTCCACAAGGAACAATATTAGGCCCTATATAATTATTGCATATTAATGATATATTTAATATTTTGTTCTCTGGCGAGCTGATATCATTTGCGGATGATACGGCATTAATAGTAAAAGGCAAAACGTGGTGTGACGTTTTGAAATGCGCGGAACAGAAAAATGAAATTGATAGCTCAATGGGTTAGTGAAAATTGTCAAACTTTAAACCTAGTGAAGACTGTTTTTGTTACCTATGAAAACAGCGTACCTGGAAATTATGATATTAGACCACAACATAGTACATGTAATAATGACAATTAAAATTGCCCGAGTATCACTAGAGTTCCGGTTACCAGGTACCTCGGAATATATATCGACAGCAATCTGAAATGGAAATTTCAAGTTGAGCATGTAGTTAAAAAAGTGAGATACTTAATTTTTATTACCTCTAAGTTAAGATTAATGTTACGAGCTCAGCAACTATTATAGTATACTATACGTTATTCTGGTCTTTTAGCCTAGGACCTATGGCATAATTGCGAGGGGTGGTGCCTATGATATTACTATGAGATCACTTCTTAATATTCAGAAAAAGGTTATTAAAATTATAAGAGAAGCTTGTTTGACTCATCAAACATATTTAAGTAAAAATATAATTAATGTTAAAAAAATTTATTTACAAAAAGCTTTACTCCACAACTTTTTAGTTTTTTCATGATGAGTACACCAAGCTAGTCTCAACAACGAGAACCCAAACGTCATTCCAGATATAATAAATAAGCAAATTAGAAGAAGCCATTACTACATAAGCCATAAAGTATTCAATTCATTGAATACTGAACTGAAGAGCTGTGATATGACAATTGTTTGGGATTTTTCTCGCTCGGGAGTCAGTTTATGTGCGCTTCCTGCTGGTCCTGTGAGTAGATCTCCGGTTTGTTACTTTGCAGCGTTTTCGAATTTTTATATTTCTGCTGATATGGGTTCGACTTCTACATCCACGTGTATATCAGAGTGGCCATTGAGAGGCCAGGCTCGTGAAATAGTGTATCGAGTGACACTGTACATTCAGCAATTGCTCGTCGTCAAGAGCATAGCTTGAGAACAAAGTTGCAAAAGCGAATCTGCTTTCGTTGTAGGCGGTCTTCGTGTTCGACTGCGCGCCCCCTCGAGAGCAGTGTGGGACAGCTTCGCTATGCCTGCTGATGTAAGCGACGCCATGATGTTTTTTCTAAGTTGTCGAACTATATTAATTAAAATCCTTGAATAAGCAGATGCGATTTTTTTATTTATTTTGCTGTCTAACGGAGATATTTGTGGCTTCGGCATACCGCACAAAGGGAACATTTGAAAATGAAAAAGTTGATGTCAAATCTACTTTTCTGCAGGAACTGGCCTTGGTCTGAACTTCTAAAACTCTTTATATTGCAATTGGAAGAAACAGGTATCGTTCGTAAGTGGAAGCAAGATTTCTACACTACGGTTGCCATGGCCCAACGCTCGGGCTTGGCATGGGATGTACGAACGCTACAGCCGAGGAACGAAGGCCCCAAGCAACTGACATTGAAAGACGTGGTATCGCATCTGCTGCTGCTGTGGTGTCGGCGTCTGCACTGTTCTTCTGCGCAGAGCTGTGGCGCGGCCACCAACCGGGCGAGCGTCTGCTGTGTTTTAAATACTGCGTCAAATCTTTAATTATTAATTTGTAAATTAATTAATCGTTTAGTAACTTAACGTTTTTTAAGAAAGCCTATCACGATAATGCGAATTCAATTTTCTGGCTTATTGAATTTTATTTATTAAAATTTGTGTATTTAAGTCAAATTTAGATCTTTTACTTATTTTACGTCAAAAAAAACAGTTAACACTGCGTATGACGTTCTGATTTTAATGAAATCAGAAAAAGCATATTTATCGACTAAAATAATGTTAACGTTATGAAATTAAATACAGAAGAATGTAATAAAAATGGTTTTTTCACACATAAAATGCAACTACTTAATCGAACTAATCTCAATTCTTTTATTTTATTGTTATAAACGACAAAATAAATAAAATTATCTTTTACAAAAACATTTTGATATAATATAAATCTCAGTAATAGATCTTCAAATAAACAATATCGAATACAAAGCTTCAACAGTTGGAGAGATATGAACAACCGAGGAATTCATTGCTAAAGTTCGAAAATGGAGATGTACTTTCATATTTTGCTAGTCTTGAAAAATAATATTGGAATTAAAAATCGGAAAAATTAATCAATGTGTACATTAATCGGTGTAAAAATAATAGATTTAAATTTTTCGATTAATCGTACAGAATATCCGATTGCTGTACTAATCGCGGTTAAATCGCCCATCCTTAGTGTGCGCCGATGCGCTAACCAGGAGAAAATGCAAATTGTACTTAAATATTCATACTGTCCTTTGACAGGTTATCGGCTGTTACGGTGTCATCCAATTGGGAGCTTAAACGTCACCATACTGACGTTGAAGCTCCAAAATGGATGACACTATAACAGCTGTTTCGCAACAACACCCCCTGAGTTTAATCGAAGTATAGACGCCTTTGCGATCTCATTTCTTCGTTTGTTCATATTCTATTTGTAGATGTTTGAAACGCATTTACCAAGTTCATGAATCTCACGATCTTTCTGATTACCAACTATTTTGAAGATATCAATATTCAAGCCAGCCAAATGAAATGTCGACTAATATCGACTAATCGTATTACTTTTCCTTTCGTGGACTTTCTTCCTCCGAAAAATCGATTGCTGTTCGTTAAGGCCGCTCCACAATAGCTCGCGAACGGGAACGGCAATGAGAAGGGAACGGGAACGCGAGATACGTGGGCTTCATAATAAACAGGAAGAGGATAGATCTGTAACGACAGGAATGAAACGTTCAAGAAAGAGCTTCCAAAACCAAAGCACTTCTAGCTACGCTCCTCTCTTCACTCTTCGATTTGACATGTCTGTTGTGTTTTGCGTATGCTGCTGTGAATAATGAATACTTTAACGAAAGAATATTAATTAGAAAAAAGTAACAAAATGATAAGAGTGAAAAAATGCAAAAACTACAACGAACTTATAGAAAACGTAACTAAAATTTTATCAATAAACAAACAATTCAAATGCACTTTAAGGAAATATATACAGATAATTTTTTGTGGGAAATTTTCATTCGAAGTATTAATGAGCAAACAAACAATTATACTGTAATTACTACTAATAACCAACACAACTCAACAAAACCCGCCTGAAACCCCATCCACGCTCTAACCTCAATCTCGCACTACTCTCAGTTCTGTACCAGACCAGTGTCGCGCGCAGGCCGCCCGCTCGATCAGCTGAAAAGCTTCGCCGCCATTGGCTACACTTTGGCCGAGAGGCTTCTCGTTCCCGGGCCAAGAAAAATTTTGGCTACCCTTCCCGCTTCCGTCGTGTTGTGAATGGCTTGAGGATCTTTTACATGCAGTAAATCTACTACATGGGACAGCCGGCTTTACTTCCCCTCCGAAGGAAGGCGTACGAGGGATTTTTCGCCCTTAAAAATCCACGGCTTCGATCGGGTTTGAACCCGCAAACTCGGGTACAACAGTCCGGTACGCTGACTATTATACCCGACATGTCCGTCTTTCAACTTTCTTTACGCTCCCGTTCGCGTCACTGTTCCCGTTCACGGGCTATTGTGGAGGGCCTTTGAGCTGCGCATGGAACACACAGTGGTTGGTGTAGCCTGACCGCGCCAGGGGTTTGGGAGATGGGAAGGCAGTTAATTGAACGGATCAACCGTAAGATCGCGCTGTAAATCTCTGCATCGGTATATTCAAAGGTTTTCGACTCATTTTTACTTGTATCGCAACGAGAATTGGCTGTTTTGCTGTCAATAGTGTCAAAGGTTCTGCCATCATTGTAACTGACGAGAAAGGGAATAAAGTGGTTGGTACAAACACTATAAAAATATAATACGATTGCTTCTTTAATCAATGAGGGTTTTCCCCAAACGTTTGTGTAGATATATATTGGCTTCTGCACATATTCTACAAGTGTTTAAGTATTTAATACCACGTCCTTTGCCTTGATATGCAACATTTCATTCCATTGGTAGCAGCAGGGTTGGGCAGCATTTAAAAACTTGTATTTCAAATACGTATTTTAAATACATTTTGTATTTGAATAACTGTATTTTAGGGCATGTATTATAGGGATATATTTAAATATACAAAATAGGTGTATTTAAAAAGGAAATACTTAAAATACTGATGAAGATAACGATGATAGTTCTTTCTGTTTGATTCTACTAATGAAAGAACCTCATTGCAACAAAGATAAAAGCCTGTTTTTGAATCCATAACCATCATTGTAATGTAAACTCAATATTGTAAAAGCTTAATATTATCAATGTAAAATGTAATATATTGTATTTATTTAGTCGCTAATTAACTAGCTGTTGATGCGACTTAAAATAAATTTTAAAAAAACACAAATGCCACTTTGAGCTGTTGAATTTGAATTTTTTTTAGTTTTAAATTATAAATCTAAATCATTTAAAATGCTGGACTATTTTCCGACAACAAAATGCGTTTATTTCTTATAACCAAGGATGGCAACAGAAATGAAAAATTTTTTCCGCGTAAGAAATTTTTTTGCGGGTTTGTTTGTTCAAGAAACAAATCTCAATTTAGTTTCGTTAAGAGACAGTTTCGTTTCGTTTCTTTACTGAAACTAAACGAAAGTGAATTTCTTTGCATTGGGTAAGAAACTTATTTCTTTATTTAGTTTCGTTATTAATAATTGTTGAAGCAAGTAACGAAAGTCGGGAGAGGTCCATTCAGAGGATTTGAACCCCGTACTACATTTTTGTACGTACTATTTTGTTTCAGAACTACATAAACACAAATAATTATCTGTAACTTTTCGTCTACTCTCTATTGATAATTTCATTACTTTTCAAATGATTCCTGGCTCCTAGTCAATTCTTACTCGCAATACTCACCATGCTGGATACACGGTTTGACATGAAATTTGAGACACTATTGTTTCGAATGGATTACAGCGAAAATACCTCAAATACGAAGGGGGCTTGTTCCGCCGGTGCGACTTAAAAGAATACAGCTGTAAGACGACGGCGCGTGGCGATTTACGCACTTCGATAGGCGGCAGGTCTTTGCACGTATTTGAATAAAATTTCACATAAAATTCCATGTCTCTTATAAAATCAGTCCAAGTAGCATGTTAAGCTTAGCCGTCAAATTTCACGACTAATAATATTCTCGTGTTACTCGTAAAATAGAGAATAATACATCTAAATCACTGAGATAATAAAAATATTTGATTACATAAAAAAATATTACCTATTTTCACTTGGGTGGCGTCTCTTTCCCTCCATCTTCAAAGTCACGAATAATGCAGTTTACCTCAGAGCAACGATTACACGAATAACGACCAATACACTATACCAACTTGTTCCCAGAACCTTTAACTGCAAGATTAGATCATAATATGCATTGTTGCCTTACTCAGAAATTCTTGAAAATTAAAAGTATGCATTGCTGCACATTGTTGCGAAAACGCAACACTGGGCATATTAATCTCTCATTAAATGTAAATATGATGGGATCACTAGTTCAAACTCTAGTTCGGCTTTGTATTTTCTTAATAAAAGACAAAATTCACGTTCATGGTAAGCGTGAATGAGGGTCAATTGTTTAAAGAGAATACATCAACTACCTTTATGTACGGAGACGTTTACTCACACTAGTATTAGTTGGCAACATTTAATTTCTTAAGTAGTATAGTAATATTAACCAACGTTTTTTTTCTCGAAGTGGCAACGCTAAAAGAGAATTACAATATTTTACACATTTTCAAGGAACTTTACACCTAATGATGGATAATTTATTGAAAGCTTTGGCAAGGTGTTATTCAAATTAACCTTTTTATTACACAATTATTATACTCCAAATTATTGTGGCTTATTTCAAATTTTTGTAGCATTTTGAAAACCGTTGCTTCGGCAGCCCGAGGAACATTATGCAACGTCTATCAGCCGGTGTCCGATTTCTAACGCGGCTGTTCTTTCACGACTAATTGCAAAGACCATATTCGTTGGTCTCTTTGTAGTTTGAAGTGCAGGTCCACGCGGTATATCGAGGTTACATTTTAAGGAACCCATATATTTGCTGAAATTATGTTTGGATTATTTAAGCATGTATTCGACCTCCCGGTCTGTCTGAACCTGCGACGTAAACATACGTTTTGCCGCCTCGCCTGCCCTCCGAGGTAATGGACACTGCCGACATTCGGGCTGATAGCAGAGGCCGCACACGAGTAACGGCCGCAGTGAGGTCACGAAAGGTCTCAATATTAATAGTCGCCAAAACACTTCTTGCTAGTTATGTTACTGAGAGCGAACCTAAACCTTTTTTGTGACGTCATGAATTGAAAATAACAAAAATGAATCTTGAATAAAACTCTTGGATAGAAACTAAACTCCCATGATGATATACTAGTTTCCTTCCTGTAACGAAACTAAATTCCTAGCCGAAGTAAAGTTTCGTTCCAGAGGCAGTTTCGTTACAAGGCAATAGATTTCTTTGCCGCGCTTCGGATTTTAGTTTCGTTACGTACTTTCATTTCTGTGCACAAGAAACAGTAAAGAAATGCTTAATTTATTTTAGTTACGTTTCTGTTGCCATCCTTGCTTATAACTAGAACCCAGTCAATGTCCTTTTTGCCTATTTTATTTCTTTGGATTTAGGTTTAGGTAACTTACCGCATTATCAATGTGTACCTCAGATATGGCTTTTGCGAGGGTTTTTTAATGGCTATAAATGCCTCTTTTAGAGATAATTGCCTAATCGAGCGATACGAGTCTATAAGTGCTTATATTGAATTTTCTGCATTTTTAATACTTTTTGTTGACTGTATTTTGTTTTCTACAATCATTTTTTGAGAAATCACTGATGGGTAATGTTTTATCAAACAAGTAACAACGGCGTAAAATCTGACAGAGTGTCCTCTGATCGAGAAGCTATATGCTGTGTGTTCTTGCCTGAAACGCGTCGTGCACTGACACCTCTTAGTAGCGAGTGAGAATTTGACACCGAGCGGGTTACCACATTTCTATTTCACCGAAGCTTGCCAGGGCGCTCCAGAGAACAGGAAATTGCTCGTCTTTCTGATCTTTTGTTTTATTTTTTATTTTATTTAGTCAAAAACTGTATGTGACGTATGGGGGAGAAAATCATCATCATAATGATCAAATCATCTTCATAATGATTAGTTTCTGTTCCTTACCAAGAACACAACTTTCTCCGTAAAAATAGCGCTCCCGGCATCTTTTGCCTTCATAAGGTAGAATTACACAAGATAGACGGACTTTTCTTCGATAACTTTGTATTGGTCTCGAAGTTTGATGCAAGCCAGATCAGTAAATTTGATGTTTTTGTTAAGCATGCTTGCTACAATGCCAAAAGAGGAAGTTTCAAGAAGTACATTGCTGAAAGAGAAGATTCACGGCGGACTAGAAATCTATTTTTTGCCAGTGTTGTGAAAAGGTGGTAAACTGTCCAAAAAAATATTTCTTACAACATAAAAATCCTGCAACTCATGCAAAAAAATGCGAAAAAAGTGAGAAAAATCATTCAAACCTTCTTCAGCAAGTGCAGTCAAAAGACAAGAAAGAATTTCAACACTGACTTCTGTCGTGCCGCAAACATTCCATTTTTAAAACATGAAACTCCATCATTTAATCAGTTTAACCAACAAAATATAAAATTCCACACGAGTCAACGCTTAGGAAATATTATGTAACTCCGCAATGTTTTGAAATCAAATAAATTCGATTTGTTTTTAGACAATTCTGTTCATCTTTTATGTAGTGCGTAAAAATTTTAATATTATTCGACCATTTCTCTGCCTATTTTTAAGATTTACTTTCTAAGTGCTTACCTATTGTCAACTAGAATGCCTATTTCCCTGCCTGTTTTTAAGTGCCTATTATTCCCTACCTATTTTCGACCTTTTTAGTGCCTACATGTCCGAGCTCTACTTATAACACTAGTTTATGTTCATCCGCGCCACTTAAGCGACCGTTTTCCTTTGCTGGTTTTACAAATCGCCCAATGTATTGTCTAATGGTTTGTTTGAAAAACTGGTCGCTTTAAAAGGAAATTTCGCTTATTTGAGTTAGACTTGTATCGGTTCATAAACCTTACACTAATAGGTAATAATTGATACAATTCATTATTTCTCCCCAATCTGGACGAGTTAGACCTATTCCTCCTTATAAATTCACGTAAATAAACACATATTTACTTCGGGACATTGGCCGCCAAATCCACATGGCTAATTTATTCGACGAGTTCCCGAAATATCAATTGCGTGTGACGTGCATCTTCGTGTTAATAACAAAATCTATCTGCTTATATACGAATTACTTTAAATCTAAATTTTGATCACAGATCTGCAATGACTCCTATATTGAATCGGCCTGTATCCCATTACAGTACAGATTTATATTTTTACAGGGAGATATATTATATTACAGATTACAGGGAGGAACGAGAAGGGGGAGGGAGCTGCGGGCCAGCGTCCGCTCGCTGCCGCCTCCCCCCGCATCGCGGCCGGGCGCGACAGGACGGGGCTTTTCCGTCGGGCGGCCAGCAGTTTATCAGCCCCACCGGAAGCTGCGTGGCGTCCCGTCAGCGCAGCGATGGCACGCTCCGGCTGCTCGCGATTGGGACTAGGAAAAGACTCTTGCTTATTTATGGCCACCAGCACGCCTTTCGCCTGCAAGGGCTTGCGTATTCGATCGTCGTCCTTACACGTAATTATGTAAATTAACAATATGTGTGGCCTGTGCGTATCTGCGGGAATTATTTTTCTTGCTTTTTCAGTTGTGTTTGTGGATGGACTCTGTGAAATCATTTCCTATTTAGTAGTTTTAGTATTTTAGAGTTCTGGAAGAGGTGTGTTCAGAAGTGAAGAGCACAGCCCTGGAAAGTCCTGTGTAACAATCTCTTCAGGTTTCACCTGAGGTCTCCGTAGTGCTGAAGGAATTCTCCGGACTATTTGCTGTAATGTCAGGGTGACCCCCTCCCTCTCTCTCCCTCGGTGAAGTCAAATAATAACGCGTTCGCCCTTCGTACCTACGCCCCCAGAGTTCATCTAAAAAAAAAAATTAAAAAAATAAAATCGACTTCCATTGCCAAAGAGTAAAGAACAAATGTTTTCGTCTGGCAGTGGCATTTGTTATACCATCTACACTATGCAAGTTATGCATCTCTTTATAGTTTTTGTTTTTCTTATCTTTCAAGAAGTTTCGTTTAACCATACAAATTAAATATTAAACATATGACACAATTTTTGATGTAATGAAACATTAAACACCTATGAAAATTCGATTCATTGAGTATGATATATTTTTTATAAATATTCCTGCTGACTGTTGATGTTCATTCTGTTCTCTTCGGTGACGTGTTCCCTGTATTTTCCTCATGGCAGGTACACAATGTTCACATTATTTTTAAGTTTTGAATAGAAGCAGTGCTCGCATTGTAGAGAAGAAAAGCCTTCAAGACAAAATCATAGAATTTGATATTACATTTAATAGGATAAATCAGGGAGTTATGCTAACGTAGCTTGGAATTTTTAGTTAAAGTGCACATCTGAATGACCTCCTTATAATGTGTTGTTACTATTCTGCTTTGGCTATGACTCAGAAAAGGGCACGAGAGCGGAAGTACAGTCTCGTGCCTACTTACGCACTCACTTCCTATATTGTCATTTAAACGGAGATACATGGGTTTTAAACGTAATGGTTT
Source organism: Teleogryllus oceanicus (assembly GCA_964035755.1). Lineage (NCBI taxonomy): Eukaryota > Metazoa > Arthropoda > Insecta > Orthoptera > Gryllidae > Teleogryllus > Teleogryllus oceanicus. The sequence continues at coordinate 17,047,179 of CAXIVR010000010.1, forward strand.
AAAATGTGCCAGGCGTTAATGACAGATGAAATGAATATCTAAAAATATAAAATGTGTAAATCCTGAAGTAACTTTTAAATTTCATCAGGAAAAAAATGAAAACAATTTAGAAATGTCTGAATTTTACTAACAGCTTGTTGGTGACGGGGGGTTGTACGCGACACAAGCACTGGCAACATTTCAGTGAACGCATCATTGCACTACCACTACAATTTTGTTTCGTCACAGTTCTCCGTAACAGCATGCAGTTAAAATTGTTCTCCGAAGGATATAATTATTTTGGTAACGACCATACTTTTATTTAGACGGGCACACTTGGTAACTATTCGCTCTGTGGTAACTTTCCATATGCTTGAGAAAGTGATTAGGTGACCTGAAGTATTTTAAGATTTCAGTAGACATTTTTGGGAATGATATCTCGACGGTTTACTTGATTTCCGAGGAAGGAATCCTCATTCAAAGAGAGCGGTATCAGTTCTTATGTATAATTACTAGTTAAAAGCAATTGTAGCCACTTTTTACCTTGCAGGATCTTATTGTAGAGCAAGGGAATCAAATAAAGGCCCTGCTTACGGAGGTTCGTGTATTCATGTAAGAAATAATATTGATTCGACCTTCTTGTCAGAATTCAATTTATATGTTTATTTATTTATTTATTTTACGTCAAAAAAACAGTTAAAAATTGCGTATGACGTGCTATGGGGAAAAGTGAAGTATGTGAAAGTGCAGTGAAAGTATGTGAAAGTGCAGAAAAGAAAAGTGAATATGCAGTTGAAAAAGTTTTTGAAATAACAGTTGTACATCTTACTACGCTCAAAATTATCTTACTTTACATCTACAGACCTCCAACAAAGCAAGCTTTAGATTATTTCAATTTCGTAGAAAATCTAGAGATAACTCTGAACAAAATTAGTAATCTTTCTTTTAAATCCATTGTTGTATGCAGAGATTTCAATATTGATTTTCTGAGCGAATCCCACGAATAAGAGCAGTTTCTCAATTTAATTCATTCCTTTAATTTAGATATTACAGTGAACGTACCTACACGGAATACTCTTAAATCACAAACAGCAATTGATCAAATTATAATTAACAAAACCACAACTAGATATGAAATAATGACGAATAATCTAGGTTATAGTGACCACGATGCACAAATTCTTACAGTTACTAATAACATGAATACTGACACAATAAATAAAACACGCATGTGCAGAGCATTTACTACAGTTAACATAAAGATATTTACGGACTACTCGCTGAAAGAATCATGGGAGGCAGTTTATAACGCTATTGGCACAAATGAAAAATATAATTTTTTTTCTCAAAGCTTTCATTTCTCTTTAACGCATGCTTTCCTATTAAAAAGAGAAAATTAAAAATTTCACGAAAAAGTAATACTTGGATCACAAAAGGAATTAGAACATCGTGTAAAAATAAACCTACTCTCTACTTTATTTCTAAACGTCATGACGTATCTCAAGATTTCCTTATCTACTTTAAAAAATACAAAACATTGTTACGAAAAGTCATAAGACAGGCTAAAATCATGAAAAACGATCAGGATATTTTGAACTCAAATAATAAAACAAAAGCAATGTGGAATATAATAAAAAATACTACCAAATCAACTAGAAAACCCGTAGAGAATGTTGTTTTAAAATATAACGATATAAATGTGAACGATCCGGCAACAGTGGCCAATCTCTTTAACCAATACTTTTCGAGAATTGCTGCCGATCTCACTAAGAGTCTTCAGGCACAAAATTCAAAAACAGACAGTTCACCCAAAATTGTAGACACAATGTTCGTTTCCGAAACTTCTTCCTATGCAATTCTCAAAATAATCGGTAAACTAAAAAATAAATATTCGTCTGGTTTAGATGAATTCCCGGATTCTTTGTTAAAGACTTGTGCGTATGCCATTATACACCCGTTAACTCACATATTTAATGCATCTTTATGCACTGGAACGTTTCCAGATATTTTCAAAACAGCTCAAATTAAGCCGCTTTTCAAAAAAGGCAACAAAAATGAAATTCAAAATTATCGGCCCATTTCTCTTCTATCAGTTTTTTCAAAAATATTAGAGAGACTTTTTTACATACGAATGGAAACCATTCTCACTAAACACTTCGCGCTTTCAGATTGCCAACATGGATTTAGAAAATCAAAATCAACGGAAACAGTTATATTTTCTTTTCTTAAAGATGTCGCCTCATCATTGGATCAAAACGAGGCACATATTGGATTATTTTTAGATCTCTCAAAAGCTTTTGACGTCATTGATCATGACATTTTACTTTCCAAATTACCTTCATATGGAATTCGTGGTATTGCTCTAGATTGGTTATGTACGTACCTTAAACAACGATCTCAGAGAGTTGAAATACCTTACTGGAATGATGGAACATTACGTACGCACCTTTCCGACTCTTTGCCCGTTGCATGTGGAGTTCCTCATAGATCGATTTTAGGCCCTATTCTGTTCCTACTTTACGTAAACGATATGCCCTCGACGATTCGAAACGGAAGAACGGTTCTCTTTGCAGATGATACGAACATCCTTTGCAATAAAGAAACCGTAAATAGTACAATATCCGATGTTTCAAATTGGTTCCGAAATAACAAATTAATAGTAAACGAAAAGAAAACCGTTTTAATGCAGTTTTCCATCTCAAATAAACAATTCTGTGCCCATTGAAAATGAACAGTGTACCACTGACTGATGTTAAGGCAACAAAATATTTAGGTCTCTCAATTCAGTCAAACCTTAAATGGAACGTCCATTTAAATGAATTGAACACAAAATTAAGTTCATTATGCTACGCGTTCAGAATTCTTGCAAATTCAGTCAGCCTTCATACTGCTCGTTGTGTATACTTTGCGATGTTCATTCCCGCCTGAGATATGGCATAATATTCTGGGGAAATGCATGTTATAGCTCCCAGACTTTTAGATTACAAAAACGAATTGTACGAATAATAACCAAATCCCACCCACGTGATTCATGTAAGCCTCTCTTCATTAATCTAGGAATTCTACCATTACCGTGTCTTTTTATTTACGAATCAGTGGTTTTTGTAAAAAATGACTTGCTCAAGGGCGGGAATATTTTTTCAGAAAATGCCGAAATCTATTACTATAACACTCAACGTATAAATCATATTCATCAGGTGACAGTACAACAGCTCATTACAAAACATTCACATACAATACATGTACATTATTTTACAACACTTTGCCAGATGACATTAAACGATTAAATTCAATAGAAAAGTTTAAATCCCAAGTGAAATCGTTTCTGCTGCATAACTGTTTCTATACAATTAGAGACTATACTGAGCATCACAAGAAAAGTAACATTAATTTTAACAATGATACATAATGCATTATTTACCATTTGGACTGTATAAATGAATATAAACAACCTGTAACAACTATTGTACTACAGCTTCTGGGTCAATGACCCCCATCTCGATCAGGTTTTTCGTCCAGTTTCCCTGATCCATTGAGCAAATGCTGAGATGGCCCGTAGTGCTGCTTCTGGACATAAATGTAACTTCATTTTCTGTGCACGTCTTCTAGAATTCAGTGGGAAATACAATTATTCAAATTATCGTTTCCATATTGTCACGGCAGGAAGTAATAAGAGCCAAAATTTATTGCTTATTTATCTTTGAAAATAGGTCTTATTAAATGGGAGTTTTTTCTTTGTTTTTTCTCCATTTCAAAATTGTATTGCTTATTTATCCTTGAAAATAGATTTTATTACATGGGAGTTTTTTTTGTTTTTTTTTCTCCCTTTCAAAATTCAAAATTTATTGCTTGTTTACCCTTGAAAATAGATTTTATTACATGGGAATTTTTTTTCTCCCTATCAAAAATTCAAAAATTAAGTAGTATATGACTTAGTGTAGGATCACAGAATTTTGAAAATGTGCACACAATTCACTTTTCCATATAGCACGTCATACGCAGTTTTTAACTGTTTTTTGACGTAAAATAAATTTTAAAAAAATAAAAGCCAGGTTACATGCGTTTCCGCGAATAAATCCAGAACGTTGTAGCCTACCTACTATGGCCTGTCAATCACCAAGCGAATACACATGCCACTCCCCCTAATTACGAGGAATAGCCAAGAATAATGTGACATGCATAAGGATCCCCTTTCACATGACACTCGTGTCATCGATCTTCGTGGATTATCTGCCGAATACGATCCAAGCCGTTGATTTTAAGGGCGAAAAAAAATCCTCGAACGCCTTCCTTCGGACGGGAAGTAAATTCGGCTGTTCCATATTGTAGATGTACAGCATGTAAAAGATCCTCAAGCTTAAAAGAAGTCTCAGGTAAATTCAAATCGCCTGTTTCGTCGTCTCAGTAATATCTTCTCTCCTGTAGATGATGAAAGGGCGTAGCGAATTTGCGTGGACATGTGTAAGAGCAGGCCTGACGATCTGGGTCTCGCCACGGAAAATAAGGCATCATTGAGTTGGATTGAATGCCCCTCGTCGGGGCGCTCGCCTTCGCGCTCGCGCCCCGGCGCTTCCGCGTCTTCTCCGTTCCGCGCCGCGGCCGCCGCCTCCTCCTCCGCGACTTATTTATTTATTTTACGTCAAAAACAGTTAAAAACTGCGTATGACGTGCTATGGGGAAAAGTGAATTGTGTGCACATTTTCAAAATTCTGTGATCCCTACACTAAGTCATATACTACTTAAATTTTGAATTTTTGAAAGGGAGAAAAAAAACAACAAAAACTCCCATGTAATAAAATATATTTTCAAGGATAAAAAAAAAATTTTAATTTAAAAAACAAAAAAACTCCCATGTAATAAAATCTATTTTCAAAGCAATAAATTAAAGTTTGGCTCTTATTACTTCCTGCCGCGACAACATGGACTACCGTTAGACTACCGCGACTACCGTTAGACGCCGCCGCCGTGTGGGGAATTATCCCATCCGCGCGCCCGCGGCGCCGCCCCGCCCACCACACCCGGCTCCGCTCCCGCCAGCCAGGCCCGGATTCAACGTTTCGCCGCGTATGGGGCGTTGTGTGTTGACTCCGCCCTCGGAGCCGCGCCAATCGGTAGTGGAAATGCCTACAGGAGAGGGACAGCGAACGGCGAAAGCGTTGTAAAAAATGAAGTCATGCTCTGATCGGTGGTTTTCCGTGTTTTTTTATCAATACCAGGCGAATACCGGTGCAGTTCCCGAACAAACGGGACGCGGGCCGTGTACGATCTTTCTTTATCCTCAACCTCTCATGCCCCTTACATATACATACATGTAAATATGTGCATGCACTGCACTACAAGTCACGTGCGAAGGCTAGTCGGGGGTTTAACAGCTTGTCTAGGGAGGGGGTGCTCTGTAGGCGGGTCTATGTTTTGAATCCCTCGTTTTAGATACGGAGGAACACTTGTTACCCTTTGGTATACAACATCCACTACACTTACAAGACGAATGACAGCGGTTGACCTGCCTGGAAACACCAAAAATATCCGTAAATGAGAACGTCTTTGTAGCTGTGCGCTCAAACGTACGAAAAGAAGTCGCCAGATTGAATATTTGGATGGCAAGATAGTACTTGCTTCTAAACGAATTGAGGCTTGGGTTGGCTGAGAACTACAGTGCGCCAGGAAAGTCTCTCCGCAGTGGCTCCTTGCTGTGTGCAACAGACATTGTGTTGGAGTAAGAACTGCGGCTTGAAAACGTAAATTGTGGACTCACCACAATCATAATAGATGCTATAAGTGTTGTCCCCTTCATTTGTTTCCCAGTGATCTGGTTGCAACCAACATAAATGCAGCTTTTAGTTGGAGGCCCTGATTCGGTTTACTGAGAGACTTTCCTGGCCTAGTATTTGAGTAGCTTCAGTAGATGTCATGTTGAATTTTGTAAAGAGTTTCATTCTAGGGAAAATATACTTTTTATGTGTCAGAGCATTGAAAATCAATACAGAGTCACTTTATGGTAGTCGTGGGACGATTTTGACGAGTCTCTCCTTTGCATTTCAGGAAGGCCTACATATGTAAATATTATCAAATGGATGTCTGTTAGGTTAGTGTCCGATTTAAATAAGTGATTAATAACTGATACAAAACCATTTTCATGTGAAACAACCATCATTCAAACTTGTAAGACAAATCCCAAAATGTTTGGAAACGGTTTTTTTGTAGACCTATATACTGTTATTCGTGTATCTCGAACAATGTTGGGTTGAAATTGTAAAATCTATTTCCGTGTTTACGGAGCGTGAATATCTCGAATGTATGGAGCATGCTTTTCTACATAATCCATCGCACTATTCTAATTACTAAATTAATAGGAGGATTTACAGAAGTAATAAAAGGTTTGTTAGTGAACCAATAGCTCTTCCGTTATCTCGAAACTACCAGAAATGTGGATATCTTATCAAATTGACATCGCTTCAGAGCAGAAAAAGAGTGCGTCATCAGCATTAGCCTGGAAGGAAATTCGCTGTTTTACAGCATTTCCCTCGATTTCCCGTTACATAATGCAAGCTGGCGGTGAGCCAGCACACCTTTTATTTCTGTTCTACTCCGTAACGGCTGGAAATCGTGGCACGAGACCTTTGGTAGAAGAAACAGTAGAAAGTGTACATAGGTTTCTGAATTTGATCAATTCCTCTGGACCCATTTCAGTTCTTCCAGCTAATTGGCTATTAATTGCATTCTCTTGATCTTGAGGGCTGTTATTTTCTGCGGTATTTGTTTTTAAGTTTGTTTTGTTTATATGAGACGGATAGTTACATTGAACTGAACATCCGTGAAAATTTGTTTCTGCTTCAAAGGAATATGAATTGATAATAGTATGTATATAAAATATTATGTTTATGGAAAAATTGGAGCGAGAAAAACCGTCAGATTATTTGAGATGAACGGCCAATTTTAAAAATTGGAACATCTGGATATAGTTGGTGGAGAGAGAATAATTAAATAAGTGGTGTGGTTTCGGTTATTTATTACCTTAAAATACATTTGACTGCAGGGTGGTCAATCTTATTTGCGGTTATTTCTAGCGGAAAACAATAGTATTTCTAACGTAGGGAGTGCAACATTTTAAATTGTGTCTCATTTCTCATTGATCGTTTTTCTGCCATGTCAATGTGAAGACAATTATTTGGGCAGCGCGCTGTGGTGCTGCGGTGAACATGAGAAGACATGGCAGACTTCCACAGTTTCTGGGAACATCATGAAGTTCGCGAGCGAAAGTGAACATTCACTTTCACCGTTCAGTCGGCGTCCATTCGTCCGTTGTGTAGAACGCGGTTAAATTGAAAGAGGGGACTGTGACTTTTCTTCCTGTATGAAAGGACATTCGTGAAAAGACGACGTAGTTCACAGCGATGCAACGAACACAACAGCGTCATTCTGTGGCAGAAGCATAGGAAGAATGTGGAAAGTCGCAAGACTGTGCAGATTTCAAAATTCAAAATTTATTGCTTATTTATCCTTGAAAATAGATTTTACTACATGGGGTTTTGTTGTTTTTTTTCCCTTTCAAAATTCAAAATTTCAGTAGTATATGACTTAGTGTAGGGATCACAGAATTTTGAAAATGTGCACACAATTCACTTTTCCCCACAGCACGTCATACGCAGTTTTTAACTGGTTTTTTTTTTTGACGTAAAATAAATAAATTATATTTTGTGTGGGTCCGTGAAGTCGTCCCGATACAGGTAACGAAATAATATTGTGGTTTATTTTAGTAGCCTGACTCTCTATCCAATTTTTATCCCTGTCATTTGATTTCTACTACCTACTGGAAAGAAAATAACACAGATTTCACAATGTTACCGAATCGCAAAGTCAGCTATTTATTATTCCGGCAGCTATTTATTATTCCGATTCTCTTCTCGCCGTTTTATTGCTCAGCGAGTCCAGTCATCATTCCAATACACAGAACGTAACAGCGAAATACACGAATAAACCCATTTGACATAAAACAAATTATCAAGAGAAAATCAACATATCCTTCACACATTCATACATATTTTATATACAATACCATTCACGCGAGTGGACTTTTTTATACGTGGAAATTTTCTAATGGCCGTTTTTCTTAACATTTACTCACAATATTGGCCTTGCTATAAGTTGTATCATAATCATCAACTGCAGGGGTTAGACTTGTTCAGTCTGTTCCGGCTCATGAAAACTGCTCACTCCATCTTCTCAATGGTCTTCCCACATTTCTTCTACCTTTTGGATTTTAGTTCAAGGCAACCTTGACTATTCTTTCTTCGGGCATTCTTAATACATAATTGTTCCATTTTTCTCTATATTCTTTGATAATATCATCACACTAAAATTTTTAGATCGTTTCTAATTTCTTCGCTTTTCTTGTGATCAAGAAGTGTTAGCCTGCTATGGTTAAGAAACTTCATTTCTGCTATTCTAATTTTCTAATTTGATCTTTGGTTAATGTCCAACACTCACTTCCGTATAACAGCATGGTAGGGCCATTGTTTTATAGAGTTTCATTATAGTTTCTTATCTAACTTTATTTTTTAAAGTTCGAGCTATTGTACCACAGTGTGTATATCTGTTTAATTTTACTTGTAAATCATTATTTTTATAATGTGTTATTTTATAGCCAAGGTAATTAAATGCCTTTTTCAAAGGGCTATTTTTGTTCTTATTGAATCACTACCCCTAAATGCCATGATTTTAGTTTTGTCTGTTGATAGTCATGTTGTATTGTTTAGCTATATAATCTAATTTATATATTGCTTCCAGTATACTGTCTTCTGTGGAGCCTATAATGACTTGATCACCTGCAAACAATATTGTGGTAATATTTACATTATTTACTATAAATTTTCTGTTTAAAATTTGTACCCACTCATTTATGATTTCGTCAATATATATGTTAAATAAAATAGGTGACAATGGGCACCCTTGTCTTACACCTTGATTAATGATTTCAGCATGTTTTCCATTTATTGCTGTCCCTATTTTTATTATATTTTCTCTATATAGGCTCTGTATAGCTCTTATTAGATGATTTAGTACTCCTTTCTTTTTTAATGTTTATAGCAAGAGTTTAATAAGCTTATACCACTATAATAGCTACATAATGTTCTGTCTCCTTTTTTATATATAGGACAGATATATGTTTCATTCCATTTATCAGGTACACATCCTTCATGCCAACATGTATTTATAAAAGCTATTAATCTTTGTTTAAACTGTAAGGGTGCATACTTTATTAATTCTACATTAGGTCATCTGTACCTGCAGATCTTTTATTTTTACTAGCTTTCAGTACTTCTTCAAGTTCTTGCATATCAACGTTGTCAACATTGTATCAATGGGTTCCATTAATACTGCATCAGCTTCATCATTCGTCCATACGTTTTTAAAGTAATTTAAAGTAACCATTCTTTTTCTGTTATGGGATTAATTCTTAGAGTATCTTTTTCTTCTTTGTTTAACTCTTGCATGCATATAACTATGCATTATCTTGCCTTCCATGTAGATCCTGTTCTAAATTTGCTATATATCTCTCCCAATTTTGACGTTTAATTTTTCGTACTTCATTTTTCACTAGAGTAGATTTATTTTTATATTCAATTTTTAAATCTAAACTATTTGGTGACTAATATTTTTAAATATGCTTTTTTCTTTTCATCTATTAGTTTAATTTCTTCGTCCCCTTCTTGTATACTTCTTTTTCCTTTTACCTAATGATTCGAATGCAGCGTTGGTCAATATCTGTTTAATATTTCTCCACACGTTTATGTTATTACTAGTGGGTGTAGATTGTAATTTTATATTCAATCTTGCATTCTGATGCTTTGATCCTGAAGAAGGTGTACTTTCAAAGTTTCGATGGTATTTCCTTGTTTATTAGTAATGTGTTTCCATCTTTTAGGTAGTTGTAATGTTGAGATGACTAGAAAATGGTCTGTTGAGATATCTGGACCTCTAAACACTCTTATGTCATTTATTAGAACCCAGGTCTTTTTCTTGCCAGTACGTAAACTATAATAGAAGCACTTCCACTTGCAGTCCACGTATATTTATGGATATTTCGGTGTCTGTAAAATGTATTTGTTACTCTTAATTCATTGAATACTACAAATTCTATTAATGTATGTCCATTTTAATTTAAAATGTTTTCACCTTCTGTTCCAATTATATTAGGGATAGGATTATCTCCAACTCTGGCATTATAATCTCCCAAAACTATCAGGTAGTCATTCTTGTTAACATGATTTATTACCACAATGGTCACTAATTGTACGGGTGAACGCTCAGTTTCAAAGCTGAAGTATATAAAAAATGAATTAAGAAGTAATATGATTCAAGAACGACTTTCTTCGTTAGCTTTATTAAACATTGAGTACAATATTTTGAACGAACTGATCTTCGACGATGTAATTGACGACTTCTTGCGTGCGAAACTACGTAAAGTACCATTGACAAATGCTTAGTTTGTTTTTTACTTAGATCTTATTATGTAAATATTGCTTGTGTTGTTTTTTAATCATATTTTATTATGTTACTACTGTTAGAGTTATTAGTAAAATATTACTATAGAAAATACAGAGATTAAAGATACTATTTAATTTTTAGTTTTTTTACAAATTCTTGCTTACCTTAAAAAGAGGAATCAAAATGCTTATTAACTGTGTAATATTCAATTTTTAATAACTTATGATCGCCAGAACGTAATTTGTTGAACTAAGAATTAGGGGCCCCGAAATCTCTGAGTGCCTCGGGTACTTTCAAACCCAAAGACGACCCTGGTTATGCCCCCGAAGATGTGTACTGTTTGTTCTTAGCAAATTGTAATAAAACCCAATTGTTTTAATTTGTATAATTTATTAAAAATGTTAATAGAAGCATCAAACTGGGCAAAACCACTTCATAAAAAATAAGTAACATAATGGCACAATGATTATTGAAGAAAATTAGTTCTACTAGAAAATACGTGTTTAGGTTCAAAATCAATTTATTCAATGGAGTTAACTACGTATTAACTACACTTTAACTAGGTATTAAATGGTTCAGGCTTCCTGCTTTCTAGATCACAATTTCGATGTTATTCAAAATTGGGAGTCGAAACGAGGCGTGTAGTTCAAAAAGATATCCATAGATCGTAAATCAAGCAAGGTCCTCTCGGAACGACGAAGAGCCCGCCTCGTCGATTAGCTATGCAAAAACAACCCCCCACATGACCAATTTAATTTTAACCACTTTTTAAATACTCCTGACACAAATACGACAAAGTGTGAAAACTTCAACGAAATCCGAAAGTAGTTTTTGCAACTATACGTATGCAACATTCACACATTCCATTTTATTTATACGTAACTTGATTGTTTAAACCATTTGTTTTGTGAATAATATGATGTATAAATTAAAAGGGCTGATAAATGTTCAGGATCAGGACAATTTGTATTTGCTAAAATAAAAATTGAGATGATGTTCGCAATGAAACATGAAACCAAGTCCTTAGTATAAACATTTGAACACGTATTTAATAGGTCAAACCGCGAGAAATTATATTTGTTAGTTTTTTCTTCTCATACATACGTAGTATATAAAAATCATTACTATATTCATAGTACAAGAAAAATTATTGAGGGAGAAAACTGTACAGTCAACAAGCAGGGGTCATCCATCATAATGGGGTACTCTAACGAGGTATCCCGCAGAGAGCAAATAACAACTTCGCAAATTTCATGAGCACTTCTCAAAAATAGCCACCAGATTTCGCGTCGCTACTAAATCTGAAAGGCCATCTTCTCCTTTAGGCAGCGCTTCTGCAGTACGGTGGGCAAAGAGAAATGCTTGCACGAAGTCCGACTCTGGAGACTAACGATTTGTTGTCACGCAATACAACGAACACGAATTCACTGCCCTAGGACGACGCAGCTTAACAGTCAGATACCAATACCATTACCGAAAAACACCAATGGGGGACGGGTTAGCAATGTTCTGAATAAAATATTGTATTTTTTTCATTTTCTATACTTGCGATACTTTCCGCGGGGATGCAGATTGTCGAGTCCTTTTTTAAAGAATTTATTCATATTGCCCCATTCAATAAGGTTTTTCGTCCAGTTTCCCTGATCCTTTGAGTAAATGCTGAGATGGCCCCTTGTTTTGCTTCTGGACATAAAACTTCACTATCTGTGCACGTCTTCTAGAATTCAGTGGGGAATAATGTTATTCAAATTATCGTTCTCCATGTTGTCGCGGCAGGAAGTATTATTCCTTGACGAAGGACATGATGAGGGATAAGAGCCCAAATTTATTGCTGATTTGCATTGAAAATAGATTTTATTACATCGGAGCGAATACTTTTGTTAACAATCCTTGCAAAAAACGCTCATTTTTTTCTGTATTCAAAATTCAATTTTTACATGGTTTAGGAATGGGATCACAGAATTTTGAAAACGTGCACAGAATTCACTTCTCCCCATACCACATCACACACAGTTTTTAACTTCGGGTGTGTTTTTGACGTAAAATAAATAAATAAAATTGCTCCAGATGTACAACAGTTTTCTTTGTAAAATTTCGATCGGGATTAAAAGACGGAACTATCACCACGTACGAAGAAAGGTTGTAAACATGAGTCTTAAACATTAAAACAGTATTTTTGTTCCCTAAAACTGGTGGTGCTACAACAGTACACACTTTCTCGCATCTCTAACATTTGGCATTTTCGAAAATGTAGAGAGTTATTCGAAAATGAGACCTGCGTCATTTCTTAAAGCATCCTTTGTTCCAACCTTTAAAAAAGGGAAAAATTAGAGCATTTTTTACAATTTTTTTGAATAAATTGCATTAATTTCAAGCCTAAATTACGTGAAAACTACTACTTTAAAAAATATGCATGTCCTTAATTAAAGATAAAATTTTAAAACTGTCCACAAATTTTATTACCGTCCTTTGCTACATACGAAAAACTGTAAAGAAAGAATTTGTAGTTTTCGAAAAAATAATTATTTAAAAATTGCCTGTATTTCACGCAAAATTAATTTCAACCTGATTTCAAGATGTGACTTTGAACAACAAATTTTAATTAGGAAAAAAATATCTTAAAATGTAGGAAGACATCAAATAAATCTTGAACTTTTGAAATTTTCGAAAATTTAATTTTCAACGAAAATGACACCTGCGCTATATTTTTAGGCATTTTCTTCGCTATTCGACGACAAACTTTTATAAAAAAAAATTGAAGCCATTTTTGAAAAAAATTAAAAATGTTGAGACCATGCAAAATACCCCCCCATCAAAATATTCTGTTCAAACTCGCAGTCACTTCAGTTCGACCATATCGATCGGATAATATCAATTTTGGGGGAACCCGTGTGAACAGTTTAGGTGCATGCGTTGACGGACAGTCGAATGGCAGCTGTCAATCGATTTTTCGGTATCAAATATCCACAAAACGTAGCTTCTGACTACACAGCGTGTTTAGAGGAAGTAATTAATGATAATTTGGAACAAAAAATAGCCACGTTTTTGTTACCAGGTTTTGACAATAAGAGTTTTCTGTCGATGAATCGCCGACTTCCGTCCATGATTGCAATACTTTCTCTTTTCTTGTACGTAGTAAGAGGAGGAAGTAAAAAGATAAAGCAAAAAACTGAACTGAGGTTCGTCGTTGATACCCTTCCCCCTGTAGCGTCGTGTAAGACGACAGGATTATCAAACATGTACATTTATTTTGTACATAATATACACGGATAGCTTAATAATGAACAGAGCGTATATCATCCGCGTGTCGTTTGCGGAAAACAGATGATGAATCTCATAACAACTTTCATGTGTTGATCCGCACCATGGCAATGTGTTGTCATGGTCGTCAGGCGGAACCGTCTCTCACAAAGAGATGAGAGAGTCTACGACGTTACACCCCCACTGATATGCGACTGTTAAAAATATTGTCAGCTCATGTTTGCGCTGCACATCTCTGACGACAGAGAACTAACTCAAGCGTAAGTACCATGGAGACTAGAGAACAAGAAGTTCAATTCCAAGCCAATAATAATTATTTCTAATGTCGAAAAACCGCTTAAATTGACGGAAACCTAGCCTCCGGTCATGTGAAACTTGTTTATTCGTATGAATTAGATAACCAAGAATTCGAGGAAAGAACCAAACAATGAAACATTTTCGAATTTGACAGGAAATTGAAAATATTTGAGCCTCGTACTCAGTGAGTTGCTTGATGTCAACTGTGACGTCATGCAACATCAAGGCACCGATGATAAAGCAACCCTCCATTATACATTTGCTATTCACGCGTTGCGTTAACTCAACCATTTTCATTGGGTTGGTATGTAGCGAAACGTTGTACTGAGTATTCGTATACGATAGTATTGCAGTATTCGTGAAGGCGGTTTTCTTACATTATTTTATTTATCCCTATACAGTATTTGAGTAACTGCGAGTGTGCGTGTGCGTGTGTGTGCGTGTGCGTGTGCGCGCGCGTGTGTGTGTGTGTGTGTGTGTGTGTGTGTGTTTGTGTGTGTGTGTGTTTTCTACGAGGGTTGGTGGAAATCTTCAAAAGACACTGGACAGCCCGTACTACCCAGCGTGAGAGTTTTTTATTCACTAAAACCGAAGCTAAATTTCCTCCATCCTCTCAGCAGAACCGCCTATAAGCATTATTCCGCGGAGAGTGGGATAGTGACCTAGTCACATGAAGTTAATCATGTGAGGAATCATGAGATATCCTTCCTTTCTCTAGGCGTCTCAATTCCAACAATACGTCTTGTGCAAAATTGCACCCCACCCTCCATTTGCTATCAGAAACAAGCATACTTGAAACTGTTTTCTGGTGTCAACTGGACTATACAGAATATCTCGGCAGTGGCTAGTCGTTGAGGTGCGAAACGTGGGCACTGAAAAAACATGTGTTCGGCGTCCTCCACACATGTTCACACACAGGACAATGAGGGTATCATCTGTGAAGGGTTGAGGGGTTGAACCTGTAAAGGTAGGCTCTGAAGCAACCATGTCCTGTTAGAAGCAGCGTGAGATAATATTTTACCCCGCCGTACTTTCGACTTATCCACGATTCAACTGTAGGAATCAATCGGTATGTCCATCTTCCATTGGAGGACGAGTCTCATCTCTGTTGCCACCCTGCTGTATGTGTGTGTGTGGGGGGGCGCGGATCTGTCACTCACGGTTAGACAACATCCTGTGCGCCAATCGATACAGATGAGATGACATTCAGTGCGTCTCGGTCTCCTGGCGGGGAACTGGTAATTTATTTTCGGATCCGGCCAGAAGAAGGAAGAAATTTCCGAAAAACGTGTTTTTGCGTGTTTTAGAGCTGCGATCTTAGAGCGTAGACGGAGAATTAAACTAAGGCCACCTAAATAGAATTATGAAGGTGGCGTTGATTAAACCCCATTAATATTCGGTCCATGACGCCATAATTTTCTTCTACCAGGATGGCAAAACTTGATTATTCTGGAACTTGTGATGGCTGAACAATCAATAGTGATGCTGCTTTGAACATGAAAAGTGAAGTGTTTCGTCCGAATTACAATGTTTTTAATAATACATTTGCAAACACCTACGTACAGTATTACTTTGGAACTTATTAAATTTGAAGAATGCCAAGTGAATATGAGGAAAAACGGAACTGTGAGTAATGTTAGAGAATGGAAGCACATGCGTATTCGACTTCTACACGCTTTTACGTTATTAAGTGTGCAAATACAGGGGCAGAATTGAACGGAACTGTAGAAGGTTATGTGACAATTTTCAGAACTAATTGAGAATGATTTTATATAAGAATTTGAGAATAACGCAAAAGAACAGCTTACAGGTGACCGTTTATGTTAATATTAGCAAAAAACGTATAAATGTAGCTGTACTAAATTTTAACTATTCACATCATCCACACCTGCATTTTTACTGCGATTACAATTTGGAAATTGCAATATTACCCGTTAAACACAGTGGATAATACAGAATCAAGTATGGAGAGAGCCCGAACTCAGGAGAAGGACCAAGAGAAGTTACTAATGAAAAATTACGAAGCAAACAATTGAAAATAATTTAATTTTTAAGGACAAATAAATTCATTTAAATTTTCAGTTCGGGTTGTTAAGTTATTTTGTTTTATCTCTATATTAATAAAATTTCAATGTAAAGAAATTATATTTAACTTTGACATCATGTTACTTCACTAAAAGTCGTTGACTTCTGTCAACGTGTATACGTACGACCGTGAAAGTCGTGCCTTTCAAGTGTCGTGGAATATGCCATGACTTATGCTACAGTGAAAACGGGCCTTTACTGCATTGCATACAAATCGTTATTTACTATAAAACCCTGGAACGTATGCGACTTTTAAGGGAGGAGTGCAATCTGCATATTTTCTTCAGCTCCGTAATCCCCGCCCCTCTGTTTACAGTATTTATTGGTTAAATTGTGAATAAATGGTGAACGATCAAATAATTCAGAATAAAATTAACAATTAATGAATT
This sequence comes from Teleogryllus oceanicus, assembly GCA_964035755.1. Taxonomy (NCBI): domain Eukaryota; kingdom Metazoa; phylum Arthropoda; class Insecta; order Orthoptera; family Gryllidae; genus Teleogryllus; species Teleogryllus oceanicus. Next base: position 17,063,678 of record CAXIVR010000010.1, read on the forward strand.
GACTCACAAATAAATACGAGTGAAAAAAATAATGAGTTAATTAAATTCGTTCAAAATACCTCTTCAAGTTTCCTGCTTCAATTTTTTCATTTTTATATTGCTCATTATGAATGGGTTTCATTCAAGTAAGAATATCTTTCACACAAGTTTTTTTCTTGTTTATTCCCGTTTAAAGAGAAAATTCAAGTAAACATTTAAAAAACTGGTTGTTTATCATGTCTTATATATGTTTATCGTGTCTAAATATTATAACCTCACTCAGTTCTACGCACTGTTTAGTGTTTTCCTGCTGTAGCGAAGGCCTAAATGTCGTATAAAAAATGGAGTAGAAATGTGTCCGAGAAAACTCGCTCCCCGACAAACTCGAGCGAGGAACTCTTTCGCCTCCCGGCAGTATCTTCGCGTTCTCGGCTCATAGTTAACTCACTACCGCCTGCAGCCATACAAATAATATTATTCTGAACTAACTGAATATGCTCTGAAGCAACAGTAGGAGATAATGCAGGAAGAAAGGGGAAATCGCTCAAACGCGCGCGACGTTGCCGAACTAGCAATTTGAACAAGAATACCTCATGTCCAGGACATGAGGCGATTCTGCACCAAACGAAAACTTTAGCCAGATGTTACCTCTCAGTTCGCGGCGGACATGAAGGACTTTTGTACCAGCCGATGCCTCTCTCTCTCTCTCTCTCTCTATATATATATATATATATATATATATATATATAGATATAGATATAGATATAAATATTAACACGCCCACCTACTACCTTCCAGCCGGTGGTGATGAAGCGTGAAACTATGAATGCTCGTGAAGCGAGCTTTGAATTCTCAGGAAGCAGGATCTTTCGGGTATGAGAAAGGTCTGAACCCTTGACACAATGAATTATATAAAATTCTGGTAAAATGAGCATATATTTAGTAAAACAAATTACACAGTGGCACAAATATACAATAAGTATGTACTTTACGTAGATGGTCACTGCAAAGAAAACAGAAACAAAAAGAACAGAAATAACACAACCATAAGAGAATGTATAGGCGTCACCTTGACTGCCTGATTACTTCAATACGCACTATTTACAATACTTTTGCTTTGACCTCCTTCTCAATTATTTCGTGTACCTCATTTAACTGTGGTTTATCTAAAGTTTTCTCCGTGCACGGCCCTTTAAGTGATTCTCTACAATTATTCTATTATAGACTTCACAGAGGTCAGCCTTGAGCTGCGCATTTATTACAATGCTGTTAACTCTAACACAATAAACGTGACACACACGTTACTAAATCGTACCCTTTACAAAATTATAGCAACTGATTATCCCTGACATCATACAAGGGACACAATACTTTTTCAATAAGATTACTTTTACATTACATGAAAAATTATAATTTACTTTAGGAAAGTTGTACAAGGTATGGCATTCAAACGAATTTACTGGTGCGTACAGCGAATGAAATCAAAACTGCCGCTCATACGTTCGAAATATTTTCCCAGTAATTATTTGTAACTTTCACCTATTTTAGAACGCTACGCCTGGTGTTTAAAGCTACACAGTTTCCCAACAAATTACCGCATAGAAGTTGCCAGTTCTTTACCTCGAAATTTCCTTCCCGCTCGCCGTCAGTTAACCTTGGGGTGTTCGGTCGCTCGCAGTCCTCGCCACGTCACTCGACTGGTTCGATGTCCCGCGGTCACACCTCTTCTTTCGCTCGATCTCAGGATGATGCCACACGTCCAAATTCCAAACCTTTCTCTCGTCCTCAGGCTCGTACACACCATGGATTGGTCCAAGTCCTTCTCGCCTACGCTTGAGTGTTGGAGTCGTCCTTCTGCCGGCTGCCGCGTACCCGTTGCTCGCGCTACCAGTTTTAAATAACTAACGTGCTTGAATTGACTACTTCTAGCACTCGGCCGATATACCACACTTTGAGCGTGCGTGGTCGTGGCGTACAAAATTAAATACTGGATTTTGTTCAGAGTCCTTCTGCGCGAATTTACTTCGATGATGAAACTATTTCAAGTTCGAGCAGTCACAACGCTTACTTACTCGCGTAATGTTAGTGCAAATGCTGTACATGCACTTTGCTTTTGAATTCTATTACTTATTACCGCGTTTCTTAAATCAGCTTTACTTAAGCAAGTAAAATTATACTCCTGCACTAACCGATTACTACCGCTGAAGAATTTCGTTGAGTCACCGTCGCTGTCGAAGTCGTAAGAGAGCTCTACCGAAGTGCGTCACGGTATTTATGCAACTCCGCCTGGGGAAAAATTTCTGGAGGGGTGAATTTTCTCCTCCTTCGCGCCCTCTCGAGAAATATTATCCGCTAACTTTGGGCATCGGAGTGCGGAAACCTGCGGGTAGATGTCGCCTTCTCGGACCATCGCTCCGCCGCGTACCCTATTTCTCAGTTCTCTGGTCTTTTCTAGTGGCTTATGGTGGCGTTACGGGTTCGGATAACCCCGTGACGTCACAATATATATATATATATATATATATATATATATATATATATATACATATATATATATATACATATATATATATATATATATATATATATATATATATATATGTTGTGACGTCATGGGATTAGACAATCCCATAACGCCATCATCAGATACGAGAAGAAGCCTGCGAACAGAAAGAAGTCGAGTACGCGGCGGAATCATGGCTTGTAAATGCGCCATCTACCCACAGCTTTTCGAACTCTGACGCCCGAACTAGCGAATAATGTTTTCCCGGGAGGTCACGAAAAGAGGAGAATATTCACCCCTCCAAACATTTCCCCAGGCGCGAGTACCATAAGTATCGGAGGAACTTTTTTTTCAGGACGGGTATTAATTGAAAGGGAGTGCACGAACATTCTTCGCATTAACATTCACAATATTTGAGAGAGCAAGTGAAGTGATTGTTTGACTTCGAAATAATTTCAAATTTGTAAAATTCGCGCAGAAGGACATTAACTAAATCCAGCATCTCATATTGCACGCTGAGACCACACACGCACAAAGTGTGGTAGGTAGGCCGAGCATTTAAAGCATAAATTCAGCAACATTAATTATTCGAGGCTGGAAGCGCGAACAAACTTGTACGAGGCGCGGCAGAAGAAGGACGACCCCAGGAAGAGAGAAGCGTAGGTGAGAAAGATTTGGACTGGAAGAGAATCGTACGAGTCCAGAGAACGGGAGAAGGGTGAGGAAATTGGAGGCGTGGCGGACTTCAGAGCTCGAGGGAAGGAAACTGGTCACATCGTGGGACAAGGAGCGAAGACGGGTTGCAACGCGAGGCTGAAAGCGACAGAAAATTCACAAGGCTACCTACAGGCGAGCGATGCGGAGCTGTTGAGGTAAAAGAACTGGCAACTTTTATGCAGCGATCAGTTGGGGAAAGAGAGTAGCAGTAAATACATGACAATTCGTGTTAAAAGTGGGTGAAATGTCATAATAGGTGGGAGAAGTATTCTGAACGATGTGAGTGGCAGTTTTAAGTTCATTTACTGCACGTGTTATGAAATTCATTCGAAGAGGCCATACCTTGTACAACTTTACTTAAATAATTCATGATTTTCATATGTTGTACAGTGATCTGGAGAAGTCATAGTTTATTGTATTGTGTTAAAAGGAATTGCTTTCTGTGATATGTTAAGGAGTCAAATTTAAGTAACGTGTATGTTACGTTTTATTTTTTTTCTCTCTTTAAAGTTCACAATGTTGAAGTGAGTGCGAAGCCCAAGGCTAGCACCTGCAAACGTGATACCTTAGAACAAGTGTAAAACTCATTTTAAAAGCCGTGCACGGAAAAACTAGAGAGTAGAAAGAGTAAAATAATGTGGTAGATAAAAATTCAGAAAGAGGAATGAGCAAATTTTGAATTGTAATTGGTAAAAGTGTGTTCAGGCAGTCGAAGTGACGCCAATGTTTTGTTTTCCCTTGTTTTCTGTTGTTTGTTTTTTTCAGTGACCAACTATTTAAAGTGCATAATCCTATTGTATAATTGTGTCACTTTAATGTTTCGTTGAATATATGCTCATTTTATTCGTATTTTATCTGAATCATTGTGTCAAGGGTTCAGACCTTTCTCATACCCAAAAGATCCTGCTTCCTGAGAATTTTAAGCTCGCTTCACGAGCATTCATACTATCACGCTCTCCCCACGTGCTGGAAGGTAGTAGGTGGGCGTGTATATATATATTCGAGTGATTTATATATTATATATAAATAATATTTATATATTATATATATAATATTTATATATTATCGAGTGATCAACTTATCTCAAAATCTGTAAAAAAACTGAACATTAGAAATTTCTGCACCAAGCACTTGTGTCACAAATAAATTTGTCACCACTACTGAACACTTATTCAAATTTAGTCTGTTTACGTCCCGATGAGTTTAATAAACTGGCAACATCTCACAATTTAACCTGACACAAAAAACTAGTAACTTACCACCCTACGGTAGTAGACATTAGAATTATTGTGATAATTCAGTGATCACAATTCAAGTTTATTATTAACTCATTTTACGAATCATTAATTATCATACAAAAATGTATGCTACTCAATAATTTATAACGGTGTTTCCTAATGGAAACGGTATCAACCCCCTGGAGATTGATGAAATGTTAGAGGTAATTAATAGTGATCAAGTGATTGACTGGGGTCAATAGCTGAATATGCTCTGGCTGCTGATTGATGTAATCAACATTTTTTTAATTACAAAAATTATTGTTAATTGTTTTTATGTAAAGGTTTAAAACATTACTAGTTTATATTCCCAAAAATCGATAATTCTAATAGTACTCAAAATAATAAAACAAATCTAATGCGCCATTTTTTCAAAATGTTTGTTCATATTTTTGTCCAATGGTTATCTACTCTTTATGTACAAATATTTATGTTATGATTACTTTGTATGTTGTATTTTACAGAAAAAGACAATGAGGTTAATTAAACATATTTTAAAAGTATATACCACCCTACAGTTTAAACATTTTTAAAAGGGTTCAATACAAGAAAACAGTTGTAAAAACCTGCTTTACAAAAGGCATTATTCAAGAATGTAGAAGATTCAAGATGTAGAATGTAGAATTCAAAAAGTACCTGTTTTACAATCAGACCTCGATAAGCGAAATAGCATGCTTGTATTTTATTGGGTATTATGTAAGCTTGTATGGTGTAAGCATGTATTTTATAAGGTAAGCTTCTGTCAATAGATTTTTATTGTAAAATGTATTAAAAATTATGTGCTATAAATTGTTAAAATGTAGAATTAAAAACAATTCTGAAGATGGCTATAAGGTGTAGCCGAAACGTCATCAAAAAATACTATATGTAACAATATAAGCTAAATAAATTACTCTTGAATGCCAAAAATAAAAAGTAGAACTGGTTGTGTTATTAATGAAAACAATTATTTCACATGTGACATAAAACATTTCTAACATACGAATACCAGTAAATACAAAGGAAAACAGTTATTAAAATCTTAAAATATAAAATTTAATTTATATTATAATTTAAGCTGCAATATAAAAAATATAAGTAATGCAAATGCCCTGTGATTATATAAAAAAAATCAATTAAAAATTGTAATAAAAATTAAACCCCAATCAATAATTCATTTTAAAAAACTCTAATAAGAATGTTTTTCATAGGTTCATGTGCAAAATAATCGTCCGGAAGTTGGTTGTATAAATGAAGGGCCATAAAGGAAAAAAGCATGTGAAAAAAAATATTAAAATGCATAGACAATGTCCTTGATCTTGTGGAAAATAACTTTCTAGCATAAGAGTATTTATGGAGGTCTTTTGTGAAACGAACAAAGTATAGGAATAATTTTAATTGGACTTTGTTTTTTATTTGCTGACCAAAGAAAATACAATATCAAAACCTAACCAAAATAAACTCTTAGCTTGTGCTTGAGTTTTTTAACGTAGCATATAAGGGTAGTATCTCCAAGATATGGCACGACTTTTTGCACCTTTCTCAGTCCTGCCACATGATATCACATGATCGCGACCGTATCAAGCAGTGCTGCAAATCAAGCGACCAGCGGCACGACCGAGAAAGACACGAAAAACCGTGCCATATTTCATCTTGGAGATACTACCCTCAGATGCCTCGTTAGAAAAACTCAAGTATACATATACGACTTTTATTTGAATCTAGCGCGTTGGACATTTTCATATCTTGACCAATCAGGGACCGTGATTTTCTTCTGGTTCCGAATGAAGGTAAGGAATCGTAATATGCCGCCGGGAAACTCGCTTTCTCTCCTTTTGTATTAAAAACGATCAATACATGATAAATATAGTTTTAAAAAATTCTCTGAAACATTTGTTTTCAATACTACATTAAAACATTATTAACAATACAAGTGATGTATTTTCTGGAAAATATTCAATTTTCTATAGGGTCAAGGGGAAACAAGATACGATGTACACATTTAGTTAACTGTGTGTACTAATCATTTGAACTAATCATTTCAAGTATGCTTTGGGTATTATTTGGTAGATACATGTACCTTTAATGAAATTCCAGCGTATCAGAATTTAGTATGCTAGTGGAGGGTGATTTTTTTAAATGTTTACATTTACATAAAGCATTTTTAATTTAAATTTACCGCATATATGGGGTAAATGTAAACGGTGAGAAATAATTAAGTAGATATTAAAAATAGTATTATGTAGTAATAATTAGTTATTTTTCTACTACAAGGTAATAAAAGCAATGATTTCTGAAAGATGTATACATCAATGAACAGACAAAATGAGAACATTGTACAAGTTATATTTTACAATTCAAAAACTGGTACTTTTTGTTTAAATTTGTAGAAAATTCTTTCTCCAATTACTTTCAGGCATGGGATAGGCAATATTCCTACACTCTGAGTGTATTCTATTGAAACTACTTTATCAATTAATTGAAAGGTTTTTCAAGAGTTATCCACGCATCTACATTCCAATATCATTATTTCTTCATCTTTATAAACATTTACTCCTTTCTGAACACGGCATACGTGGCTGTATGTAGAGGCGTTCCTCTTCCCTCCTTTAAATTGAACCAACATAAAGTCTCCTTCCTTTATATTTTCGACAGCTCTCTCTTCCACGTGAATTTCTTCTTCCTCCTTCTCTACTTCCGCTTGCTGTTACTTCATTTATGTTTATCATCTCCTTGAATCAGATCTTGGACAGAAATGAAGTAACAGCGAGCGGAAGTACGCACGCTTACAATAAGAGTTACAATGTATATAGTATAAATATGCTAGAAAGTAAGATTCCAACTGCAATTTATAAAGTTGGAAGATGGCTAAAAGGTGTAGCCGAAACGTCATCAGAAAATTCTATATGTAATAATATACGCAAAATACATTTACTTTTGAATGTCAAAAATAAGTGGTACTGTTTGATTAATAATAATTGATAAGACATTCATTGGAAAGAAGAAAGAAAGTTTGTGAAGAATCTATTATTAAAGATTCTGTGCCGAAAAATAGCAAAAGAAACAGAGAAAGTGTGTGGAAACAATTTCAAGAATTTTGTAAAGAAACAAAATACAAATGGACAGCACAAACTTCAAATGGAGAAATTACACATATTTTAGACAATTAATACGTGAAGATTAGATTATGAATACAAAGAATATGCTATCAAAACTACGTGGAACTCTACATACACAATTATTCAGAAAAATACTTTAATGAGTACTCACGTGTGCAATCCTTCGAAGTTGACGAATCCTGCTGCTAATTCAGCTTGTACATCTTCCATTACAAATACTTCCACGTAATACCAAGACATGGAAAACTCAACTTCCTACAACTTTAATTATTGTTTTTAATAAATATTCTTGTAAGTAGCTTTGTTTTAATTGTTTTCCGAAAGTTTTCTTACCATAAAATCGAAACATAATTGAAATCATTTTCTGCATTAAACCGTTTTATATATTTTACTTGATTATAAGTTATTACAGGAGGCAGTGATAACTCGGAGCTGAATGCGTTTCGTTTTCCAGTTGCAATTTTGAGTAATGTTTCTCTTTGTCGTAAATCCTATGATTTTAATTATTCATTCGAATCATGTAATGTCTTAATTCGTGAAATAAGCCACACTAAATATTACTCGTAGTGCGGTGCTAGCCGGTAAATTCATTCCTCGCTACGCGAGTCGTGAATTTACAGGCTTATAGACATATTTATATATATTAATATATATTATTTTTTTTTAATACGTAAACTAAAATTGAACAATGGTTAGTCTATATCAAATATATTCATAGAATTTAATTTTTATATTCAAACCAATTTTACCAAAGAACAAATATAATTTGTTTCTAATTTAAAATTAGTTTATGTACCACTGAAACGTTTGCTTCGATGCTTACCTAGGTAATTCTTTTGACGTAAATTGTATTGTTTTAGTAGCTTATTTATAGAAGTTACAGGAAATCTTCTAAGATTGTTTTTAAGATTATGAATTTCTTACATATAACTGAATATTACAATTAAATGCTATAACTGAAGGGCTACTATTCTAAGATTATTTAACAGCTACTTAGTTTTTACTATCGCTATTCAATTAACAGTGTATAGAAAACAGTTTCAAGTTCAGTATCGTACCACAAGGAAGAATAGTAAGATCTAATTACAAACAACTTAGTTTCATGATAGAGCATTAGCAGTATTAGAAAATAATGTCAAAACCCTTACCAACATGCATAAAATCTATACTTTGAATAAATTAATGTAGGTTCTATATCTACATATGAACCATAGCTTTACCTTCGAGGATTTGGAAGGAACAAAATCTCTGTGAATAGCAGCAGTCTATTTCTTCTACAAAGCAAGATGTTTTGGAAAACCGAAAACATACTTCCGAGGCTTCATCGCAGTTTTCTCGACACATCTAAAAGGCATGTCGACGCGGTGGAATACACGTATTTTACGTAAATACTCTCCGAACTGCTCCGAACACGGACCGCAGCAGGAGAATTAAACTGAAAACAACATGGCTGCGCCTAGTCCAGTCATGCACTCGCCGCGCAGCCTCATGACCAAAGATATTGAATAATATTATAGCTCATGACTTTCTACGCCACCATCTTAGTGACGTCGCGTTCCAGTGAGCAGGCTTTGTGGACTGTAGGTGGTGGTATGTCTTATTTCATTGTTCAACTAGTGTAGCATATTAACACTTTAAACCAGACCAATTTTTTGTCTGGCAAATATAAATTAATAAATAATTGAATTACACAAAATTAAAAACAGGAATTTACGTAAATTGTCTAATTAAAATACATTTCTAGAAATATTCATTTCTCATCGACATTTTAGGAATGGGTGTAAATATTTGAAAATGTGAGGAAGTTTCTTGGACTAAAATTTTTGGAAATGAGTGCAGTTAAAATAAGTTTTATTGCATATTAATTGTGATATACCAAAGAAACCTATAGAATTTTAATGGGAGTAACATTTATTTATTTTCAGTCATACGTATCAATGATATACGAAAAGGATGGGTAACTACTCGTAGTTAAAGTCGGGAACATGGTGGAAATAACAAGGTACCATTGTATTCATGGTGGAAATAACAAGGTGTAGCGGTGCGCATGCCGCCGACTGTGGACCAATAATATTATATCCCACCAAATGTGCGCCAAATTCAAATTATCTACGCAGGCGCGGACATTTTAAAATTATTTCAAAGAACGATATTTGTTTTTAAAATACTCATTTAATTTAGTCAAGAACTTAACTATTAGTATATTGGTGTTATTTATGAAATGTGCGCAGTAACAATAATACATTTTTTTACAAAATAAATGTGAGCAAGTAACCAGACAAAGATTATTTTACTTTGCCATTGACTAAATATTGAAACCATGAATTTAGACAATTGTCCAAATATAACTAGTGACCATTACTTCTTTAATATTGCATCATTATTAAAATGACATTCCAGCTATCAACACCTGTCAAATTTCAGCATATTATCAAAATTGCTACTAAGGTACAATACAAATGAATATTATTGATAAGTTTTATAAATAAACAGAAAACTTGCATCTGCACAAACAGTCCACAAAATCTGTCTTTTTTTGCTTGCTTTCTTCAAAAAAGCAATATTACACATTAAACTGCATTACAAGAAACATGTTTTACCTCCTACCTAGTACAAGTGATGAACAAGTAAAAAAATTACATGATTCTACTTCAACTTCATTAATCTCAAAGCAGAGTTTTTGAACTTGGTAGGTTTCACTAATATTCCGATATCACAGGCTACATATTTGTCCAAAAGCATGGCTAGTTGCTCAATGGATCGTGGATGAAAATCCAAAGGTTGATAATATATCCAGAATTACTCAACATTTGATACAGGTAATTGAACAGTTTTTCAATTACTAAAAAAATATTTTCATGTCTTTCCCAATCATGTTATGTGACTAAGCACAAAATTTTCCCAAACAATGTAATAAATAAAGCATTTATCATATGGAGATTATCCCCAAAAACATTTCAAGAATCATCAGAAATATGTTTAGAAAATAGCTAATGCTTCCTGGAAAAAATGCCAAACTTTTAAATAGATCACAAGACAGATAGTGGGCCAAAAACCTGAGATAAAAATTTACTGCAACAGAAACACCAAATGATTATACTCAAAATACAATTTTTATTTATTAAATTGAATCCCAAAAAACTTCAATTTGTACTTTCACAAGAAAGTGGTCCTGCATTTTGGGATTCACTAAATTCATATAGAAACTGGAAGTACTACAGAATAGCACAGATTTTCCCTCGAATTTAATTTTTTTAATTTTCCCTTTTGGAGGACCTCTATTCCCCCCTCATCCTTTTTGCCAGCTGGCATCTATCGCCGTCAAAAAAATTTTTTTTGCCATTTTCAACTCTTAAACCCAAATAGTAGAACCCGAAATATTATTTTAAGAGTTTTAAAAGAACAAAACCTTGTCTTAAATAGCAATTTCTTTTAAAAAAATTTGGGCCTTTTTAAAAAAATGGCGTTAAGGTTACTGTAAATAAAATTGAAGCTTTTTTTTTCTGAATCTATTTATTTTCAAAAATTCATTTGAAGTAATTTAAGAATTCCACTACAAATTCAAAAATTTTCCAAAAGGGCATATTACGGGCATGAGATATTGAAAAAAAAAAACATAAAAAAAACATTTAGGCAATTTTGGGAAAAAAAAAGAATACCAAAATGAACATTACTTATTAAAAGTACCATTACCACTATTCGTTGAAAAGAAAGAAAGAAATTGAAGCCCCCTTTGAGAAAATGTTGTTTGAGCTATTCTGAAAAAGTAATTTTGAGTACAAAAAAAAGTTTTCGAGTTTTCGAGAAAATTTATTGACATTATTTAAACCCATGTTTTCAAAATAAATACTGTGCAGAAAAAATTGAGTGTTTTGAGAAAATCTTCTTTGTCTTTTTTTAATTCCAAATAGTTACCCACAATTGACAAAACTACTAATATTTAAAAAACAATCTTCCACTTTTAAATGAAGAATATTTATGCACATCAAATTTAATTGAAGGAAAAGTCTCTATCTTCAATATTGTAATTGTAAGAAGTTGACGAAAAAAACGCAG